>JANZLQ010000037.1:2302642-2324952 GCA_026212715.1 Elanus axillaris
GGCAGAGCGGGGGGGCATGCAGCACAGAGAATGCAGAAAAACCAAACCTAACGTGTGTATTGTTTCTGAACTCGTTTCCTTTATCTTAATGACTGAGTTCTGTATCTATGACTTCATGCCACTTTCTGTACTTTGATTACTTAATCTTCAGTTAGCACTCTTTATACTAGGTATGCATAGGCTCTCGGTGTTGCATAGCTGGAGAATATCTTCAACTATGAATTTGGTGCTGGTACTGCAGAATTAACCTCAAAAAGCACAGGCTGGATCCCAAAATAACCCGAGGAAAAAAACTTCCGCAACAGCAACAACAAAATCAAGAAAAGCATATGGAGAGTGTGTGTGTACATCTATTTATTTGATTTATTTGATCCCAAGCACTCTGAACTTGAGTCTGTAATGTTGTCAGTTCTCCTAAATATATAGAATGCAATTTGCCTTTGGGGTGCAGGAACTTTTGAAACTGCCTCATAATAAAGGCTTCCAGTAATGCCTCACATTCTGTTCCAGCATCCTATCTGCTTACATCAGTTAGTGATCCACCTGATGACAACATCCCTCATCAATACTTATGGTAGTCAGCTTTCACTTAATCATGGTTTTGATGCCCTTATTTACATATTGCCCTTATTTACATTTCTGTTCCTTGTGGGTTGCAGTGTGCACCTGCTTTTACCACAGGCTTGAGACGGCTTCTAGACTGGAGTCCTCCAGTCAAAGAGAGGAAACCCCAAGAGTTCTGCAGTCCACCTCCACACTGAGAGGCAGAGCAAAGCCCAACTGACCCACTGTTTGCGGGAATAGTAGGGAGAAGGGATGAGGGCTTCTGGGCACTTTCTGCTTCTTTTCTTCCTATGAGGGCTGTATTAGTGATTCTGTTTCCCATTTAACCTCAGCTGAAAAAATCATATTGGGTACTGAAGGAGAGAAAGAAAGGTCCATCAGCCTTGTGAAGTATGACCTAGATGCTCTAGCCCAGAAGATGGGAGTAACAGATAGTCAAAGGAGATTTCCACAGACAGGACTGAAAATGTGAGAGCTGGAGCTGCTGGATTTCCAAAAGACTGGCTGGATCACAGGACAGAATCATGCTCCTCTTGGTAGAATCATGAGAATTAACAATGCTGTACTGTCAAAGTTCAAAGGAATTGGTCAGGGACTACAGTCTGTTCCTCAAGTCAAACCAAGATTATATCATGGATGAGCCACACCACTAACGATACGTGGAAGAATTTCCCTTTGCAGGATAAAACACTGAGGAGTTGTTATATGACTGGCTTCAGGAGATCAGAGCTTAATGCAAACAAAAAATCGTATGTAGCCAGAGAATTCAAGATAAGTTGTTGTTATGTAGCTCTTTATTTTAAACTTCCCACTGGAAGTCTTCATACATTTTCAAAAAAGATTTATAATCAATACTACTTGCTATTCTCCAGAACACCTGGAATGTTATCTCAGCAGTGTTTCGTTGTCCACCCCATTAAAGATAAGATATGTCAAAGTAAGAGAAAAACTGCATGCCACAGGACAGCTTGGAAACAAAGTGGTCACCACCTATATTCTTTAGGGAACTTGCTGATTTGTGATGGCATTTGCATTTGATACTTCTCAGACACAATTTTTGACCAAATAGCCTCTATAAAATAATGTCAGAGGGGCAATCATGAGCTGAGTGTTAATCTTCTTCCTTCTTTTACAGGCCATGGGGAAAACAGGGCTGCTAGCCAGAAAAGTGCAATGTTCATAATATTATAATGTCATCTCAGTATGCTGAGAAATGAGTAACTCTTAATTTTGATTCTGTTTATGTTTTGGACAGCAAAAGCAGACTTTTTATACTGCAAGCATACTAGTGAAACTCTTCCTAGGTAGACATATGAGACTTTACAAATGTCTGGAACAAATGTACAAATGCTATGAGTGCATGAATGCAAAAAAAAATTAAATTTAAATCAGAACCAGTTTTTCCTAGTGGAAAAAGGATATGCACGTATATGCTTTTGGAGAGCATGCCCTTCTATGATGAGTTTTTCTACTGGTTACTGAGACTCTTTTTCCCTCTTCATTCTCCATGCCTCATAGCAAAGAAGGGAGGCAGATGCCTCAGATGAAGGAGTATGTTATTTGCACGTGGGACATTCTCTTACAGGTGTGAAGTTTACTGTGCATGGTCACCTACATGGCCCAGGAATATCAGTGAGGCTTACTCCTGCCTGACTTCCAAGGTTCACTTTGCCTCTCATCCACCAGAAGTGGAATAACACTTATATAGCTGATTCATGGCTGAAGTGGGAACTTTATGTAGTAAATAGTTCTGTCATGTAGTAAATAGTTCTGTTTTCTATTTGAGTATGCTCTTTAATCCTTCTTCCTGTTCAAAATTTTAAAGGGGCTTTTTGTTGTTTGCCAGTGTCTCGCTCTTCATTAGTACAGTTTGTTGGTTGTTTTTGTTTGTTTGTTTTTGGGGTTTTTTTTGTAGCTTTCCGGTATTAGTAAGCATTAAGATATTTTTCTTGTTGATATTACAGTTATGTCCAATGCTAACAGGAAGTGTGGCTTACGACTATGTCCCTCACATAACCAATGTTGATGCCTCATAAACAGCTGAAAGTGTTGAAAAAACATGGGATGCATGCCTGTTTCCATTTCAAGGATAGAAAAAGGAGCATCAGGAGGCTATGGACACTTACTGAACAAAACACTTTCCAGATACATTCCAAAATAGTAGAACTGAGTCCTTATTACATTAATACCTAGGAGTCTTGTGATGTTTAGCTTATCCGTGCTTCATCTTTCCACACTGAGGTATGGAAATGTAGAGAACAAAGAACAAGACTGAAAACCGGAGACTAAAACTGTCTCTAACGTCTCACAGAGACAACGTGAGATCGCCTTTACAGCATGACCTACCTTCCAGAGGCTTCGAACCACTTGGTACTGCTTTGGGCATAGCTGGAGCATATTCTGGTAAACATGCAGTGGGTTAGCAGCCAGCAGAAGGGAAGCAGGTACGGGTGCTCAGATGTGTTGTGCTTGTAGCTGCTCTGGAGATGGCTCTTTCAGAGCCCTTTAGACATAGCCCAAGCACATGAACATGTGCATAACTCACAGCAGAGCTAACTATTTCACCTCAGTCTTTCCAGTTCAGTGTCGCCAAGTCCTGTGACTTCCTTGAATCATGCGACTCTGGTGAGCGCTGGTATCGGTCTTGTGAGGATATGAGAAGTTCCAGCCCTAATGTGGATTTCAGCCTTCCACAAGGCAGAACTCTTCTGAAATGCTGCTTTCCTTCTTTCTGTGCCAGTGGCAACAGTAAGACTAGGACATGAAGCAGAACGAACCCGCTGTTAGAGAAAAGAGTAAAATGTGGGGGGTATGAAAAAGCTCTTGGATTCGAGGTCAAGTAAACTTGAGAATGGTGGTAATGATATGATGTATGCTATCCCCTTATCTTTTGGGGATAGCTGAGGGAGTAGAAACAACCAACCATCCCCAGGGTACAAATCTAACCCTTAAACAGGATTTAAAAAAATTATTTTGGTGTTAATATCCCAGTTTTGATTCAATGCTTTTGGAGCTACAAGTGTGGCTAACAAGGCATATTCCCTGTTACTGCCTTCTACTTCACAATTTTTCCCAACTGATGCACTTTCACTAAAAAAGTAATTTTGGCATTCTTGAAAATCTCTCTCTTGTGTTTAACTTAATCTTGGAGCCAGTAAAGCATTTAACATCTGCTTAAGTATATTTTGTTTACTCGCCTAAGTGACTTGACTAAGTTTCTGGTAGAGCCACAATTTGAGCCCTTCACTGCTTTAAATCCAATGCCTTTGTAACTGTTGCTCATTATAATCTAAAATTTGCTATAATATTGTTGTATATATTTTTATTGTGCATTTATCTTAAACCCACATTATTTCCTTATTATTAACACCTAGCTCTATGAAGAGAATTAAATGGCACAAAGCATCGCACTTGAATATTCAAATACTCTAGAATAAAAGAAAACTGGAATTAATGAAGCTGGATAATAAGAGTAATTTCAACAACCAGGAACTATGACAGGCCCCAAAGCCAAATGAGCCTGTTGCCGAACTCATCAATGGTGTTATGATGTGGTAGAAAGAGAAGATAACACAGAATTTATTTATGGGGTAATTTTAATTCAAGATCAGTTCTAAAAGATGGACCTGGCAAGTCATGTGCAGCTTATAACAGGGTCACTTTTTTGCTTTTCTTAAAGGATATTCTAAAACTTCTTTTTTTTTCTTTTCTGGCCATATTTCATGCTGGAAGGAGCAATGCTCCTCTCGTGGTTTGAAATTTCCAGCCACTTGGCCAATGATCTCATGCACCAGGGCATATGCAATGACGCTCTTTGCTCGCATTAGTGTATTAGCACAATGCATACAGCTATTTATTTTCTTTAACCATTCACAGCTCAGCAGTGTGGTGTGTGTTTTCCAATATATTTTAATGGAAATCTTGCAAGTTGTTTTATTTTCTTTTTGGCTTCCTTAGAAATGTTTTAGGATTATATTTTTGATAAGGTCTCTTCAAAATACTTCAGACTTTGGAAAACCTTATCCTGGAGCATATTACTACAGGGGTGGGAGTGCAGGCTGGCAAAACTGAAATGCAATCCACTGCCCTCCACTGCATCTCAGATTTTCTGGGTACCTTTATTTACAAGAGCATATGGTAGAAAAGCAACAGATCAAAAATCCTTCATATTTGAGAAGTCATGAGGATATGACTTTTTCATGAGGACAGAAACTCATAATGGAGTTGCTTAATACTCCCATATCTATTTCTGTCCTTGAACAGAAGGAATTAAGTGGCTAAATGCTGATGCATTTAATGCAGAGTAACTCTTCCAGAAATGAAGGTCTTATCCATTACTTCTGTGCAGTGCTTTGCACTGTTATGCCCAAGTTAGTATAAAATTTTTCTACCATGGGATACGGATGTAAGCATCAAATGCATACAGATGAATGCTGCCCTTGCCCTGATTCAGTGCACTAGGGCTAATCTTTTTGTTGGTTTGTGTTTTTCCTAGAGTTGGATATAAATTTTTCAGTTTAAAAAAAGCAAGGATTTATTCCATGTTCACATTACATCATTCCATGTGACTCCTTCGGGGGCTATTTTTGTAGCCTGTGGTCATATCACATAGTTCCTAGAATCAGGATGATAAATTTTAACACTGAATATTTATTTAGTTAGTGAACTTCTGTATTTTCTGAACTGCAGAGTTCCTTATTTTACTTCTCTTTTGAGCCTGGCTTTTCTGTAAACTGTCTGTTTACTATGTTAGGTGGAGTCTGCTATAGTTTCCAGAATACCTGCATGGGAAAATGTTACTTCTCTTTCTTCTCCTGCCCCCGCCTCTTTTGTTGGTGGTTTTTTTGGGGGTGTGTGTCTGTCTGTGTGTTTGTTTGCTTTTACTTTTGGTGAGCAATCTGGGATGACAATCCTGCGTGCTTTAAACTTGCTTTTTTTAAAACATGTTGCACTCTTTAATGCTGCTTTGTATTGCCAAGAAAAGTGTTACGTATAAACAAAAACTGAGACCACCATCTTAGTATATACTCTATGTATCTTTATACCAGAAGTTAGCACCCCAAATGTTTCTTTAGGACATACCTGTGAAGGATTTTTCAGGTTATTTGCAAAATTTTTGTAAATATAGAATAACTTTTTGACCCCTCAGATTAAACTAGATGGTATTTCTGCTTCACTGTAAAAACTTTTCTAAGTATTTTTATGTCATATTGCTACTTTTTTCCCTCCAGTTTCTGGGTGTTAGAGAAACAACTGTGTGTTTATTCTGCTTAATTAAACAAAGGTCAGCAAGGCAAAACATGCACTCTCCAGAATTTTGTGAGGATTTTGTGAAGTAACAAATGCATCACTAAATCTGAGCCATAATTTTTCTAATATTGGCTGCATCTTGTAAAAGTAGAAACTAATTTCAAAACAACTGTATATACACCTTTTTGTTGGGAATTTGCTGTGTAATTCTATTGTACTTCATATACTTACTACATATAGTAAACCATTAAGATCTGTATTTTAATATTTCAGAAATGCATGTAAGTTGAAATCTGTCAATTCAGTTCACAGTTGTCTCTAAACATGGTAATCAAATTGTGAGAAGTCGCATTACACAAAAGGAAGGCACCTGCTTTGTAAATTAGTTCTGAAACTCTCCAGTTGTACCCTGTCAACAGGGTACATGTTCTGCTTTGACTGTGGTCTGTACTGAGAGAATACAAAGCTGAAATCTTGATGTGTAAGAATATCTCAATATTGTTCAACTCTAGCATATCTTATGTAGCTCTAAGTGTTTGGCAGTATACTGAAACAGCAGGATAACTGTTGCCAAGAAGTGAAGATTATTGTTGTTATACAATAAAAATTATTGGGGGAAGTTCGATATTGAAACAACAGGTTGCCAGCCTTTGCTCCTCAATTTTTTTCCCCATCTCCCTCATTAACTTACCATGTGCCCTTAGGCAAATCAATCTCTGTTTTCATGTTGAAGTAACAGCTAAAAGGATAAAATGCTTGCAGATGGTTTAAAGATGCTATTCCAGGGACTCAACATAATCTACTGACTGATAAAAAAAGAAAAAAAAAAAAAAAGCTGAAAGGGATTTCTCCCTCCAAACCTAAGAAGGATAAACTGCAGAACAAAGAGCACTATTAGCTGCAAGAAGTCATTTGTCAGAAAGCGTAAGTTGTTTCTAAATGAGAATTTAAAAGCTCTCGGCTCTGGTATTTTACATGTAAAATCATAGTAAGGCGGACACAAAACCCAAAAGGCAACTTGCAGAAAGCATAAAACTATGAAAGACTTGCAAACACACAGAAATAGAAAATCGGCCTCTAATTCAGGAAAACTTTACATTGATTGCTATAACATGGGAGGCCATAGTGGGGGAAAGCACTTTTTTGTTTGTTTACAGCATTCTTCCTAGTCATCTATCATTGCATTCATTGTGGTTTGTGAAGTGCTGTGAGAACCTAGGATAGGAAATACCTACAAATATACACGAGAGCACCTACTTTCTCAATTTGCCTAATTCTTATTCAAACTTATCTTTTTAGTCCCTATGAGATGACTATATCGGCATGTGAGAAGTACTTGTCTTATAAAAATAACTTCTTTTTTCTGTGTCATCCTTTCATTTTCCCAGCTGAAGAGTCCTAATCTAGTTCATTGCTCGCCATGCAGAAGCTGGTTTATACCTCCAAAAATCCCTGCTGCCCTTTTCTGTTCCTCTTAGTTTTATTAAACATATATTCTGTCACAGAAACAGATCTGCATGCTGTATTCAAAATGTGGGCACATCCTTAATTTATACAATGCAGTAGAGTACTCTCTTCTGTTTTGTTCTCAGCTCTCATCCCAAATTCCTAACATTGTTTCTTGTCTTAACCATTGCTGAGCACTGAGCTGGCATTTTTAGGGACCTATTCACAGTAAATCCCACATCTCTTTATCTTTATCTGGTTGACAAGAGCTAAACCAGAACCCCTTACTGTTTACATATGATGTAGACTGTCTTCTCCCAGACTGTTGTTTGCATTCATCTGCATAAAATTTAATCTACTATTTCATAATCTAATATTGCGCTTCTTCAATGTACTTTTTTTTAGTCTCAGGTATATTGAAAAATTGTGTTTATTAGCAAACTTTCTTGCCTTCCTACTTACTCCTGTTGTTCTTTTTTTAAAACCTTTTGAAGAATTCACATGGGCTTTTTTCAAACCAGACAATACCTGTAGTGTACGATGTAAATTAATCATACCATATGTGGAATTTATGAACAATAGACAAAAAAACCTAATTTAGCAACTTCAGCTCTGTATATAATAACATTGCTGCTTATGTCAGTGTAATAAACAGATGAGTAAGAAGGTACAGCCTCTGAGATATATTATGCATATGCAAAAAGATACTCTTTCTGGGATCACTGGGTTTCCAACTACGCGGGCTGGAGTTTCACAAACCAAGTAACTGGATCTGAAGGCTGTTGCCAAATGGGGAGATTCACACATCATTCACTAGCTGGGCCTTCCTGCTCCTTCCCTTGCATTGATCGAGAAGGGCTGGGATTGTGACATTAGTTATGAAAACATAAAAATCTGACTCATCAGGCAGCATTCATGACTGCTAGATCCAGCATGAGACAAGGGGCAGAAATGTGCAACTTGGGCTGAAAGGGGAAAAAGGGACTGTCCCTTTGGCAGCAGTATATAATTAGACTGTTACATGTATTGTGAAATTGCATCTAAGCTCTAAAGCATAGCAGTGCTCCTACTTTTTTCTTTACAGAGGAGAAACCTGAGGTACAGAGAACTTAACCAAATCCAGTCTTTCTCCACGTGACAGTCAGGAATGTAGCCCAAATGCTCTGATGCAATGTGAAGCTTTAACCCTAGACAAAACCCAGGAACTGCTTGTCCACCTTACCAGACCTGTGATTTGCTTTGAGCACATAATCTGTGATTGTTATGCAGGTTAGTACTCATACTGCTTTGCTTATGCTGGAAGTAAAAGCTTGTGTCAGGAAATTAAGCCAAAAAATGAAAAGTTCTCCAATGAAATATAAAAGACCGACTTAGTTAAATCTGTCTGATAGTGTCTAATTCTAGTAAGAATAACTTGCAAAACTTTTTTTAGCCTAATTCTATAACTTCTATGAATCAAAAAGCACCCTGCAACCACTTAATTATAAATAGATAAATGCAGTTGGCATTCTCAGTGGGAAAGCATACTGGGTGGCATACATCTAATGCAGTGCAGGTGGTGCAACAACTTTGGAAGTGATGGCAGTAGTGAAGGTGGGGGAAGAGAGAAATGTATGAAGGCAGATAGTGATGAAGGCTGCCTGATAACAGTAGCCTTTTTGCTGTTTGTTTACTCTTGTAATATCAATGGGCAATCAGAATAACAAGTTCAACTTAAGCTTAAAAATAATGCAGTTTAGCCTGTAGATAGATGCTAATGTAACTGAAAACAACAGTATAGTGTATCAACAGCTGCTTCAGTATGACATACTGACATTAATAATGACATTCATTTATTCTAAAATGCTAATGGAGACCAAGGGTGTTATGCCTTGTAGTAAATAGTTGTGGTAAGAATACCATTTAAATGGCTTATTGCTTTGAAAGTTCTCTACTGCATTAAGTTATCATGAAAGAATAATTCTATATTCTTTCCTCCTATGACAAAAGTTTTCTTGAAACTGCTATTCTTTCTCTTCCTTGAATAAGGAATGCAGTATTCAGTGTGAAAACTACCTATCTTCACAGGAAAATAATTGTTATTTTTAATAACCTCCATAAATGATTATTTATAATACTGCTCAGCTTTGGCTGCTTAGCATTTTAAATCCTTGTCAAGTCTTCTTTTAGAAAACATTACTTTCAGTATGTTCTTGGGTTTTTTTGTTGAAAGACAGCTTAGGTTTCTGGCCCAGCAGAACAGTTGAATTTACTCAGGTTTATAACATTCTACAGTACTAGCTACTTCCAAGTAGTGCTTTTTTACCACGAATTCGAAGTGCAAAGTAAAGGTAATTAGAACATACTGGCTTTTTGCCAAATTCCAAGGTAGGCTTCCTTGGCAAGCATCCTCTCAAATGTTTCATACAAGTTGCTCTACAGCAGCTCCACTTTCCTCTAGAAAAAGCTATTTTATAGACACGGAGTCTTAGCAATCCTTACTTCTTGACTATTTTATTATTTATTGTTCCATATCACTATGTAGCAGTAGCATATTTTGTTGTAAATTCTTTCCATTACTCACAAAGCCACACAAACATCTTGAAGCTTTCCTCAGAGAATTAACTTCCTACAAAAACAAGCAACAAAAAGCTACCAGGAAAAGTAACCAGAAGCTTTTTAATCACTTGAGTCTATTTCCTATCCCAAAGAGAAACTAGAATTTTCCACATGATGAACTTAAATACTCAAATGAATTACATGGCCTGTATTAAACTAAACAAATCTATGATTTATTATTTTATATGAACTATATTGTGTCGAATATGAGAACGGACCCTATTTTTTACCCATACGCAAAGAATTCCTAGGATTGCCACAGAAATGAAAATTCTTCTTGAATAGGCCTGTTCTATCTTTTGGTCACTTAGATGTGAGATTTCATTGTGTTTTTCAAATGTATGAACTAGCTGCCATCATCCCTTTTGATAAATGGAAGCTTCTTAAATCCCATGTTTTAAAGAATACTGGCTAACAAATGCGTATAGTAAGACAAAGTCTTTAACATGGAGTTTACTGTGGTAACACTCACTACCCTCCTCAAGATACCAGAGGAACTGGGATATTTTGTAATACCAGATTTTACCACTTTGAATATTACAAGGAAAAATTATTATACTTATGGTAGTGCACGCTGCTAAAGCTTTGCATTGATAATGTTTAAATACTCTAGACTGCTCTAAGGTGTGTTCAAATGAAAACATAATTGCATTAAGGCTTGGCACATATTTTTGCATATTTGTGCATTTAAAAGTAATGGCCCACCTTGGAGAGAATCCGGAAGCAAAGCGGAATGCCAGGTGCATCTGGAAGAGATATTTTTTTCTTTCTTATAGTCAATTTACTAATAGGGAGTTTACTAAATTTAGTAAATCCTGTCCTTTGATACTGACAGGTAATTATTATTTTTTTAATCCTTATGTGTTCTAAGGTTGTGTTTGGTTTGCTTTGCTTTTGGTTTTTTGTTGTGTGATTTGGGTTTTTTTTTTATCCTCATCTCAAAATTCTATGCTAAATCTTGCCTTCCTGCATCTCTCTGAGCTATATGAAGAAGGGTAGGAAAGCTCAGTTGTAGAAGTTAAAGGGCAAAGTGCAGTGATTATACATAAAGTTATAGGAGTAAACAATCTCAGTAATATGCTTGACTATGATAGCACTAAAAATCTGAGGGCAGACCTTTGGTTTCAAAGGAAGTATCCTGAACTCGCCTAGATATAAATAAAGAACGTGAAATATTAATTTATAGTATATTTATTTTATAATTACATATATAAGGTATCCTATATTTCAAATATTATGGAAAGCAATATTTATTTTGAACAAAATGGTCTGTAATCACCAATACATATTTAAGTATAAGCATGGTTGACTGTATGTTATCAAATGCTAAATGAAACTTGGTGAGTGGAGGGAGAGGCAAATCATTTTGCTTGCATTCTTGTCAGCTAAGAGCATGACCCTACTCGAAAACTTGATATATCAAAATCCATTACTTGGGAAAATAACTTTGTTGCTTTGTACTGAATGTTGCACCCAAATATTTAGTTAAAACAGCTAATTTGAAGTCTGTGATCCTGAAAGCTACAAAAAGTCAGATAATTTACCCACAGAGTGCTGGGTCAAAGCATCTGAAGACTGCATGCACCAACATAAGATATTCTTGATCATACTGTTTCTTATTCACCATATGGCCCTCACAAGAGGAGGAAAAAATACACCTTAGTTTATTTTCAAAAGACAGCCTTAAAAGAGGTATATCTGTAAAGTATGTCCTGGGGAGATGTCTCAGCAATTGATCCTCCTCAGATAGCAATAATGGTTTTGAGTTTCACCCTACTTGCCTCAGGAAAGATTTAACTTTACTTCAATTACAGAACCATCATAAAGCACCACTGACCCTATTACACTGCAAGTAATACTCTGTTTAGAATTAAGGTAATAGCATGGCATATATAAAAGAATTAAAATGGTGGTAAGTTGAAGTCATCAAACCCAAGTTGGAATTATGAGGAAATATACTGGCAACAAGAATTTGTTATTCCTTTCCCTCCATTCAACTTTACATGTGTTAGGGAAAAAAATACCCTTCTTCTCATTTCCTGTCTGAAAGTTAGTGTGTGAACATAGAATCAGGTTACTCTTAACTCAAAAAGATGCTAGCAACGCTCGCTTTATGAAAAGCAAGGCTTTAGTCCCCCCAAAAGATTTTTTTTTTTTAATTCAGCCTTACAATCAAAAAACCCTGATATCTCAGCAATAATGTTTTAGCTAATAATATTAGCTAAATAATGTTCACTTAAGTTCTTATGTCACTGTTCTGTTTAGGTGAAATGCAGAAGAAAGGCTTACATAATTTGTTGCTAATAGAAAGCTTCTGTCTCCAACAGAAATAAATTTGAAGTTAAGGAATGTCTGAATAAATCAATCTGAATACATCTGAGTATCAGATATACATCTTGAAAGTATTAAAAATACTCAGGAACAACCAGACATGTTGATACTCATTTCTCTGTAATTGCTGAAAGATTTAACAAATCTACTAACGCAGCATACGAGAGTTTTGCAGTGAGGCATAGCAATAGACTTGTATGTTTGCATTCCTTTGACCTGATGTCTTTGCTAATTACTGTGCAAGTAATTTAGTTGTTTTGCTCATAGCATTGTTTTGGGTTTTTATTATCTTGCAAAAAGAAATTAAAAAAAGCTCTTACAAAAATAAGACCAAAATAATCATCTTGTATTAGAAGCTTTAAACATAATTAAGTTGACTTTTCCACTGGAGGAAAAGCATATCCTGATGCATATAATCAATCTGATTACCGCTGTCCATTTCTAATAGAAATGAATTTGTAACAACAGCAAAAAAGCCTTAACAAATGACATGAAACATCTGACAAAAACGTCCTCCACCTTTATAATCAGAGACTAAATTAGCTATATACACATGCAATTTTTTAAAAAATACCATACCTCCACTGGTGTATCATCTTACAGAGCTTCACATGGTGAAATCTGCTGATGCGTTCTGCTGCTGACAAGAATAATGCTGATACCTGTAACAGAGATGTAGTCTATTAGCATATACCGAAATTTTCACCAATGCACCTTAGTTTAGCACTGAAACACTATGTACCAGCATGCTTTAGAAAGATTATGTTATGAACTTATACTTGTACAGCTACCAAGCTTAATCAGCTTAAGAATAAAATATTTCACTGTTGTCATATTTTCATTAGTAGACTGTTTCTGAAGTTACGTGCTTACAACATAATTTTAAATTTTCAGACCCTTCTAAGCACAATTCGTTACATATGACATTGAGGTACAAAGTATCAAAAGCCAGCTAAAACATGGGTGTATTGCCAAAGGTAATACGTGCCTTTGATCAGCTATCTTTGTTTATCTGAATGTTTGAGGTGAACTTGAAAGACAACGGATAAATAGGCTTGTGCTGAAAGCCAAATACTTTTTTTTCTCCTTACTTTGCATAGCTTTTTACAACAGAATTCAGTAAATGAGAGTTCCATTTCTCTTAGTACCTGAATGTATGCACATGGCTAAAATGGACTTTTAATTGTCTTCTTGCTAGATCCACTGAAACTTTGAATGGTGCCAGGTATTTATAACCTTATACCTATATTCTAATTAGTCTGGCTTTATCCAGAATGCTGGAGAGCAGCTTGGATAGATACACTGGCTAGACTGCTTTTGATTCCCTTGCCTCAGAATCTACCTTTGATAAAAGCCGAGTGTGCTGTCAAAAAGAGCGTATGTTGAGTGTTTCTGTACGCAGTACAAACATACAACAAGAATAGGTTCCTCATCAAAATTATAAAAGAAGAAGTTTGGCTTTTTAATGAAGAATCACAACAAATAGGATTTATGAAAAGATAAAGGGAAGCTTATAATTTTTTTTCTTGCCTATCATCCCTCCATATGTTTTGAACATATATACGCACACTTAGATATAGTCAGACACGTATGTGCCTGTACACACATCTTCCTATTTTGCCCTATCGCTACTTATTTGATACTTGCGATTCTTCATAGAAAACTGAAATTCTGCTGTCATCCTAATGTACGTTATTACAACGAATAACTTGTAGAGAAACTAAGTATTGAATGCAGTTCAGTTACCACATACTAGAAATTGTCCACGCACAGCAAAAATAATGCATAGCTTGAGGTCATGCCAAATCAGATGACCAGTCTCTTTATGTAGCTCTGTATCAGGTGAAATAAAAAAATCTTCTGCAGCTGAGCAATTATATATTCAGGTCAGGCTCTAAAAATGTTTGTCAGGGCAGAGCTATTTATGCTTTGTTATTTTGAAACTGTAGTACCTAGCTCTGAATAGATTTTATTGTGGTTAGACTTTTTCAGAAAGTCAAAATAAACCAAATAAACCAGTTAGGTATGATTTATACATGTATTCTATTTTTGAAACCTAAGTGCTGTATTTATTGTCTATGAAGTAGGAATGGCTGTTCAAATAGCCACAAATTAAAGCCTAGGGTTCCGCCCCCCCCCGCCGGAGCTCCAATAATGCTTTTTCAGACTGAGTATTTATTCACTGTGCAGCTGGCACCCATCAGTTCAGTATCTCCACCTTAAATTTATAAAACATTATTCTAAAATGATTTTCATGCTTTGATATTCTCAGTATATGGTGGTATACCAATTGACTTAGTATGTTTGTCTTATGCTTCCTTTGAAGCTTCCCAAGTTCTGTCTGCGATGAAAGGAATGTTACCCAGATTCTCAATCCTTCTATTGGGAATCTAACTGCTATCCCTCCAATACATTTCCAACTACAGGGAAAAAAACACAGCTATGGTTACCTAACAAAATATAACAATACCTGTCAGACGCAATTTAACAGCGATCACTTTGAAAACACATGGCTTCAGTGATATTTTATTTTTTTTCAGTCAGCTTATACTGCATTTGCAAACAAATGGGTAGCCAAGGTCTATAAAAGCAAATGAGTCAATGGACATGGGCTGAGTCATGCAGCAAGGACAATTGTCTGTAAGCAGGACCTGAGCTTTACATCTCAGGTTTCCAAGTTATGACGAGTTTTCTTATGTGTCACAACTTCTTTTCACACTAGAAGAAAATTAAATCTTGGTAATAAGTACTGCAAATGAGTCGCTAAAATTCAGGAAAGCAACTTAACTCACCCTGTCTGGAGAAGAGTCTAAGAGAACTGGATGGGGTAGTGCAGTGCCTCTGAATTTTCCATTGCACTGAAATCGGAGAACCAGAAATTCTCTGCTGCACTCCACATAACAAGGCCAGAGACACTGTATATCTATAATACCATAAATTACAGTAGGAGCATATGGAGGACTAAAAACTGGTACGGAGTTTGCTGAAAATTTTAAGAGTGTTTTGTGTAAGATTATCAGTGAAGAAAGGCTAATATAACTTTTTTGTTCTTCAGTAAGGGATTATTGGTTACTGTTTATAGAGCTGCTCTCTCAGAATAATTTATATATTAATGCAAGGCTTAATGAAAATCTGTTTCAATTTTATTCTGAAGTGTTCCCACACAAACTTGTATTGAAAATCTATTGCAACTGATGTTTGCATCAAATATTTTTATTGTTAAGTTTATATAAGGACAACCCAAGAACCATGTAAGTATGAATACCTAATAGATGGATTATAGTATTAGAGATGGAATTGATTCTGGAAGAATATACAAATCTGCAGAGGATAATAGTCCTTGACATTACAAGGAATTGTCTACTATGTTTTTTAGATAAACATGTTTCTTAAATGAAAGCGTTACAGCAGTAAAACAGAAGAAAGAAAGGAAAAAATAAAGATACTAACTTAAATTTATATATAGAATGAAGCGGTCGACATGTAAGGCAAAACTTGTTTGCAATGTTGTGGAGGCAACTATGGCACAATATATTTACCTCAGTGTGTCTCACATGGTGTGTGCATGTGCAAAACTTAACAAAAGAAACTTGGCATGACAGCTCTTGGTACCTGTCTTAAAGCACTCTATTTACTTCCAGGGTCAAGCCAATTTAACTGAAGTGAATTTAAAAATATATGCTGTTCTTACTTCACACTTCAGTATCTAAGAGGTTTGTATCAGACAGTCCATTCTGCATCATGAAGTCCATGACTCGACTTTACACTGAGATGGAGATTTACTGAAGGAGATCCTTGGGGGTTAGAACCTGCAGATACACAAGCCTACACAACCCTGTCCCATAGCCTGACTGACTTCCCCTGAGTTTTCTGAGTGCAGTAATTACTTAAATGGATCTGCTTCCAGAATCTAGCCTTTCCAGGGAAGTAATGGAAGTCACTACATGCTTAATCTATGACTAAAGATAAAGACTGAAGCTTTTGGAAGGTGGTGTCTTTTGCGTTGTGCCTATGGGAAGTCAGTGTTATTTTCATACGGAAGAGAAAGACGCCCAAGATTTAGCTTCACTATTTGGCTGAAGAGATGCTGAACAGAGTGGAGAAAGGTATGCAGCATAGCCAGCCTAACAGTAACCACACTTAGTTGTATATGGGTAACATAAAAAGTTAAGAATTTGTTCAGGATAAAATAACAAAAATACTTAATGTGAACAGACTGTGCTACAGTTTCCATTCCAGCAAAACAAGTTTACTGCTTTGTTAACAGCTTCATATACAAGATGTCCTGTTGTTGTAATGTACGCAATTTAAATTCTACAATGCATGAAAAAACCCAAACAAACTATAAATTGCATTCCCACCCCTCTTCTTTGATCAACTCAGTGACATGGGGAAATAATAAAGTCTTTCAGCTGATCTATAAAATAAAAATAGTTTATGCATCATCATACAAATAAGATACTGCTGTCGTGGTTTAACACCAGCCAGCAACTAAACACCACACAGTCACTCACTCACTCTCCCCCACCCAGTGGGGTGGGGGAGAAAATCGGGAAAAGAAGTAAAACCTGTGGGCTGAGATAAGAACGGTTTAATAGAACAGAAGAAAGTAATAACCATAATAATAACACTAATAAAATGACAACAGTAATAATGAAAGGATTGGAATGTACAAATGATGCACAGTGCAATCGCTCACCACCCACAATCGACACCCAGTTAGTCCCTGAGCGGCGATCCGCCCCCCGCCACTCCCCCAGTTTATATACTGGGCATCATGTCCCATAGGCTGGCATACCTCCTTGGCCAGTTTGGGTCAGCTGCCCCGGCTGTGTTCCCTCCCACCTTCTTGTGTCCCTCCAGCCTTCTCGCTGGCTGGGCATGAGAAGCTGAAAAATCCTTGACTTAGTATAAACATGACTTAGCAGCAACTGAAAACATCAGAGTGTTATCAACATTCTTCTCGTACTGAACTCAAAACATAGCACCTTACCAGCTACTAGGAAGACACTTAACTCTATCCCAGCTGAAACCAGGATAACTCCTTATCTGGAGTACTTGGCTTTTAGGTTGCTATTGCTTGACTTGTTCAAGGCCAACTTCTGCATGGCCTCTGTACATTGGACTTCTTTTGTTTATAACTTGACTTAAATTTTTCCTAAGCAGTGTTCTCTCAAAAAAAAAATTGTTATGGAGGAGTAAGAGAATAATTCATAGCATATATCAAAATAACATGCAGAAGTACAATGCTTTGAACATGGCTCAGACTGAATAACCCTTGATACAATGGCGAAGTTTGTCTACAGCAGTCCTTGGCTTGAGGAGTAAGGGAGTAAGATTTGATACCCACAATTCCGTAATACATTTCTTCTTTTTCCCAGCCATCATTACACTGCTAATTCTTGCTACTCATTCTTTTGAGGTTTATAGGTATTTTATATACTAAAGATACAGTTAAGGTTATATGATACCACTTAAAACATTTTATATTTTTTGAGATTCCCCAAGTAATCACACTTAAGTAGACTAGGAATACATGAATATTGCACATAGCAAACTGAACCACAATAAATAGGCAATAGATTTACTTTTTACATGCTTCTTTTCAGCAGTCAATAGTAAAACTCTTCTCAAAGATGATCACTCAGAATCATCCATCCCATTTTTAACTATGAGGAAACTGAAGTCTGTGAAGCTGAGATGTGCCTGTGCAACACATTTGGTGGATGAAAGGGAGTTCCCAAGTCTACAAACACTAGACAGATTTGCGCAGTATCTCAAGATAACAGTTACTGTCGCTAACTCAGCCTTAGTGGCTAACTAAACCTTAGTGGCACTGGTTTTCATTCTTTCTAATCACTCCTCAGGCTGCTTTTTATAGAGGTAGAAAACACTTTAGATGGTGAAAATGTAAGATTTGATTATATGGCTAGACAAATGAAGGTCTAATACCTGGACATTCACATGTTAAACATATTGTAAACCCAACCACTAAACACAAACATAAAACAGATCAACATTAGCAAGAATGCTAATAATTTTCAGTTTATTTTGGAAAGTTTGTTCAACTTTTGTTTACCTTCCACTTTAGCACTGTAATGTTTGAGTTTCTTTGCTTGGTCTCCTTGTTTGCTTTCTTTTTCTTGTAATTATTGTATTTTTTTGCATGTGCTACATTCTTTAACTATCTGAAATTTGGCTTGCTTTCCTCCATGTGTTTGTTTGTTCCATGACTACAATCCTTGATCCTTCTACTCTTTCAAAAGAATTTTAAAACTTTATTAAAGGTCTTCTGTCAAAACCACCTCTTCTTGAGGTGGTTATCCCTGTTTTCTTTCCCTTTTTAAGCTTCTCATGGCATATTCTTATTTATATTTTAACATAAAAGTTTCAAGCTCCTTTTGCATGTTTTGCAAAAATCTGTACTACTGTCTACCATATCACATGGATATGCTTACTTTTAAGCCTTGTGAATATTTATTGTACACACTGCTCTGATTTTAGTTGTTTCTCCTGGGCCAACTCTTGCAGTCAGATAGAGAGATATGACTCCTGTTAAAGTCATGTAAACTGTGTATGCGCATCAGAAGACTCCTTCAGTTTAAATGTGACATTTAAGAGAAAAGCTACTCTGTAAGAATTTGAAAAGAATGAGTCACATTTAAAAATTTTTTTCTTTGCTAGACACTATCTTGGTCTGGATTTGGTTTTCTGGTTCTTTTTTTTGGGGGGGAGGTCTAAGCCCATGGCGATAGGGAAGAGAATAAGTGCTTTTCCCAATATAAAAGTTGAAATCTCCATGTGGTTTGTCTTATAAAAGAGTGCTACAAAAGTTTAGTTAAATCTTTCTTTCAGTAATATCCTCTAAATTGAAGGCATTATTCCAGTGTAATAAGTGGATAACTTCTAGAACATACGAGAATAAAGTACTGAATTACAGTATTCTAGAGACATGGAAATTTCTGGTTTGGCCTTCTAGAGCTCCTGGTTGTCATACCCATTATCAATCTCCTATTACATGGCAACAATACGTCTTCCTGGAGGGCATCAGTAGCTAAAAACTTTGTATGTTTTTTTTCTTATTTGGTACTCGGAGCGGCAAGCCCAACAGCGCTGCTTTTTTTTTCTTGCCCTTGCTATGCCCCGATGAGCTTAATGTGACTTTAGCTGAACTCAAGCCTTGGTTTATATCAGAATGAACTTTCTTCTGTACAGAAATCCCAAATAAGGCTGAGAGAATTTTGCTGGAGGCTCTTTTTAGAGAAGCGCTTATTTAATTAACAATTAATGTAACTTACATGACTGTAAACACAAACGTGTATGCTCTTTACAAACAGTTCTGGGAGAAATGTTTTATTTTGCAATGGCTATCCTTAGAAGTTTTGTTTTGGGATGATAAATTAACTATTTACCATTTAACAGGCAGTGCTCTACATTCTCAAACCTTGACCTAAAATAGGTTGGTTTGTGGTGCACTGGCAGCAACTTAACAGCCAGCACAGTCCTTCACTATCTTTACTCTTACATGGAGCCTGTGCCGAGTTACATACAGGGGATTGCAGTCTGACAGCTGTTCCCCGTCTCCTCCAGGAAAAGAGGTTGCACGCTATTTTTTTTTTCTTTACTTCTCCCCAGCTACCTTTCCCAGCAGTTCACACCCCACCCCTCTCAGCCCGTACCGCCCCTTGGAAATTTCTGCCAGTTCCCTTCAGAAACAGGGTTTGCTTTTGAACAGGTAAGACTTACGGGCTTAGCGCGGCTGAGGCAGGTGTCGGCCCGGGGACGGGGCGGCCCTGCCCGCGGGGCCCCGCCGGTGCGCACACACCCCCGTGAGCTAACCGACGGCCGAAGGGCCTAATGTGATTAACTGTCAAACAAACAAGAGCGTTAGCCTAAGCAGGGCTGGGCTGGGCTGGGCTGAGCGGGGGGCGCGGGGCTGGCGGCAGCGCTGCGGACGCCTCTGGAGGACTGAGGGGAGGCGGCTAGGTCGCCCCGGCAGGGCCTGCTCCGGCTCCCCCGGCGTAGCGGCAGGGCTCATCCCCCCCCCCCCACCCCCAGCTCGGTTCCCAAGAAGGGGTGGAGGAACAGAAAGGCAGCCGCGGCCGGGCAGGCCCACGGCGCCTCAGCCGCTGCCGCCGCTCCCAAATGGCGGCCCACAGAGGGGGCGGGGTCGCGGGGCGGAGCGGGTTCTATCGACAGCTCGGCGCTCCGCGGCCAGGCCGAGAGGCGGGGAGGAGGACGGGAAAAGAAGGCGAGAGGGAAGGAGCCGAATGCCGAGAGGTCGATGGGCGGAGGATAAATGTCTCGCTGACTGGGAAGCCGCCATTTTAGATGAGGAACGAAACGAACGGCACCGAGCGGGGCAAGAGCCTGGAGGGCGCCGCCGGGAGGGAGTGACATAGGTAGGAGCGGCGTTGGGCTGGTGAGCGGCAGAGGACGCGGCAGGGAGCGAGGGACAGAAAGGCTCCCCCTTCTCCCCTTTCTCCCCGGCTCTCTCTTCCTCCGTGCTGGCGCCTGGAGCGGCGCCGGCTCGCTCCCAGCGGCGGCTCAGCCCCGGGCGTGCTGACCCGGCAGCCGCCTCGGCCTTGAGGGAAACTAACGCGAAGCAAGGCGGCCGCTTGACAGGGACCGGGGGAAGAAGGAGGGGGAATCGGCCGTTTCCATACCTGCGGGTGGCGGCTCATCGCGGAGCCCTTTTGCGGTCGGATCGTCCGGTGCGCGCCGCCTCCCCTCCGCCGCGGCGGGGCCGCCCTGGGGACCGCTTCCTCCGGGGGTCGACGGCTCCTGCGGGCGGGGCCGGGCGGCCAGAGCCCCGGGGGTCGGCGGCCGCCCCGCTGCCCCGAGGGTGGCGTTGCCCGCCCCCGCGGGGAGGTGGTGGGCTTTGTTCTGTGGTTTGTGTTTTTTTTAAATTATTATTCTTTTGTATGGACGCGACGGTTTTGGCCCGAAGGAGGACCGGGGGCGCGGCGGGCGGCGGGGAGGAGGGCCTCTCCCCGGCGGCGGGGTGGGATGCGGTGACTTTGCGGGGCAGGGCCCGGAGGTTTGGCTTTGAGGTTTAATTTTACTTTATCCGCCCCCTGCATTTGAAACTACAGCAGTTACCGTCTGTGGCTGTGTATTTCAGTCTTGCTGCCACCACGTCGGTCTTTCCCGGCGGTGGGCTGCAGGTGTCGGCAGGGAGGGCCCAGGTCAGCGAGCACACCTCCCTGGCAGCCCCACCGCGCATTGCCGTTCATAAACGCGTGGAGGTCAGCCATGCAGCTAGCTTGCTCGTTTGCTTTCCTCTTCCTGGGGGAAGCTTCTGCCAAACCTCACTGACCTAATGGTTTCAGGCCCACGTGTAACCATAGCCAACTTAATTTTGTCTCTTCAGCCAGAATTGCTTCTGTGGCTTTTCGTGTTTTATTTTAGTTGAAACAGCTCATCTACTCTCCTTCTCATGCCTGTATTTACTCTTCCTGAAGTCTTTATGACCAAATAATGATAGCTTTTTCAGCCTTTGTTCTGCTAAGTTATATTTTGCTCTTCTATAAAATTTACTTCAATGTTGTTGATCATTCTAGAAGCTCATCTGTCCCCATGTTACTGCTCTCTTAAACCTGGGATGCCAGAATTGCAGTCAGCTCCTGAGGTCTTTACCTTGCTGCCCCAGTGTGCAGGGGTGATCCCTGGCACCTTGGCTTCCCAAAAGCTCGTTGCTCTCAAACAGCAGAGTGGGCGGGAAAGGGACTGAAAAGAACATATTTGGTATAGAAAGGCAGATAACCTCATTAAAAACATCCAACCTGGGAATGCACACGTATGTAACACATGCTGCTCTGCTGGTCCCCACTGTCACAGGCAGTTGGGAAGACTGAAGAAAAGTTACCATGTGGTCTTTTTAAAATACTTTCCTATGTGTGGGTACAAGGACATGGCAGTGGCCTGGCCTCCTGTGATGGGTTGACCCTGGCTGGACGCCAAGTACCCACCAAAGCTGTTCTATCACTCCCCCCTCCTCAGCTGGACAGGGGAGAGAAAAATATAACAAAGGGCTTTTGGGTTGAGATAAGGACAGGAGAGATCATTCACCAATCACCATCACGGGCAAAACAGACTCAGCTTGGGGGAAATTGACTCTA
>JANZLQ010000037.1:2325052-2383266 GCA_026212715.1 Elanus axillaris
CGACTTATAAAAAAAGGCACATGAAAAACTGCAGTAAGATTCTTTAGTTTCCTAATTTCTTCTGAACTGGTACAACTTTGCTATCTAGAAATGGGGTTACTCCAGAGCCAGGGCTTGAGGGTTGCGCTGTTTCTGGACTCTACAGTCTAAATGTACACACGAATAACCTGCCCGTGCTCACAGCAGCAGGTCTCTTGTCCATTGTTCATCTGGCCTATGTCAGGCTATGTAACTTGTGTCGAATTTTATTATTTTTTTTTTCCTTCTTAGCCTTTAACTGACATCCATAAATGCAGGGACCATACCTGGGACAATGAGAGCTCAAAACCAGTTGTAGTGGAATTGCTACAGCACAGTGTGCATTCCAGATGCAATTGTAGGTTGTCGTAGGTATGTATGCAAAACTAGAAGGGTCTGTAATGGAGAAAAACTAAGACTCTTCCAAAACCAAAGCCAACTTAAAATATCTGAAAATAGCTTTGTACAAAGCACTTTAAAAATGTGTTTTATTTTAATGCTTCTGAAAAACGTGGCTCCAAATATTGTCTAAAGGATCACTGCATTGTGTAAAACTAAGATATAATTTGAATGGACATGCTTATCCTTTAGGATGTCTGCAGTGTTGGTGCAGAAGAAAAGATTGAATTGGTGAATGTGAGAGTTAATTTCAGGCATCTCAGTTAAATCTGTTCAGTGGGCACTCGTTCAGAATGGATGTGGCTTTAACTTAAAGAAGAATTTCTGTAGGTAAACCCTAAGGCTGCAGTTAATCATAAAAAAACATATGGATCTGTATGTATGTTCATTAAAAGGATGACTGATTAATTGGATAAGCAATTTAATCTTAGATTATTAAATCAGAAGTCAACTAACTTTCTTGGGTTGCAGTAGTGGTGCTTTCAGAAATCTGGAATATGGTTTTTTGTAAGGTTTGTTGCCATACTTAATATCTTCAGGACTGGACAACTTATTGTGCAACACTGCTGACTAACCTGCTTTGAAAGAAAATCTGGAAGTAACAGATATTTTTTTTTTTTCCAAAGTAGATGTAAAACTTTTTTTTTTTGGTTGAATGCCTTTGTTGTTTACCTATAATTTTCCATTTTTTTATTCTTTAACAACAACAAAGTTTATTCAAATTACATATGAAGTTACTGCTGTCTCAGGGCTGAACTTACTACAACTTATTAAAATAACTCATATTTTATAAACCACAAACATGACCCACGGAAATCATTGGTCAGCACTTCTTGGTATGCTAAATCAGCACTAGTTTCTTCTGGGACATGTACTCCCCTCCTCCCTCTAGTTTATATATTTGGCTCCTTCACTGTTGGGAAACCAGGAGTTGAGGAAAAAACAAGTTTTCCTTGTTTTCTAGCTTTGAAGACAAATTAAATTGAGATGATGAGAGCTGTCTGTTCTAAAACTACTGTAGGAGATGGGAACCAAAAGCTGGTTTGAATTATTATGTATAAATAAGTCTTCAATCAGTTAGTTTCAAATGCAGGAGTCATGCTGATAAATTTGTTATGGATACAGAATGTTTAGGTTATTTTTTTATTTCTAATAAAGTTATGAGAGCAAAGGAACTAGCAAAGTCTAGTTCAATACAGGCTTGTATTTGGGTTTCTGATCATCTCTGCTGCAAACGTACCGTCTTTCTCTTCTGTGACACCCTCAATCATTCCCTTTGCCACACCTTTGTAGTACCTTTAGCACCCCTTGCTTTCCCATCTTTGCTATTGCCCTACTTAAACACCTTCCAGTTGTTGGTTTTTTCCTCCTCCTCTCCCTCCATTATGTTGCTTGTCTACCTTCTTGGCCTGCCAGCTAGGCAAAAGGTTTTTTCTTGGTTTGGTTTTGTCACGTGGTGATGTGCTGCTGCAGCTGGCATGCCAGAGGTTTGTGCTGTGGTGCCCCTCGCTGATGAAGAGGCTGGAAGAGTGAAAGATTCTTCCATGCTTTTGCTTCCTATTTCCATAGCCTGTGGGAATATTGTATTCTTGATGCCTCTACCTGTTTAGCTGAAATAAGCTAGTATGTCCACAAGTTGCTGGAGGAGAAGCAGAAGGACAGCTGGGGGGGGCATGATCACATAAGACCAGTTGCCTAGGAAACAATGGTAACATGGTTTTGTGCAGTAGAATTTCCAAAACTTCCATGCAAATTCAGCTTGAAACAAATGAATAATTGAGAAGGTTGATTGTTTTGTAAGAAGTAAGTTCCTGGACCATCTTCTAATTTAAAAATGCAGAAATCTAAAGACTGTGTAACTGTGTGAAGAGAAATAGAAGTCAGTGTTCTATTTCTCGTGAAAACATCAAATTGCATAAGTCAAAATTATCTTTATTTGGGGAAGAATAATTTGGGAAAAATAGAAAAAAGATTAAAATTTGTGATTAGCTAAAATTTCAAGCATGGCAATTTAAGTACGGTTTCAGTAAGTTTCACTTAGTTTAATTTGTAAATGAGCAGGCGTGTTTATATCTGCATTGTACCAAATTTGATATATTTTGTGTAATTGCTTAATGCAAAACCCTTGACTATTTTCTGGTATGAAATATATCCATTGTGTATTGAATAAGGTTATGGAAACATGTTGTGAGCTCTTAACAATTAATTGAAAGAGAAGTTGATACAGCACTAGGAAATTGGGTAAAAATGCTAGCTTTATGACAAATTAACAAGGTATTTTAGCAACGAGCATGCTCATGAGTTTTGGGACAGCCTAAAGTAGATACAGCTTAATCTATGTGGGTAATCCAGATATGTAGCGATATTGCTAGTTTTTCTGAAAAGAAAGTCTGTTTTGGACAAAGTTCTGTGAATAATTCTCAGTGCTCTGTCGGCTCTTGCTGCATACGCTATTTTTTTGTAAACAACAATTTTGCTTTGAAAAGCAGCTGGCACACATTTATTCCTTTAGTGACTTGAATATTGTGTTTGTACTAGAAATGCCATCTGTTTCACACAAAGTTGATTTTATTGCAGCAATGTGTACTGACCTTTTATGGTTTAATAGAATATGGTCATCTTGTGTACAGAAATGCTGCAGTGCATACAGTAGGTGAAGGATAAACAAAGCACTGTTCTTGAGTCATTTGTAAATGAGTAAAGCATTTTCTTGGTAGACTTCAGAGCTAAGAATTATAACTGGTAATTAATAAATACAGTGTTTACATAAGTGAGTGTGCTTTTTTCAGGGTTTTAAGTGACACAGTCAATGTGATTGAATTATATATTTTCCAGAGGTTTTTGCTTGCTTATGGGGAATGACAGGCTTTTTAGAGCTAAGATTTTAATGTAGAAAAACTCTGGATTCGTGTAGAACAATACCGTGGCAAATGCAGGTCATTGGATTTGTTTGCAGTTGCAGGTGGGTCTGTGTTCTGCCATTTCTCCTATGCATGTTCCAAACATATCCTGCATGCTTGCATAAATGAAGCAGAGCAGTAGCACAGTTAAATCAAAGCTGATTGGCTTTAACTTCAGGCAAAAGAGTTTTAGAATTGCCTTGCAAATAATCTGTGCATGTGGTGAGTGTGTAAGTGACTCTGCCTTGTTTTCTTTGCAGTATCTGAAAATCTGCAAATGGGACCTGTATCTCCAGCTCTTCTGATATAAGCCCCTTTTTATGGTGTTGGTGTTCTTCTCAGTTTCATTGCTCTGTGGAATCATTTCACTTGCTGTGTTATGGCTCTCTGCAGATGTTGAGTTAATTATGGTAGTGCTGCCTGTTTTCTCTTACTACTGTGTTACATTGCTTCATTTCAGATTTCAGTTTGTTGCATACTTGCTATTGGTTTAACCCTAAAATATGTAATTTTTGACAAACAGCTGACAAAAGAGTGTTAATTAATATTGTATTCCAATTGAAATACGTAGTATCTCTTAAGAGCAGTTGAGACAACTTGTATATTTTTAGTTCACAAGCTAGAGGGAGGTTGCTTCACTGGCTTGCAGCTGGGTGTGGCGTGGGGTTAACCATATTAATTAAAGCTGGCTCAGAGGTTTAGACTTTAAAAAAATGTCTCAGAGCCCCCATTAGAGTCTTCTGTTACATATTTTTTTTTCACTATAGAACAAGATGGAGTTTTGAAAATGAGTGTTTTGGGAACACCTAGCTGCAGAGACTAGCAAGAGTGAGATGGCAAGGTAGCACATGACTAGAAGAAAGGTATCTTCAATGCCTTTGTACCTTTGCAGGGCTAACATTTATGTATACATTGAGAAACTTTAGTATATGACTAATCTTCCTTTTTTCTGTAATATCTTTTATTTTGCTAGTCATTTGCTTCCAGTATATGTCCCTGTCAACTCTATCAGTAATTTGTGCTAGTTTTTGCATATTCGACTTTCTTCTTCTATTCTCAGTCATTTAACAGTGTTTGCTCAAAGTCTGGTCATGCTTTCAGTGCTTTCTAGAGTGGTCTTTTCAGTCTTTTAGAATACTACAAAAGGCGCTGCTCTCCCTTTACTCTCTTATTACCTGTGGAAGAGATGAACTGTGTCTTCCCCACTGTGACAGCTTGTCGGACAAACAAGTAAATTATCCTTCTTTTTTCTTTATATAATCTTCCCTGTGTAGAAGAAACTATGTGTGAGATTTTACGTAATATTTTACATTTCTTGGTGAAACTGAAGGAAGCATAGTGAAACATATACTCCCTTTTGTTTGCATGGAATTGTAACAGAAATGAAGGAACACGGAGGGATAGTCCTGCAAAGTAATACAGCAAATGTAGGGAGGGCCATTAGACTGGAAGCTTCAATGGTGGCAGTGTTGATGGGAAGAAAAAATAATAGTTAATCATATTTTAAGGATTTTAAAAAAAATGCATTGCAACCCAGAAATGCTGGTTACATTATTCCCAAATGGTTATCATAGAAAGTACAATATTTTAATAAATTTATTGTAAAAGAAAAAGCAAGGTGGGTTTTAACTCCACTTAATGTGGAGATGAAAGAGCCTGTAACTACGTGGCTAGCTTCCAATTGAAAAGGTGTATTTTGATATACAGTAACAACTTCGTAGCTGTTTTTTTTAAACTTTGTTTTAGAAACTTTGTTCTAAGTGGCACTGAAAGTTGCTCATATTTATAACATAGGATACAACTCCAGCTTCATATTCTACAAAACCTTTTTTTAGAATTCCAGGAATTCAGAATTTACCTAGCAATTGTTAGTTTCACGATTACTGTCAGGTTAATATTTTCCTTATTTTGATAATTTCTGATAGAATTTGAATTCCTTCAGGTCTAATCTATCTCATAAGCCCATTAAAATAATTATTATCAGTTCTTTAGTTGTGCACCGCTTGTTGTAATTTTATGCGGGTTTTTTTTTAAAACCTGTATTGTAAAGCTCAGGCATTAAGTAAGGCAAATGTGTCTAAACTCTCTACTTCTGAATTTGCATGAGACCTATGTATATTTCTTCATATAGACGCACAGTACTGGGGCCACTGTGTGCAAATAAGAAACATATTTTTGATTATGCCAGCACTTTAAAACTTAAGGAGAGTTAAATATATTGATGATCATTCAGTTTTTCTTAGACTGAGGGGAAAAATGTAGCAGTAACTGTGCAAGCTAAGTGATGTCCTGCTTTTTTATAGCTTTCTTTTCCCTCCCTATCTCCCTCTCCAATAACTTTTGAAAGCCATGTCCAATCAATACCAACCCATAGGCATGAGCAGGCAGAAACCTGTTTGTAGTGTTGAAGATGGGAGGATGCTGGTTTCCCTTGTCTCTAATTAGAAAGCTAAGCAATTTCAGTCATCTGTAAGTCAAGCTGCTGGCTAAGGAACATAAATTTCTTCTAGCAAAACAACATTTCTGTCTCAGTTTGATCACTGGTCTAATAGTTTTAAGCGCTCATATTGTGACGGTTGTTATCTTTATGTGGAAGCATGGAAAAAAACCCATCTAGAGTTCAGGTGTTAGGGGGTGGTTGTTCCAGCGTGGTTGGAGTTGAGGGGGTGCGTTTGCAGAAATGGGCCAAAACAGGTTCATTGGAGGATGGCACGTGTGCGGCTGTGAGAGAATGTAGTAAGTTAAGCAGCTTCCAGAGTGTGTTGCAGCCAAAAGAAACAACAAAGTGTGCAAGGCTCTAATTTTATGCTGACATTTAACAAAAAATAAACGGTGTTCTGAATTACATCATTCATCTGTGTTAAATGCTTTAGAAGCAAGTATACAGCTTACACAGGCAATAATAGCATGCTGAAACAAAGTGTTCGTGTCAGAGTGATATAGTGGATTGATTTCAGCTGAAAGTGAGTTCCAGAGCTTACTGTTAGATTTCTCAAACCTTTTAAGTTGACTGTGTAACTTGTTCAGTGGCCATCAAGAGGTTATAAAAAGAGAGCCAGCTGATGTTGCAATCTAAGCACTGGCCATATAGTGGAAAGACTCTCCTTTGGCATGTTCACTTGTGCTATTTTTACCTATTCCAGTAAGATCTGCCCTTGTGATGTTTAATTATGGGACAGTACCTGGAATTATTTTGTTTTACAGAAGTGCTGTATGCTCTGAAGAAAATTTTCAATAAAATTGTCAGGCAGATTGAGGTAAAAGTTGTCATACATTTGAAAATATTTTTTCTTCTACTGCTGCTGTGTAACTGTAAGAGAGTCTTTTCACTTTTGTTTGCATATTTTATGTCTGGCAGAGACTGTTTTTTATTTATGTTGGTTTCCTTTCTACATTAAGTGTTTTCTCTTTGTCAGTTTCTCATGGGGAGACTTTAAATAGGCAATGTGATTTTTAAAGACCAGGAACTAACAGTGTAGCCTAGGAATAGGTGTAGTAGGATGGTTTGGTCATCATAACTCCTAAAAAGCCTTCTTGATTTTGATTAAATTTCAAGTTGATGGCTCCGTCACACAGTAGAAGATTAATTTTTTTTTCCTGGGAGCAGATTTTCAGGATTGCCAAATGCTGTATCTACCAAACCGATTGTAGTGAAAACTGGAGGAAACAGCAAGAATGATGTCACAGTATAACACTGGGGTTCAGCTGTAGATGTATTACATAGGTTATCACATATGCAGATGTATGACCATCTGAATCACAGTGCTAAAATGTCTAATGCTTGTGATTATCTAATCTTAAATACAATATTGTCCAGCTGTATTTTCTAAAACAGTCAGCATCTAGTTCAAAAGTGACTTGGCAGTCCTGAAACACAAACCTGATATTTTAAAACTCTGTTTCAAACTCTTGATCTGGCTATTTATATTTGTAGTAGAATTTTTAATTTTTTCAAAAGCAGTGCTTTGATACTGAAGTATGATCAGTGAGCAACTTTTGCGAGTTCAGCATTCCCCTTACAGAACACCTGCTTCCCTTACTCCTTTTCTTGCACTGTGGAGTATCTCAGGTGGAAATCCTGCAAGTAGGCAAACTTCCTCCAGTACAGAGTAATTTTCTTCTCCCTTGGCTTTGCCATTGTCTTAGGCGAACAATTCTACTTCTCAGGTTTAATTGAATCTCACATCTGCAATAACAGCTGGTATTTTTGTCAACTCTTTTGCTTCTTAAATGGTCTTTGTTGCCAGTTCTGTTAGCAAATATTCTTACTGATTTTTTGTTTTCATGTATCTCTTACCTGTCAAGAAAAATATGTGATTTTTTTTTTTTTACTCCCTTGCAGCTATTACTTTGGTTGGAGGTAGAAATATTGTACCTGCTGCTTCTTTAACCCATCACACTTGTTTTATGCTATGCCTTCTCTTCTTGGTTTGTATATGAGATTCCTTTTTCTTCTGGCTGATTTTACAGTAAAAATGCTTTGGGTTTTCAGCCTGTAAAACCTCTACCCCACCCCATCAGTTTTCTCTCCTTTTTTTCATCTAACATTATCCATTGTACTGACTGAATTGTCCCAAAGTTTGTCCCAGACTTTTTCCAGCTCTTGTTTTCCTCAGAAACTGGTCTTTACAAATCTCTTAACCTCTTAGCTAAATGTGAGGATCATAACTGTATCCTTGCTTTTATCAGTTTGCTAATTGTCTACTTGGTTACTTTTAAAAAACAAAAAACCACCAACTCCCCCTCACGCCCTCATGCCTACATTGGTTCCTATGAGGATGTCTTTCACTGGTCCTCTGCTTATTCTTATGGTTCTTACAGTGGTTTTGATCTTCCCTGTTTTTCTCTGCTTTTGGCTCCCACATACTTTCTGGTCACATCACTTCCCACGCCTTATTCCTCAGTAATGTAATCTGTTAAAAAATAAACAAACAACACCTCCTCCCCCTTGATTCAGTGTGCATTATTTCCTTAATATGTCATTATTGCTGACTGGTTGTCTTCTGTTAGAGCTAAAGATCTCAGCTTTTCTTTTGGTGTACAAAAGATGGAATTCCTTCTTCCCTTCTCCCCAGTCTCCCTGCTTATCTTTTCCCGTAATGGAAACCATATTCACAATATTTTGCATGTCACATTCCTAAATGTTTGCTGTAGAGAGGTATGCAAGTTACTAAGCAGGGTAAATGTACAGTTCAGACTGTAAGTAGGTTTTAATTTTAAAATTACTAAGTGGCTCAAGGTGGAGATCCCAAACCATTCTTCTGGTTTCTTTTTATTCCTTGGGAGTTTGTCATCTTGGGTAAAATCATTGCAGCTCCTCCCTCTCCCCACCCTTTCCCTTTCCCCTACCTGCTCTATCCAGAAGAAGGGATACTTGTAACCAAAAGTGAGCTAGCAATACAACATCTCTTGAATTTTTTTGGTGTGTACTTTCTTGTATTTAATGTAAAGAAATTAGGAGGAACCTGGGACTGTTCAGCCTGGAGAAGAGAAAGCTTTGTGGGGGATCCTATCAATGTGTATTCATACACTGATGGTAGGGAATGAAGAGGACACCAGACTCTTCTCATAAGTTCCCAGTCACAGCCCAAGGGGCAGTGAGCACAAATTAAAACATATGAATCTCCATTTGAACACAAGAAAACACTTTTTTTTTTTTTTTTTTTTTACTGTGAGGGTGGTCAAACACTGGAACAGGCTGCACAGAGAGGCTGTGGAGCATGTATCTGTGGAGATGCTCAAAACCCGACTAATGTGGTCCTGGGCAGCCTGCTGTAGCTGACCCTGCTTGAGCAGGGAGGTTGAACTAAATGATTTCAAGAGGTCTCTTCCAGCCTCAGTGACTGTTTTGCATCTTTGCCTACTTTAATCATCTCTGCATGGGATTGTTTTAGGAATTGCTAATTAGGATGGGAACTTTGGGTAAGAAAGCATTTTACCATTTACTATATAGTGAATAATTTTTGTGTATTTGACATGTACTTCTTTCACTAATCTGAGCTTCTAGTATTTTAATCAAGACCTCTTCAGCTTCCCTAGAAATTCTTCCTCTTACAGTTAATGCTTATATGCAAGATACAGATAGCCATAAGAAGCTTACCTTCTTACTACTTTTTTTGTTATTGTTTTGGACCAAGATTTGTCATAACATTTATGAGTCAGCAAAGTATTTCTCTGTGTAAGCGAGGAACTGGTATCTGAGAAGAAAGTACTCAACTCATACTTAATTTTTACTTTTAGTGAGTTTTTAGCTGTGAAAGATTATTATGATGCTCTTGAATAATTACGAGATTATGTTGAGCTGGGGTAGCATTTGGTTGTCATGCAGTCTGGCTTTGCACAGTGCATCTCATTACACTGGAATGTTGGATAAAATAATGAAAGGCTAGAAGGCCCTGAAAACTCTTAACAGTAGAAGGATAAGTTAACACTACTGTTGATGTAATTCACAAAATTTTTTGGTTATTAATTTGGTATGTTGTGCATGTGTGTAAGTTTGTCTATTAAAATAGTAAATATCTTTTGGTTTTGTGTTACCTTTCACAGATTATGTACTTAATCCTTTTGTTGTAGGACTTTATTCACTTAAAGGAGAACTAAAGGTATAAAAAACTTTCTCTGGTTATCTTTCCCTTTTGTCCTTATCCTGCCCCATTCTTTCTTCTGAGGTCCCTGGGTCTTTCCTGGAGGAACGTAAACTTACCACAGCTGAGCTTGTATTCCTTTACTGCTACTAAAATTCGCTTTTTGTTTTTTGGAAAAAAAATCCATGAAATGGATATAATACCTACAGTTGTTTCAGTGTTTGCTTTATGAGAAGTGTATGTTTTAACTTAAGCTCTTACTTTAGTCAGTCTCCATGGTTATTTACTTTGCAGGGGGAAAGCCCTTTCCTCAGTTTAGAACTTTAGATCTTGACATTTGCCTCTCTTCAAATAGCATTTGCCTTTCCACACAACTACAGATCTGTTGTGAATAACCTAGACCTAATGTAAATCATGTCTGTGACCTTATCTTGCAACTGGTGGTCATTTTTGCTTGGTTGTTTTTTTTCTTTCTTCTTTTCTGAGACTGTAGCTCTGAAACAAAGTCTGTTGTGGTACATTGTTAAATAAATAAAACCCACCCAAACCCCTGTAATTTAATAGATGTATTTAGTAAGATAATGTAAGATAGAGTTAAAATGGAGCATGATTTCTTTTTGTAGGCAATCAGGACAGTAAATGTTTGACATAGTCTAAATAATTTAGCTTGTATACAATCTGTAATTTCTAATTGCATTCAGGTTTTATTTGCTGTTTTATGCAGGCTTTTTTTGCAAATACCTGTGCATACAAAATTCGTAGAGCTGTCCAGGCAATTTGTAACTAAAATACTCAAGTAGTATCATGTTAGACTTGCTTCATATTGCAGAAACGTTTGTTCAACTATTCCCAGGTGTAGTTTATTTTAAAATACAAAGGAGAACCATTTGTTCTATCTTCTCGTAGAAAAATATCTTGAGGCCCCTTCCAAACCTTCCTTAGTGCTATTGCCCCTCTTCCCCCCCACCCCCAGTCTGTACATTATTTCCATGCCCGGGCTTTTAGAATTGAAGTATTGACCTCCGGGTGGCATTGCTGGTTCTGGCACAGAGCCCACATTTAATCAACTAAATTTATTAGTTTAAAACTGCCCTGAGTGAATGGAGAGAACACCTAACTCTTGAATTAGCTGGGTCACTGCATCCTATTCTGTCTAACTGTACAGATAATGTAGCTGGTATTTTGGAACAGTATTTTAACAGTAACTGGTGTGGCTGAACTGTACAGTTAGCCTGCATAACTAGCAGCTCCCATCAGTTACTTAAATAACCTAAAGGTAGTGGTCCTTTTTGGCAAAACTGAGGTTGGTTTAAAGATTGGTATGTTCTCAGTGATGGTGTCCTCAGTGTTACTTCATTTACTACATGCAACTGAGGGAGGAAAGAGCCAGCAATTCTTTGTGCTGAGATTCCCAGTCACTTTTGTTTAATCCATGAGAACTTGTGTGGGAAGGGCATTTGGTGGATTGCTGACGTTTGAGTAACTTTTTCATCCTTGCTGTAAAGTGGATGAGTTCCAGGCAGCTGTGAACACAGTTTGGGGCTTTCATCCATACTTGAAACAATTCAAGCACGAGCAAGTTCAGAATGCAAATAGGCATGTGTCTGAGAATGTATGTACAGTTGATTGAGAGGCTTGGGGAAAAAAAATGCTTGTCCAGAGTGTCTTGTCTGTGTAATGTCAATACACATGTAAACTTGTAGCCGTACTTCTGCAATCCAAGGTCCATTTTAAAGATCTATCTTTTTAAATCTTTCTTTGGAGGATTCTGCTGTGAAGAATTTAACATTATGGTGAAGAAACAAGAAGTCTAAGTGTGACAAGAGTGTCATATAATGTGATTCTGATACAATCAGATATAAGGAAGCAGTGTTCAATATGTTTTTTGTTTCTAGTAATGAATTTGAATTTACCAAAATAAAAAATGAGAACATCTGAAATATCACTTCAGCTTTAATAGTCTTCATAATGTTAAGAGAACACATTTAAAACGTTGAGTGACCACCTTTCAATATTTATCAATTTTGATTATAAGATAAAAATTACAAATTATTATACTAAAAAAGCAGAGCTTTTACTGCATGACATACTTCTAGTGCTTTGTTAGCAAAACTTGTACAAAATGTACATGCAAAATTTGTGTACTTTCCTTCCTTGCCTTTTCCTTTCATAGCTGTTTTAGCAATTTTATATATAAACTCAGCAGCAGAACTTAACTAAAATTTGAAAAAATTCTTATTGAGTGCTTGGAAACACCTGCTGCATTTTTCTTTTTAGCTGGGATTGCTTTATTTGCTTTAAGAAAGGGAAGGATTTGGATTCCATATCCCTTTGTGCTCTTTTAGATACCAGCAGAGTGTTCAGTGCTCCTTTTTCTCTAATGAAGGAATTCAGGTTTTGTAGGGAAACTTATACAGCTCTGCATTTGAACTTGATAGAAATTTCATGTAGAAAGAAATGGGTGACTGACATGGGAATGATCTGTGTGGAGGACAAACCAAACATCTTCTAAAAAATTGATTAGGAAAGGTAGCCTGGAGCCGTTTTAATCAACAGGGGAGAGCAGGCAGAGTGGCCAAAGATGCAGATAGTTTTGGTGACAAATACCTACTAACCAGAGCCCAAAGTACAGCCTACTACAGCCAAGTAGTATGACTTGGTTTGTAAGCAAAAACCAAAGTTTTACTCTGAAAGTTAAATACAAACATGTATTAATCTTGCAAAGGATTAATCAATCTGAAAGCATGCCAGACTGAGAGTTGTATTGCTTGTGCCCTTCCTTACTGTGAAGCCCCATTGTTGGAAAACCAGTGTTATTTTTTTCTTAAATGCTTCTAAGTTACATTAGCAGCATAATGGCTGAAGCAATGACTAAGAAATTAATGGCTCAGAGAAATAGAGAAAAAGATGAGAAAGGTACTTCCAAGATCAGAACTGAGGCCGTAATTATATGTGTAATCTTTAGTTATTGGTTGTTTTTTTGTGTGTTGGGGTTTGCTGGGTTTTTTTTCCCCCTGAACAGTAACATTTCCTCCTGTTAATTTTTAATATTTTTTTTGTCAGTTCTATTAGGAGGGAGCTTGCTTTTTGGTGTCAGTCGCTTAAAATGAAGGACATTTGAAGGAAAAACACCAACTTTGCAGATGTATGAGAGATCTGCTTGGGTTGTTAGACTGATCCTAACTCATACCCTGCATTTATGTTTACATGGGTCACAGCTTTTTTTATTAATATAGGAATGCATCCATATTTATCTTTTACTGCTATGAAAAGCTACTTTTAAAAAGTACTGCTATATATCACAAGACGTACTTGTTTGGTGTGGGTTTCTTTTTTTCCCCAAACAACTGGTCACCCATGCAATATTAAATCAATTGAGAATTACTATATAGGAGGGAAGCTGAGAAAAGTCAAATTAAATGTATCATTGATCTTTTTGTGTCAGGGATGAAAACTTCTCTTATAAGCAACTTTTAAAGCTTACATTTTCTAACAAAAGTGTTCGCTTTGAAATGGGTTCTGGGTTTTGTTCTGTGGTGTTTTGCCTTTGTATATAGATCTCATTAAACAGGAGTGTGGCTTTTAATTGTTCATGTGGATAAAAATGGCACCGTGTGTGTGTTGGGAGGGGGAACTGTATTTACATTTTCTTTAAAAACTTCTGGTGTTTGTTTCAGAAATAAACTGCAAGGCACCTAAACTCTATACTGAGAGGAGTTCAGCTTTGTATCCTGTGAACTTTAGGGCTTCTTCATTACCAGTTTCAACATTCCTTATGGAGCCCAACTAAAATTTTTAACAATTTGGACTAAACACTTTTTGCTAGTCATGGAAAAAGTTAAAGTAACTTAAAGCATCTTCAGATATGAATGAATGATATGAATGAGTGTATGACTGAGTGCATATGAGTGAATGATCACTAGGTATTCGTTACTGTCAGATGTGCACATTGCATAGCCATTTTGTGCATTTGGTTTTAATGCTTGTTCAAATGACTAATTGTCAAAACCTGTAATCTATGAAAAAAGTACTAATGAAAAGCGCAGTCTTGGTCACAGTGTGCAGTATATCTGTGGGAGGTGGAGGAATAGTATGAGTTTGTGGGGTTTTCTTCTGCTCAGATTGAATTTTAATATGAAATGAATTGGTATCAGTTTCCTAGCAGTACTGGATCTACCAGGGCAGTGATCTACTTTAACATCTTGAAATATTCTTTGAATGCTGGTGTTGCAGTTTTTCAGTTGTAGACAGGTTATTTGAAGTAATTTTCATGAAAGTGAGGAGTTGCAGGAAGAAAAATTTTAAAGAAAAATTTTAGAAAGATGCATGAAAATATTCAGCTGGCAATGGATTATTTGAGCATGGCATAAACATAAATCTAATATCTGGTAATGATTATGTTTTAGAAACATGCTTGTAACTCATTTAAAGGAACAAAAGCTAGTTTTTCTGGAATAGACAAACTAAGAATTATGTATTTATGAAGGCATCATTGTAAAATCTTCCCTCCTTTATTTTAAATTAAATTTCTCTTTAGAACATATCAGACATCTTTTCACTAGAGTGAATGGGTGGGGATCTTGGGAGAGTTGGAGAAAATGGATTTAGTTTCAGTAAAAATGGCTTTCATCAGATACTGGTTGGAGCAAAAGACCCAAAATGAATAAACAAATCAATGCTAGGGCGCAGGTTACAGGACACTGAAAGGTAAGCTATGTTGTGCACGTCTTACCTGATAAAGTGGCCAGAAGGTGGACACACTAACCTGTGTCCTGTGAAACTGTATGTCTGTTGTCTTCTGCTGTTGTGCTTAGTTCTGTGTTCCATGTACTACCTAGAAATCATGTGTGTAAGTGCAATATTATGTTGTGTGATTATATATGGGGTTGTGGTTTTTGTCAGTTCAAAGCTGGTCAAGTGGTTGCCATGCTAATTCTCTTACCTCATATCTATGTATGCAGTGAGCTGTTTGAGTTCATAGTGGATGTTATTGTATATATTAATATAATTTTTTAAGACAGCTTTCTTTACACTAGAAGGCAGGGAAAAGTGTAATTCCTTTGTAAATTACTTCTTAAGAAGCAGCTTTTATGACTGTCTGTATTCTTCCATGATAATTTGGAAAAGGAACAGTGACTAGGTTTGAGAAGTTAACGTGTCCAGTGGCTGCCCATGCCGTATCAGAATTGAAGTGTTCTTGACTAGACTCTTCTTGGCCTGAGCAAAGAGGTATTTCTGAGGACCTGGAGCCTCCTGTCATCATCCCACATGAGGGTTGTCTCTCAATAGTTGCAAAAGTCAGCAGCAGGACAATTGGTTACTGCTGTTTCTTCAACAAGCTCCACCTTAGCAACTGCATGCCCTTGTACCATCGGTGCAGGTTTAGCAGCTTCTCATCACGGATTTCCTGTGTTCCCCCAGGAAACTGCAAATATCTTTTAAACTTCCCTTTCTTCTCCCTTACCCTTCCAACCTCAGGCCAGCCACAGGTTTTTGTCCACTCCAGGGCAGATCTGAGCTAAGTTCTCATCTTCTCCCTTCCGTGGTGGCTCCCTCTTGAAGTGTGTGAGTACCCATAGCCTTCAGTTCAAGCAGGAAGGAGAGCCAAGGATGACATGTTTTAAATTTGCCTGCTGAGATGAGGAGGTACTTTCATTTTCTAGAAAAAGAGCTCTCAACATCTTTGAGCAAACCCAGGCTGCCAGGGTCATAGTCATCATCAGCTGCAGCCAAAAAGATGGCAAAAAATGCACTGATGAAGCATGGTGGCAACAGAGAGCAGGGCACTGCTGGAAGAGAGAATTACGCCAAACATACACAGTCCTGAGAATTTCCAGCATTTACCTGAGGCAAATATCCTAGGAAAGAAAAGGATGGAAGTGCATACTCAAAGATACAACTGACATTTGTATTGTACAGGAGGCTGGTCGCAGTTGCAGTCTTTCTGGTTTTCTGACTGTGTACAACCGCCTCAAAATGTGTTTCTGTGATCTTCTCTAGTATGCTGTTCTGTCAGTATACAGTAGGCCTTTCGTATTCGGGTGAGAGAACACTGTTAGGTGAGGGAAGTACCTTTTTTGGTATGAAACGTAGCCTTTGTCAAGGTGCAAGTTTGAATTTTTTGTCATTTCCTGTTTTCTCTTGAATTTTTCAAGAAATGTTGGCTGCTTGTCAAGATGCTAAGTATAAAGGCTGTAATGTTACGGTGTTGTCAACTTATGTCAGCAGTGACAACAAGGAGGTTTTGGTGGTTGCCTCACTCTTCCTTCTCTCAACTTAGTAGAGAAATCCTCCTCTTGTTTTGTCTCATGTATTACCTAGAAGAGTGAAATAAAATACGGTTCCTTAGTGGGTAAGTTAAGAGGAGGAAAGAGAACAAGCTGTCTGGGTTTCATCTTAACCCTCTTATCTAACAGTTTTATCACCACTCTGTTCTTATTGCTACTATCTAACTAGTTACTTTTTTGGCTGTCTATATCCATAATATGGTTGTTGCAACTGTACATAACTTCTTTTTCACCTTTCTGATACCTGCCAGTAGGGCAATACATATGAATTGTGAGATTGTTGTCCTTGTAGTTGCTTGTGCATGATGAACTCGGTTGCATTCCTAAATTTTAACTCCCCTCTTTGATCCTTTTTTCAGAATGTCTCTGTGTCTTCCCATTCCTTGTTCCCTTTTTTACATCCAATGTAAGATTGTTGTAATTTATGTATCATAGATTAAAAAAAAATTAAAAAATCCAAGTATCTAAATCCTATTAGATTTTGATTGGGTATTGAGTTTTAAATCTTACTGACATTTAAATATTTTGAACCTTTGAACAACTGGACCTGCACAACTGATGGCACTGATGCAGGAATGATAATGATTGGCAGGAGGGAAGGAGAGCATATGTATATTGTCATTGTATATGTTGTCAGTGAAAGGAATGTTCCTGAACTGACCGAAAGATCCCTTTATAGCAGAGACTGTGAGAGGCCTAGAGTTCTTTTGCTGCAGTTTGCATGCGATGGTAGGTGCTTCATATAAACCAAACCTTTTAAGTTTTGTTTTTATATTTAGTTTTGAGCTCCTAGTCAGGTCTGGGTTTAGGTCTGTAGCAATGTTAAGTACTTATAAACATAGCTAAGGCTTTCTGGAGTTGTGCTGTGAGTGAAAACACTCTGAAATTCAAAGTTTATCCTTCTGGGCGTCCCAAAATGGACACTTAACAGTAGTGGAGATCTTTTTTTCCATTAATTCCTTTACTTTAGCTCTTCAGCTGTAACAAATACCATCTCCTTTTCTCTGACATAAGCATGTGAACGTTTGGGATAAATGGGGTCTTTTTTTTTTTTTTTTTTTTCCTATGGGTGCTACACAAAAGGCTATGAGGAAATGAATTGAAAGGTTCAAATAATTTGCAACAAAGGAGGTACAGGACCACACATGAAATGAGACTTTAATAGATTCTGATAGGTGTTCAGTGAAGGAGTGTTTGTTATTATGTTCTGAATTAAGTTAGTGATTTCAGTGGAACAATGTAGGTCTTTCAGTGTAAGCCTTTCCTGTACCATAAGGGGACCAAATTAGGATTGCTAGGAAGACCTTTATTTTGGCATTTCCTGACTGATTTGCTTTTTGACTTTGCAGCTTTAGTATGACTTTTTTTTACCTTTCTTAGAGGTGATCAGGAATACAGGTGGTATGCACAACCACCGAAGATTAATTTGGAACCAGTCTACTAACATGGCAAAAGATGTGCACTTGCACTGTGTAGTTCTGAATATCAGTTTCTCAGATGTTTGTAGAATGATGCAGTTTTATGGAGGAAATAAACTACTGTGCTTATTTTCACTGATTTGTTTTTTTTTTCTTTTTTTCTTTTTGAAAGCTTGGTAATGAATCTGGCTACTTGGAAATTTAGCAAAGGACTACATCTCACTTTTCAAAACTCTGCCAGACTTTGTTTTTGCTTAGTTTTGAGTAAGATGCATTTGGAATATAATTCGGAGTTCAAGCTGCATTGAAGTTATGGTAGCTGGGGAAAAAAAATAATACACTGATACCTTTTTCTTTGTCCCCGAGTGTGCAAAAGTAGTACTGTGTGCTGATTTGGAAGTATGCAGGGGGTTGTTCTTGTTCCTGCAACAGGAGAGCATTATGCTGAAATGTAACTGACCATAGTGTGTGTGTAGTTTTAAAATTCTTTTTGCTGTTTCATACTGTGTAAATTGTGATACCATTAAGATGTTATTTATTTAGTTGTGTTCTAACAGTATTAAAACTTGCTACCCTTTTAAAAAAAAACAACCAAAACCAAAAAACAAACCAACACCCCCAACCCCAAACTGAAGCCCCCAAATCACTGATAAAAATGGAATTTCTTCAAAGAATGCTTTGTATTATAATTCCTGTTGGGCCACTTTTTTATAACAGTACAGTCTGCTAATGTTTGCATGCTGTATCTGGCTTACAGGATTATTCTTTTGGCCTGCAGCTAGCATCTAGCCACCTTTCTGAAGGCCCATCAGGCATTGATTATCTAAATTAACATGATGGAAAGCTGCTCCTGTGACACCAGAGACACAGTGAGAGGAATTATGCTTATATTACTGATGATCTGTTCATGTGCAGAAAGTCAAATGCTTTCAAGACTCAGACTAATTTTGCAGTTGGGGGTGAACTGTACCATGTTTGTGTAGGTTAATCATGTCACAAGGGAGAAGGCAATGCAGTTTTCAGATGCTTTCAATAGAGGCTGTGAGCTCTGTCATCTCAGGACAAGAGCATACCACTTTACAGCGAAGGATGTAATTTTCCCTGACTCTGTCAACTTTTGTTTCTTAGACTGCATCAATGGAGCACATTCAGGGAGCTTGGAAGACTATCAGTAATGGTTTTGGACTCAAGGATTCTGTCTTTGATGGCCCAAACTGTATTTCACCTACTATTGTCCAGCAGTTTGGTTATCAACGCCGAGCATCTGATGATGGCAAAATATCAGATACTTCCAAAACTAGTAATACTATTCGTGTTTTCTTGCCCAACAAGCAACGCACGGTGGTAAGTCTATGGTACCTTAATGAAAGAAAGGTTGTACTTTTGCCATTGCTAACACTATGACTGTATCTGGTAAGAGAAATGACAAGCTTCGCAAAAGGTCTTACTGTGATTAAGTGTGTTGTTACCAGTTTGTTAATTCTACAGGACATATTTTGAAAGCAGTGTATTTGTATTTTCAGAACCTGTATATCTCTACCTCAGTGCTGTATTTTTCCAATATACATGAGCAAGATACTTTGCTTACATATTGAACATTAAAAGACAGTAGGTGGCTGACCTAAACAATGATGCCTATATGAAGTACATGAAACATGAAGTAAAACATGTAGTAATTTCTGTCACTGTTTTCTTCACTTGGATGCCCACAGTGAACTACAGCAGTTAAAGCCGAAGTGAAACTCCTCGAGGGAATGCTTCTATTAGATTTCTTGGAGCTGAGTGCAATCATAATAGTCTAATGCAAAGTTCCCTGAAATCTAAATTAAGCCTTTTTCTATACTTAAGGTACCTCTATTTGCCTGCATTTCTATTACTTTTACAGGCTATCTACTTTTACCAACTGCTGTATAAAATCCTGTTTCCTAGAAACTTAGTAATTGTAAGAAATTGAAAAGTTTATAAAATGGCTTCAAAACTTCCTTTGCATATGTACACAATAGTTATGTGTATGGCAGAAAATGTGCCTGCCTGTGACAGGTTGGCTTAACGTGTGGCAAGTTAACTCAGAAGGCACAGCAGTCTGTTGTTATATCATACAAGTAATTTTATTTATCTATGTATTAATTGAATAGTGAACAGCTGTGCAGTTTTACTGGAACTTTTAAAGAAAAGGAGAAAAATATGACACCCCACCCCCCCAAACCCCACCCGCCAGCCAAACCCGAAAATGCCTAAACAAATTCTGCAATCTCTGACTACATTTCTTTTGGTCACAGGTAAACGTGCGAAATGGGATGACCTTACATGACTGTCTTATGAAGGCACTTAAAGTAAGAGGTCTGCAGCCAGAATGCTGTGCAGTTTTTCGACTTCTTGCTGAACCAAAAGGGTAAGAGTCTGGAATGTTTTATGTGAAACTTTCAACTAGAGAATGTAACAATCTTTTTTAGAATAGCAGCAATAATATTTTCTTCCTCTCTGTTGCTAGTTTCTTTTAAAAGCACAATTTGGTTGTGAACACTTCCATGTTGCTTTCTTTATTCTCCTCTAGGGCAACTCCTTCAGCTTCCTGGGTATGAAAAAACTTTTTTGTTTTATAGCTAAATATTAAAAATGCTCAAAATTGATGGGTATACTCAAGTGCTTGTAGCATCTTACAGAGACTTTTGTAATACTCTAGATGAAATGATGTGATATGCCTTCATACCTGAGGTGCATTTCTCCTCTGCATTTGTAGTTGGTAAACTTCAGTGCTAGTGATTCTTAGCCAAATTAAATGAATGTCGTCTCTGTGTGCTCAGTTTTAAGGCTCTACATTCCTCTACAACTTTTCAATGTTTGGATTTAAATCTCACTTCAGATATTCCTTATTTTTTGTAGGACCGGGGATGCTGCTATTAAATACCAAATGATTCTTTTACAAGCTGAGGGAGTGAAGGTATCTCATGGAGTTAATACACTTAACTTCACACCTCGTAAGGCTTGGGCTTAATGCTTCTTTAAGCCTCAATCATGAGGCAGTCATTTGTGGGTTTACATCTCTATGTAACTGAGTCCATTCTGGGGTCACCAGTAACTTTAGTGCTGAAGCACGTGTAATATGGCTTTCATGTCGCTAAGTCTCTCATTCATAATTCTTATGTTTTGTTTATAAGGGTATTTCTGTGACTCCATTACAGCTTCTAGGTGTCTTATTTCAAATAATCTATATATCTAAATGACTTACAAGTTAAAAAATAAACAGAAAAAGAGGTGAACTGCTATGTTTTCAAAGTTGCTTCTAATTTTTTAAGTGAAAGACATTGAAATATAGCTCACCAAGAGGCTTTTTTGTATTTGTCTTCAGTTTGCTCAGGAAAACTCAAAACAGATCATTGATTAGGCCAGACTTCTTACCTCCTAATTAATTTTGTTGTCCCCATTTTCTCTTTCTTTCAGAAAAAAAGTGCGTTTGGATTGGAATACAGATGCTGCCTCCTTGATTGGAGAGGAACTGCAAGTGGACTTCCTTGATCATGTTCCACTCACTACACACAATTTTGTAAGCTGTTCTTGTGTATTTTGATGTAAATTGTATCAATTGAACCACATATTCAGTCAAAGAATGTTTTGGGCATTCGGTACTTTCTGGCTTTCTAAACACAGTGAGGAGGTTCTGAAGTAATTTTATATAAATATATATTTCTGTAACTGTCATGTTAAAATATCATGTCTTTAAAGTCCAGAACTGGGAGATAACTTGCATTTTCAGTCTCTGGCTCCTCAGTCAAAAAAGGCTGGATAAGTTCAGCAGCTTCATTAGACTGTTGGTAACTGTACTGAATGTACAGGGGTGCTCTTAATTCTGCAAGGTCACGACATTTTTTGTGAGCTAATGCTGCCTTGTAATCTGACAGAATGTTTTTTTGGGGGGATGAAAGACTTTAGATTTGTAGTTCCTTCTCAAAAATGGATTATTTGCTCAGTATAGAGCAAAAAAAGAGGTTGTTTTTGTTGTTTTTTTTTTAACAAAGAGATAATGCCTAATTCTAACAGTTTCACTGTGCATTATTTTGTTCTCCCTGGGAAGGAACTCTATTTCTATATTCTAGCCTTTTTGTTGTTTTGTCCCAGAAATTTATTGCGCCAAGTGGCAAAACTAAAGGATTATCATTTACCTCCATTAGAAAGGTTAGGATTTATTTACAAAAACTGAAAGTAGTTTTGCTTCTACTTTACATTGTTATAAAACTACAAATAAAATAATCTGCAGTTGATCACCAGGAAACTAGTATTTTTCTCTTCATCTGGAAGAAGCTCAAACTTCAAGACTTCCTTCACAGTGTGCTCTGGAGAAAGAAACCCTTTGGTTCTTTTAAATTGTTTTTTGTATTTCAGAAGCTTTAAAAAAAGTTAGGTGCTATTTAAAAAAGTAGAATTTCCTTAAACTATTTTATTTACCAAGGAATTTATTTCTCATGCAAGGAGTATTGGTTAGTTGTAAATACAAAACAAGCATTTTGACTAATAAAAAAAACCTGAGGTGGTTCTTACAATCTGATCCTCCTTCACCTCCTTGGTTATACTAAAAACAAACAAAAAAAACAATTCTGGGCCCACTCAACTCTGTCATGTTACTGAGGATAAAATAGTGATTTTGAATTTGACAGAACACTTTTCCTTTTCTGTCCCTCCTTCTGTCCAAAAAAATTTAAAAAAATCAGGTTAACAAAGCTCTAAATGTTTGTGAGCTTTCCAGGTTTTCAACCAAACTGGAAATATATGCAGGAATACTCAAGTGTGGTTTTAAATTCAGTAGCACTTTGGGGGCACTGATAACATTTTAACATGGTATTTATTTATGTCAAGCACTGCAGATTTTCACCTCAGCTAATGAAGAGAAGCTAGTAGCTTGGATTAATCATTTAATGTATTTTCTAGGCTCGGAAGACATTTCTAAAGCTTGCTTTCTGTGACATCTGCCAGAAGTTCCTGCTAAATGGGTTTCGGTGTCAGACATGTGGTTATAAATTCCATGAACACTGCAGCACTAAAGTTCCAACCATGTGTGTTGACTGGAGCAATATCAGGCAACTCTTGTAAGGACTGTTCCTTTTTAATAGCAACAGTAATTTTCTGTGACAGACAAGCATTGGTTTTTATTTAATATGTTATAATAGAGATAAATTTGGATTGTTGGGAGGTGTAGTCACTTTAATCAGGATACAGAACTTGTGTATTGATTTCATAAAACAGCCAGCAATGATTGTCTATTCCCAGGTGAAGAAGGCCGTTTACATTAAATGCATTTTGTTCTTGCTGTAGATTTTAATATTCTGGGAGAAGCAAAGATCTTGAATGACCAGGCAGTTGCTAGAATGTTCTCTGTTTCAACAGAGCAATAGTAATTCCTCTCACGTAACACTTCTGTTAGAAGAAAAAAGGTCACGATTCAGTTGGATTTTAGCTGCTGGAAGCATGAGTGTTCAGAACTACCACAACTTTTGACACCCTGTTGAAAATGCATGGAATTGTGAGAAAACTGATGAAGGATAATACTTTCTGAATATTGATTAGAAAAAGTTGAAAATCATTATGTTAGAAGATGTCCTTTTATGCAGAAGTGTTAAAACTCATAGCTGATTTTCTGTGTCTCTACTTAGTGATTCTATTTTTTTTATAGCTAAACTTGGCCATATACTTATGCATTTTCTTACACTGATTAGTCGTTAGCATGTAGGATGACTTGTGCCACTTAGTGCTACCTGGGTTTAATAGAACGTAAAAAATCTGGTGTCGGAATACCCTTTCAGGAAAATCTGAAGTCTGATGTAAAAAGATTTGTATCTTAAATTTAGAAAGAACAAATGGAAATTTTCTTTGGGAGTCTGAAGACAGTTTTTAGTCATACCATACACAGAGGAAAAGTATGTAAAATAGCAACGTGTTCATGAAGTTAATTATGCTGGAAAGAAACAGCCCTTTAAATTTTCAGCTTTAAAGAGCATTGTACAGGAGGTAGTGTAGCAGTTGAAATTGTAATTGTTTTTGTTGATATTTCAGATTGTTCCCAAATTCAAATATCAGTGACAGTGGTGTCCCTGCACTACCTCCCTTGACAATGAGACGGATGCGGGAGTCTGTCTCCCGGATACCTGTTAGGTAAGCTAGTATTTCCTGTCATTTCTGTTTTGGGAAATACAGTTGTTTAAAAACAAAAAACCCCAACACCTCAAAAATAGAACAATCTTACAGAAGGTTGGGATAAATGTGCAAGAAGGCAATACCACTTCATCATAGAATATATCTAGGGTCCTTTCTTGTCCTTAGATTAAAGCAAATGTTGTGCGATTTTACTTTTAATTCTTAGTCTTAAGATTTGAAGGGAGGGTATTAATAAAGGTTTTCTGGAGACCTTTGTTTTCCTGCCTAAGAGAGTTCAAGGCTCCCTTTGGTATTTTTGTGAATTAAGTTTATTTTATCTGAGCAGGTAGTATACATGTAAGGGTTTGTGACTCGTTTTGTATGACTTGCATATATAAACTAAAATAATGTTCTAATATTATGATGACAGGTAAGAGTTTAAAGAGAGAACAGTGGAAACTTAAAATATGCTCCTCTTGAAGAAAACTCTTGAGACCTAAATAGAACATTCCTGTAGTTTTAAATACTAGAATAAAAATTGCCATCCTTTAAAAGGGGCCTGTCTTCTGATCCTAATTTGTGCCTGTATTCTTTTCCTTGAAATCCTAGAGGCTGAAGAGGGCAGGCCTTCTTTCCTTTTTTCTACATCCCTTTGAAAAATCTTGGCCTGTTCAGGAATGAGGCACAGAACACGTAGCTGACTTGCAAATGGTTCTATGTATTTCTTTATTTAACTGCACCAGGAGTTGATCTTATGTTCTCTTTGCTGTCTTATTTTATTTCCAGTGTTGTTGAACAATGACTCATTAACTTGATAGCTTTTTAAGCTTTTTGTGAATGCTGGCTGATTTCAGTTAAGATACTTGTGTGGTTTGGGATGAATGAGGTTTGAGTGACCTTAGCTATGATTTATCACTTTTTGTTGAACTGGATTTTAGTGTTGCCTTCCTTATAACTGGTATTGGGTTTCATGACTTCCTTGCTGGCTGCTCTGTGTGAAACCGTTGAACAGTCTTGCAAACCTTTACAAATTTAGGGCTTAGCAGTAAAAGTAGCTCTTAAGCTATGCATTTAACAGGCTTGAAATGAGCAGTTTGTTTAAATTTCACAGACCTGAATGAATCCAGGAGAGCCAGTATTTTATCAGTATATTAAATGTGATTTGATGGGGTTTGAGGTAAACTGTGGCAAAATTTGTAATGGCAGAAACAGACTTGTGTTAAACACACTAGATAAGTATGTGAGCTGACAAGATTGTCAAGGTTTTTTATTTATTTAATTTATTTTAATTTATTTCCTAAACAGGGAAAGATTCAGCTGACCAAATAGTTTAGTTAGTGTGTAAGTCCCAATTTTTTTTCTGTTTGGAGTTCTGTCTATATTGCTTTTGTGCAGGTTACATTGAACAGTATTTTTCAACTGCTAGAGGGGAAAAAATAACTACAGCGTTCTCTTTCTCTCTCTTTCCTTCTCAGTTCCCAGCACAGGTATTCTACACCTCATGCCTTCACATTCAACACATCAAATCCTTCCTCTGAGGGCTCTCTTTCCCAAAGACAGCGGTCTACATCCACACCAAATGTCCATATGGTTAGCACTACAATGCCTGTAGACAGCCGGATAATTGAGGTAATATTGGTAGGGAGCGAATAGCATAAAGTTAAACTAAAATTGCGAGTGGTCATCTAATAGTCACTGGTTGTTTTTTCTTCTTTGCTTTCTGTCATTTCCTTACTGTTTGCCTTAGTTGGCTGAGTGATGAAGAATATAGGTGACACATTTGCATAGAAAGTTAATAGTTCCATCTTGCAGTCTTTATCGACATTGCTGAAGTTCTAGGTAGATTTTTGGTGTCTGTAAAGAGCTTAACAATCAAGTTTCACAGATCTGAAAAGAAAATAAGCTCAGTTTTGCTGAAGAAATATTTATTAGTCCTGCCTAAAAATGTTCTTTTGATCTTAAAAAATATGGATTTGTTGGGGAACTGGTGTTTATTTTAAATCAGACTACAAGGTACTCTAAGTCTGGATGTAGTTCTTGGAGTTGGAATACTCAAGTCAAAGTTTACTGGCAACGTGTTTTGTGTTATACCTGTATGGAATTAACAGCGATTCTGGGCTCATGTGCTGAAGCCATCTGTGCCTGAGAATATTTCTGCTGTTACTTGCTTTCAACCACCTTTTTTTTTTTTTTTTTTTTTTTCCCCTACCTTAGACTGGCAGTAGTGAGAGACAGTTCTTTGAAGTCAGGCCTAAAGTGGTTCTTTTGTTGTGTTTTCTGATAACCTTAACAAAATAAGGGAGTGGTACGCAGGAAAGACTTGCAGAAAGTGCTGAACTGCAGGACTTCAGAGAGCACTGTTTGTTGGTATTTTGCTCTGGAATAGTTTAAAAATTATTTAGGCCAAGCAAAAGCCTTTGACTGCTGAGTTTACTTGTGTCTTCAGCTGGTAGTTTATGGGCTTCTATGAAATGTGAAGACTCTCTGAAATGTGCTAGAGAAGTCCTCTGGACCTTTGGAACTGAAGAAAAGTGCACTGCAGCCCCATGAAGTTTTTTTGTGTCAGTTGGGTTTTATGGGGGAAGGTACCTTCTCTTTCTCTTAGTTTTTCTTGGGCTTACAGCCTTTTTTACTGCTTCAGAAGCCTGGCTGACCATCTTTTTTGGCACAAAAAATAATGAAGCACTCGAGAAAGAGAATGTAAATTATCAAACTTTATAGTGTGTTGAGTTTTTAAGGAGAACATTGCTTTCTTTACCCTTTATGCATAGCAGTAAAGACAGAAATGCTTTCGATTCTGGCTCTTCATAACATCATAGGGACTGAATAAAAATAGATGTCATGTCTTAAAGTCAAGTGCTGCTTTTCCAAAAGGCTTAAAAAAAAAAAGTTAAAATAAAAAAATACCACCACAAAAAAAAGTAGTAGAGACTCTCTACTATGACATGAGAAAGACCACCTTAATAAAGTGGTTTACCAAAGGATGGATACTAGTGAAATTTGGGTTTGAGCAGGAATACTTACTTAAAAGCTTCACTGCACTTAATTATCATATATCAAACAGGTTACTTTTTCTTTCATTTATCCTAACATTTGATTTTTTAGAATTTTTTTTTATACTTCCTCTGTTCTTTTCTTTTATCTCTTACCACGTTGGCCTAGAATAACAGCCTGAATGCTTCTCCCAGTTCCTGGTGCAGACGATTTTGTTTGAGGGGAAGAGTAGGTATTTTCTTGGTGCCTTTTGTCTTCTTGCGATTAACAGGATTGCTATAACTTGTAATCCATGGCAGTGTCCACATGAAATGTTTAATCTGGACTTGATGAAAATCTTTATAGCATGTTTATACTTAAATATTGAGGATGCTAATTGGAAGAGGCAAATTGATAAAGAGCTTCATTTTTAGATTGGCTGGATGAATCCATACTATGAAATTTGGTATGAATTTGAATAGGGTTGGATTAGAGATCTATTTGGTCACAGAGTTTTTAAAGAAAAACCTTCTCAAACACATCTATTGTGTGTGTTTTTTTCCTCTGGAAACTATTTTGTTGAATGTAACTGTACAAACCCCTTAAATTAAGAACATGAAGTAGTATTTTTATTTCACATCAAAGTAAAGGTGACAGACTACAGCACTGTGTATGGTATTATTTGTGTTGTAAGCACAGCTCTAAAGAACACTGGTTTGGGGTCATTTGCCGTAGGATTCATAAGCAAAAAAAATATTCACATCAGGATTGAAGTTCAAAAATACTTTTCTCAAATACGAATTATGTATACATAAGTACGAGAACAATTTAAAATCATTTAATGATTTAAATCATTTAATCATTTAAATCATTCATGCCAGCTTACTTGAAAGCAGTTACGTTCTCAGGCTGATGTACAAAAACCATCACTTGTTATTGTTTCAGGTTCTTAAAGGTTTTTATTGTCCTCAAAATGGACAAAAGTTGTAACTTGCAAGAGTTCTTCCTTGGTGGTTTATGCAGATTTTAATCCACTCAGGTGTAGACTAGAGGTACACTGCAAGAATCCTGTATATAGAGTCAAGCCTGGGAGAATGCAACTAACTAGCTAAAATGATGTATTTCATAAAAGGACCTTTACTAAGTGTAATCTGAGTTAATTTGAAAACTGTATGGTGGAATGTAGGCTTATTCTGTCCTCCTATGAAATCTTATATTTATTATTCTACTAATTAGTTAGAAAGTTTGAATTGACATCTATTAATTTTGACAGTATTAACATTTCTGTAGTGCATGTTCTTGCTTTGTACTTATACAGTACCTGGATATTTTACCTTTCCTGTATGTACTTTGGGATAATACATAGCAGGTGAGAAAAGTTATAAAGTCATGTTTGTCAGAGCTTAGTTTATCTTGTGCATGGCTGTAGAATTGTGTTGTAAAGTGCCTGTGGCATGAGGTGAGAGTTGTTGCACTGTACCAACTAGTGAACTGTGTAAGAACATGCTTTTCAAATATCAAAATTTAATCTGTGGAGAAATGTTTTGAAAATTATATTTTTTTTTTATTAGGGCGCTAGATAGACATAGCCTTTTTCCTTTTTTGGGTTGAAATAGTATGTAGAGGTATTTCAAAATGTATATTGACTTGGAATATTTTAGGGACTTTTAAAAGTTTTTCTACTTGTAACCCAAAACCTTATTGAGAACTTGTCCCCTAGAGATACAGGACCATCACTGGAGCTATGTTTAGATCTGAAATACAAGCATGTACAAAGTCCAGTGGTGGGAATGCAGACAGTATTTCTGGTGTTTCTTCTTGTCCTGTGTCTTTTTTTTTTTCCCCTCCTCTTCCCTTTCTTTTTTTGGTAGTAATACTTTTTAATATGCTGTGAATATTTTTAAAGTTTTGTAAGAATTCACAAATTGCATGGTTTTTTTTTGCATATAAGATTCTTGTAACTAGAAAATAACCAAGCTGTCATCTTTTGGAGGGTGTTGGTCAATACCATATTGCACTTGACCAAAACTGTCAGGAATGATTTCAACACTATTTCTGCTTGTTCCTTTGTATGCTTTCATATATTTATTAACTTTTTTATCTGTCTCCTCTGTTTTAGGATGCAATTCGAAGCCATAGTGAATCAGGTATGGTTTCAAAAAATAAAATAATTTATATTATTACTTTGTATTAATTTTCTGGTTCATAAATTGTTGGGTTTTTTTTTCTACTTTTATATTGAAGCCTCACCCTCTGCTCTGTCTGGAAGTCCTAACAATATGAGTCCAACTGGCTGGTCTCAGCCCAAAACCCCAGTCCCAGCCCAAAGAGAGCGAGCTCCTGCATCTAATACACAAGAAAAAAACAAAATTGTAAGTATGGTAATACATGATTATTTTTTAATATGTTAAACTAGGCTCAGAGTAGTGGTTTGTTGGGATAAATTTCTGTACTTTAAAGGCAAGAAAAGCTGATCATAATCTTGGATTGCTCTGCACTGTGCATATATAATGGCAATATAATTTTAACTAACTTGGGAAAGATAGCACTATTGCCTTGTGTTATAAATACCCAGAACAAAGTGTTCTTGATTGAAAATTCATTTCAGACAGTATTGTGAAATTATTTTTCAGTACAGATTCAAGGATTACCTTTCTAAGTCTTTAGGGGCTGCATCTTTTTGTTCCTTTTAAAATATGCTTAAAGTTAGCCTTATTATCACTGTTTGAACTGTATAGCTATAGCTTCCATAGAAAGTAGATATTGATAATGCCACTGTTTTCATAGTAAAGTTAGCAAAAATATCTCAGGAAAAAATAGATTTAACAAAATGCAAGTTTTGCCTCAAAGGCTTGATGTAAACTTGGGGGTGGGGGGAAAGACAGAAAAGTTAGAATAATAATAATGAATACTATCTTGAATTTTTTGAAGGCTTGTAAGATATAAAAATGAAAGTACAGTTGCTTAGTGGCACACACAGTTGTTAATTGCTTAGACGTTTGAGAATTCTGCTCTCATCTCTTTGGTCTTCTAAATATGTAAATGAGTTCCTGAATTTTAGTATTGCAATTTTGAAAAAGTCAGTAAGTTTCCTAAGTATTTCAGATGTCTTTAAATAGTTGATTGTAAAATATTTGTTCCTCTTAAGATCTAAGATCAGGGTTTAAATTTCTAGTGCAAAACAATGATAGCTTCTTAAGCAGTTCAAGCCATCCAAGAAAATGTTTTGTCTTTTTTTTTGGGGGGGGGGGGGATGTGGGGTTGTAAATAAACCCACCACCCCTCACAAATTGAGACAAAGAACAAAAGTCTAAACTGCTAAACGAGGACAAAACCCTCGAGGTTTCAGTGCATCTTAAACTTTTATGAAGGAAGTTATTTTATTTTTGGTGTGTATATATAATATATTTGATTAAATACTTGCACTAAAAGCCATGTCAATTTTTGTTCCAGAGGCCTCGTGGACAGAGAGATTCCAGTTATTACTGGGAAATAGAAGCAAGTGAAGTCATGCTTTCTACCAGAATAGGGTCAGGTTCTTTTGGAACAGTTTACAAAGGCAAATGGCATGGTAAGTTCTTGACAAGTGTTACAGTCTTCTCAAAATGTTGATATGGTAGGACAGCAATCCAGAAAAAGGTAAAATTGTTTTAATGGAGCTGTGTGCTTGTCTACCACCAAAGGTACTAGGTGAGAAATATTAATTTCTTAATATTAACAGTGGGGAGATTGAGCAAAGAACAGACCTGAAAATCTGAATCTCACAGCTGCTATCTACACGCTCACTATAGTGGAGCCAAAATTGTCGTCTTTATTACCATGTTCTACAACAGCTTGTTTTCTGAAAAGATTTCGCTTTCCATTAGCAGGGTTGAATTAGCAGAATTGGCTGGGAAATTTCATAGCCTGGTGTTAAGTTATGTTTACCTTTTCTTTTTAATACCTCTGTGGTTTAATTAGCATACTTATATTGAAGGTGGCAGGGAAAGGAAATAAGGATAAATTGTCTTTACTGTGGAATTTTTCTAAGGAAAAAATGGTTGATGTGAGAGTTTGATACAAAGTTAGCTGGAATACTTTGAAAAGAGGCACACTGCAGAACTACAGAATTAGTTTCCAAATTCAGGGCTTGTGATCGAAAAAGAAACACACACAAACTGCTCCAGGCCCTAATTTAAATACATTATTGTCATAAAATAAGCTGACAAGAAAAAAATCTGGAAGCTTATCTTCCACCCTCTATTTTTAAACTATAAATACTTGCATGTCTGAAAGCCCAAATACTGTCAGCATCAATGGAAGGACTATTCTTACAGTAAGAGTAATACTCATGAACAGTTAAACTGATTTTCATTATATAAGTGAAATGGAACAGAGAAATCAAGAGGAAGAAAATAGGTTAAGTAAGATTTCACTAAACAAAGTAATAAATTAGAATTTCTTGTTAATCTTTATTTTAATAAAGCATTTGCAACTCTTCATGTATCAAGAACTTTGGTGTGTTAGACAGGAAATGCATGGAGCTACATATTTAGAAAGAACAAGATGACTGTATAGCTGTCTCCTAACTCGGTGTCGATAAGATTCAGTACCTCATTTGTGGTAAATGTTACAGTTTTCTTGATTTCTCAGGAGAGTTGAAGTTTAATTACTATTTTTTTTCTTTTTGTAACTATCATTTGTGCTGTGGTCTTAAAAGATGTAAAGGTTTATATTTATTGCAAGTCTTTTCCTGTTTAGAATTGAAGAAACTGGGAGTTATCTGCGCAAAATAGTGAAACTGCAGACTTTTTTGTAGTAACCTATTCTAATAGTACAAATGCAGCAATAAAAATGTTTTGGTGAAGCTAAATGAAATTAATTGAAGTGGGAACATTGCTGCAAACTTAAATAAAAATTCTAGATTGTTAGAGGTGTTGGGTTTCCTAACATGCCCAACTGTGACACGCTGTTTGCAATGAACCTTTGGAGAGCACCTGTGGAACACTGTGTACAACTATATGCAAACGGTGTTAGGTTTTCAATAACCTTCCCTGACTTAGTCCTCCAAAATAAAAATGAAGTGTCAAGGACAGTCTTGCTCTGAGGAGCGCATGTCTCGTTGAACAGGTATCTTGCACTTCCATATTTTTCCAGATTGTTCTGATGGTTAAGTACTAATTTTCGTATTTGCACCACTTCTGTTACAGACCCCATTTGGATCCTGTAGTGTCCTGTAGCATGCTTCTAAATTTAAAAGGCGGAAAGAGAACCAAGGCAGTTTAAATGGGTTGGAAGACTACCTATCATAAACACTCACATTTCCCCTTTGACCCTGGTAATCAGTTCTAGGGTTTTGGTGGTTGGGGGGGGGTGGAAGCTGATTTGTCTTCAGATTACTGCTAAACAAAACAAGTGCTATTGTGTATTTGTTTCTGTAGAGAAAACTGCTTGGGAAATACCATCAAGCTTATAAAAAGTGTGGCACCTGATTCAGTAAGAACAGTGTAAGATTAAAAACATCTCTTCATCTGTGGAGTAAGGATCGTAATAGAGAATATATTGAAAAATAATATGAAAACATTTGGCCTATAATCAGTGGATTCTGCATCCTTGCCTTGTTTGGGCATAGCTCATACCAATATACTTCTATGCTGGTAGACCATCTATTGGTCTTGCATTGTACCTCAGGAGGAGTTGCAGTAGGAACTGGCTATTTCAAAGCCTGTGATTTTGGTAGTCATATGAAAGTGTAGTCTTTCTATTAGTTCTATTCTCCTGTTCCGGTCTGTAAGCAGAGAGATCTGCAAGTTCTAAAACATTATGCATACTGCAAATGCAAGATGGTTCTCTTATGAAGATGCTAGAGGATGAAATAGTATATTGCATTTACTGAAGTTAAAGGAAGAAGATATAAATGTATAATAACGTGTTCAGTATTTGTGCATCTTTGTGACTTTAAATTATACAGCAAATTAAGCAACTGGTAACTACAGTGGAAGATACTGCAGTTCACTTGGTACTCTGAAACTTTCAAGTACCAGTTTGCATATCCTTCTCATACTTTGTTGGCAACATTTTTTTTTTAATTCAGCGGTTACATATATCTTCGAAAAGAGACCATATTAAGAAGAAGAAAACTGGTGATTGTGGTAGCAGATAAATCTGTCACTGTAGGGATTTTTTTAGATGTAGGTGATCATGCTGTAATGCTAAGTGGCAGCAGCCTTTGAACTATGAGATAAGCCTATGTTGGAGTATAGCACCTCGCAAATCTTTTTACCGCATGTGGACAGATTGAAGTTTCATTTTCCTAAGCTGCTTTTATCTTCCTGTGACAGTGTCAAGGAAAGTTTATCCACCTCTTGAATTCTAAAATGCTGTCCATCCATAGTTAAAATGAATGTGATGCTTGCTTCTTTCACTGAGGAATTGGTGGGTCTTGCTGTTAGTGCTATTACTTTTGTTAGAACAGTCGGCTTCATTCCACTGTTGTACCTTTTTTTGAATCAGTTCAATTCTGCTGTTGTCTGTATGTACACTGTGTAAAGGTTTTTACAACTTCATTCCCTGGAAACAGTCTCTAAACAGATAGCACTGGATCGTCATATATTCTTCTCTGTATTACTGTGTAACAGATACTGAAATTTAAAGCTAACACTGACACTGAAAGCAATTCAAATGAAGCTTTCAACTAAAATTTTGTAATATATCAGCTTAAAGAGCAGTAAGATATTCTGCTTTCTGTAGTCCCCAAATTTGTTATTGAAATACTAAAATTAGTTACATCATTCATGATTTTTCTGCTGTTCCTGGATAGATTTATCCCTCCCATTCCTGAAATTTAGCAGTATTTAAATTCATAAGCTTTGTTATTTAAATAAAGTTTATATTAAAAAGGATGTGTGTATATATAGATATATATTAAAAAAAACCTTTAATATATAAACAATTACATAAAAATACCAAGGTGTGTATATATATTGGCGATAAAGCTGGATAGAAAAGGGAAAGTGATGGAACTTTGGATACTGTTTGGAAGCCGAGAGGCTCTGATGTGACTGCTTGAAATAATGTGCTGAGAACACACCTACACTAGAATACCTTCCTTTTCAACAACTGTTTGAGATTTTAGTAGCTTCATATCATGCAAAAAGCGTATGTGTAGTTCTAGCCAGCCACAGCTGTTAAAAAATAGAAGGGAAGCATGTGAACAATTAATGACCTTTTCCATTACACTGAAATTCAGGTAAATTAATTGCTTGATACTATGGAAATTTACATGTCTGCAGGAAAACCTTGACCTATGTACAAGTGAGTGGAGGTGTACTGTGCACAGATTAGGAATCTAAATATACTGTATATTACTGTTATCTGGGGGGGGAAGCTGCATTTTTAGTAACTTTTATGGTAAATGTATTTTCAGGGGATGTAGCAGTGAAGATACTAAAGGTTGTAGATCCGACCCCAGAACAGTTTCAGGCTTTCAGAAATGAAGTGGCTGTATTAAGGTGAGTTGGTAGTTTCATTGCTAAGTTCTGTTATTTCAAGGCACTGTATTTGACTACTACCCTTCCTTTAAGCCATCTTGCCCAATATTCTATGTTTGATAGACAAAAAAAAAAGAGCAGCTATCCAGAGAAGAAGAATAAAAAAAGAGAGCATACAGAGATACTTCTGAATATTGTTGTGGAGCTGTGAGACAGCAGTCATAATTCAGAGTATTCCAGTGGTTCTTCACTGTTTCTGCAAGTTTTTTCAGATAAATAATACATGAATAATTGGTCAGGTTATGTTTGGCATGCAGTAAAAGGTGAGGATTAATAAATTCTGCCATAATTCTCATCACTGGACAGAATACTTGAACTGTGCCTTTTAAAATTGCAGCATAATTCCTTTTTTTTTTAAATATATACTCTGATCTACATAACTGTTTTTGTAGCATCCAGTTAAATAGCTGTAATTTTAGTCCTGAACTGAACCAGTCAGACTACACAAAAACTATCTTCTCATCTGTTAATGTCTTCACAGTTTATAATGACCCTTTAGTTTCCTGTTGGGATTCAGTCTTCTATCTAACATTGTCACTTTTTCACAGCTTTGAGTGCTTTCTGTTACCCTAATAACTTCTTCTAATGCCACTTGCAAGCATGAAGGTTGGTTACTAATTTCAAAACCCTTGAATTTCCATGACATCTTTTTCTTAAAGATTGATTTAAAATAATTTCCTTGGAACTAAAATGAAGTATTTTAACTAAAGAGCAGAAATAAATTCAAAACTGTGGTATATTTTTATTATTTTAAAAACCAACCTTTATGCACATATCCACCTAGGAAAATCATGGTTTTGGTCTCAAAAGCTGAAATATGTTCCTTCAGCCAGGAATGCATTTTTAAAAGAATTTGAAAACATTTTTCATAAAGATACTAATTTATTTTTCTGCTATTTTCTATTAGGAAGACTCGGCACGTTAATATTTTGCTCTTTATGGGCTACATGACTAAAGATAATCTGGCCATTGTTACACAGTGGTGTGAAGGAAGCAGTCTGTATAAACACCTGCATGTTCAAGAGACCAAGTTCCAAATGTTCCAGCTCATTGATATTGCTCGGCAGACAGCACAGGGAATGGAGTGAGTAGGATAAACTATGCTGGCTATTTTTGTTCTTGGAATGGTGTTTCCCTTCTCTTCCTTAAACCTTAATATATGGAGTTTCTGCACTAAAATAGTAACAGATAAAAATGATATACCAAGTAAAGATTTTGTGCAGACTTAACTCAGCACTGTTGTATGCATTCTTAATTTCATTTAGTATTTTTTTTTTCTCATGGATGATGGCCTTAGTTCGTGTTAGACCACTAGTCACTTGACAGTCAGCTCTTCTGTATTTTATGATCATTTGTAGCATAAGGCCTTACTGTAATGCACTAGATGAGATCCTATTCTAAACACAGAATTAACTTTTTTTTTCTTCCCTATTACTTACTATAACACTGCAGTGTTTGGCAAACACTGATATTAGTTTGGCAAACTAATTCAAACTTGTGGTACTTCTGTGAGATGAGGGGATGGCTGTTACTATTCTACAGCTACAGGACTCACACACTTGGATATGTTTTGGAAGCATTCTCCGGATGACTGAGTTGATATAGTAACCACCTCACCTCTTTCAGAACATGTTATAATGTTTGTAGCGTAGAAGATGCTGACGTGGGCTGACGCTGTCAGTGCTCGTCCATTTTGTAGATCAGGACCCAGGTTTCCAGTCAGACGTCTAGAAAACTAGGGACATGTATTGTGACTGCAGATTAAAGCAGTTTGTAAAAAGTAAACCTTAGCGTAGCCTACAGATGTCATGCATGTGAGAACACCCAGTTTTGTAGGGCATTATACAGTTACATAACAGTGATGCCCCTCTTCCTGAGATTTATTTACAGCATTGCTTCTGCTTTCTGTAATGCATAAGGCAGTAGTCATCACTGAGTGCTTGCTATGTTTCTTTTCCCAAAGTAGAGGCATCCTGTAAATTGACTGAAGCAAGAGGTCTATGAAATGGTTGAGTATGTCATAAACTGTTGCAGTGTCTTTTCAGTAAATTGAAAGGCTAAGTTTATGTGAACAACCTTCATAATGGCACTTTTCTGCTTTTTCTTTTACAGCTATTTACATGCAAAGAATATCATCCACAGAGACATGAAATCCAACAGTATCCTCTCTTAACTTAATCATATTTCCTTTAATGTGAGAGTGATTTGATGTTAATACAGAGCTTTTGGGGGGGTTGAAACAGCTGTTTCAAAAGTGTATAACTACTAACGAGTAAGAAGTTACTTTTTAGCAAGGACTTTCACGGAACATTTGTGCTTGCTTACCAAACTATTGTGATAAAGATGAAAAAAGATGTGCAACAGTTGTGCACCAAAAGTCTTATTTTACTTAAATGGTGCTTATGCAGTTCTCTTACTCAAATGTTGTATTGGAGAGAAGTCATGCTCTTTACTTGATGGGAGATACATGCGTGTGCATTCTGATGTATGTGTGCACATGTGGGGTTTGTTACTGTTCCCCATATATTTTTCATAAATTTAAAACACCTTCACTGGTGTGACTGGCAGAAATGAAGCCAAAAATCTTACTTTAAACTCAAGAAAAGGCAACCTTTTCCCACTATATTTCTTGCAAAAAGATAAATCTAGTAGTGCATAAGGAGTAAAAATGTGTGAGCTGATGTCTTTCAGCTTTGAAAATGCCTTCTTTTGAAATTGCCAAGAAGAGCATCCATTGAGCTGGCAGCATCAGTTGTAACTTTCTTTCATAAAATGTGAACAGAGTGTTTTGCAAATGTCATCATAAGAAAATATGCCAAATTCAGTAGTTCCATAATGTAAGGGGATTCCCATTTTCATTTAAGTTAGAAAAATAATCATTTTAGTATATAGGACGTCAGGAGTTTGTGATTCCTGTTAATGATGACCATTTTTTGTGAAATAAATTAATTCTTCTCCTGACATGGAAATGAGAACTAGGAGTCTGTCACGCTTATATTTCTGAACAATCTTTTTGAACTTAAAACATTCTTAAATGAAATTGTAAAATGGTATCTTCTTAAAATAACCCCAACAAAGAAAGTGCTAGCTATCAGTCTTAACAGACAAATCTACTAAGAAGGTAGATTACAAATAGTATGGACACGTGTATTCCCAGTTTAAATGGTTAAATCATAGCTAAATCTCAGGAGATCTGCCAGAGAGCTTTATGTAAATAAGTCTTGATATTTGTTTCTACTTGTAATTGTTTTTTTCTTAGTTTTCTGTTTTGAGTTGTGTTGACTTCTATGTTGTTTTCCTATGTGTCTCCTGACATCAGTTATTTAAGTACCTGCAGTCATTGACATTAATTAATACGGTTGATTTCCAGCTTAACTCACTATAAAGATAAATGTACAAATAGTGCTGAAACATCTGGCCTCATTTAGTCTTAAATGTTAACTTGCTAAATACAGATGCCATAAAATTACTTTTCCTCTGTTTAACATAAAACTTGTAGCAGATTTAAAAAAAAAATAATCAGCAATATTCTTGGATAGTTGGCTTGCATTTGTGATAACCTGACCAGAGACTTCATAATCATTTCAGAAAATTCAGAATTGTTTACTCAAGTTTTCTACAGAGTTTCTTTAACAAATGTTTAGATATATTTCTTCATGAAGGCCTCACAGTGAAAATAGGAGACTTTGGTCTGGCAACTGTAAAATCCAGGTGGAGTGGATCTCAACAGGTGGAACAGCCCACTGGCTCAGTCTTGTGGATGGTGAGCAAAACATTTCACTGCTTTTAAATAGCTCGCTTTCATTTGTTTAATACATGTTTTGTCAGCTGAACATAATTTTAAAGCTTTAAATCTAAATGAATCAACATATGTTGTTAGTTCTGTGTAGACTTTTACTCCAGTTGTAGGACAAGTTAAAACTGAAGAATGAAGTGCTGGAGTGCTTAATTGTCCAGAGTACACACCACTCACCTAAGCATGCTCCTTCTGATTTTTGGAGTTGTTTTAAATATTTAGGGCAGAGACGGGGCTGTCAGTGGAACCGGAAGGAGCTGTTCCAAGGGAAGAGGAGAGCCTTTCTCCTGCAATAATCCTGCCTTTCCCCACCATGGGCTTGTCTCACTGGAGAGCAGGCTTTAATCTTCTTAATGGTGGCTTTGTGGGATCAGCGAGACCCTGTCTTTCTTTACATACTTCAACGTGGCCTCTTCTTCCCCTGCTCCCTGCTTGGGACTTGGCAACATTCCTTCTCACACACTTGCTGATCGCACATTTGGCAGCTTTGGCAAGGCATTGGGGAAAGGACCTATCCTTGAGTTACGAGAATGAGCGCAATTCATCGTTGGTACTGTGGTAAGATGTTTCATATATACCAAGATACTGCTGTTAGGCCCACTACTGCTCCTTACCCTGCACCAGGTAGTTGCAATAGGTTTTGAGGCAGCTTGGAACCATAGCAGATGAACATCAGTTTAGGTACAGAAGTTCTCAAGTTCTACTGGAAAGTTTATGGAGTTTCTTTTGGCAGTTGTACTGCAAAGTCCTTGTCCAAGCGGCCATTCCCAACAATTGCCTTTATATTTAACTTCTGCCAGAACTTAAAAGGCAGTTCAACAATTTTCCTTCCAAAAGTCAGCTGGAGAAAATCTATTCAGTAACTTCTCAAATGCAGGACTTCAATAAAGTAAATGGAAAAAGTGGAACAGTGCCTGTTACCAGGTTAAAAAGCATCATTAAAATTATGCAAGAATGTTTTATTTTACACTCAAAATATTTTGTTGAAGTTTCAGTTGACCCATTTTTGTTAATACTATGCAGTTTACTTAAATTCACTGTGTAGACTGATCAGCAGTATCTTCTAGCTTCCAGGATAGGGTGTGCAGCAACATTTGTACATGTACTTCAGAGAGGTGTAACCAAATAAAAATGACTTGCTGAATGTTACATATTAGTATGTTTTAATTTTTCGGTATTTTGTACTGGATGAGCTGCAGGTGTTCCTTGAAACAGGTGTTCCTTTTGAAAAATTATTCTTTATTACTAGGCTTGCAGCCTTCATTGTTACTGAAGTATTTGTATTTTGAGAAAAGTCAGGAAGTGTTCATTAAGAATATCAGGATCCTTGGGTAAGATTTGTTTGTGACCTATAAAATACACAAATCACCTGAAAGAAAGTTACAAAAGCAGAAACAGTTTTTTCTTTAAAAAAAAAAACAAAACAAAACAACAAAACCAAAAGCCAAAGCTTTTTACAGTTTTCCATAAAAGTATTTAAAACTAATGGTATGCCTAGATACATGAAACAGATCTTGGAAAAAAAAACACCTGCATTTTTGCCCTTTGCAGTTTTTTTTAAATTTTAATCATTTATAGACCATCTTTGCTGAGTTGTCATTAAATAGAAGGGGAGGTTGATTCTGTTTCCTTGAAAGTTGATAAATCTCTTACTGGGTTTTTGTTGTACTGTTGTACTTTGACTAGTGACTTGGTAATTCTGAGGGACTTCTTTAGGGGGGGAAAAAAATCTTAGTCAACAGGAAAGACATTTTGATGGTTTATATCTTCTTTTATTCACTCTTTCAATGTTGTTTCTTTTAAGTTCCTCAGCTTCATAATTTTGCTTTCTTTTGCATAGATGCAAGAATGCTCTTGCATTTCTTCCCTGATCTTCAATATATGCTATTTTGTATGTGGCTTTCACATTTCATGTAAATGCTTTAGTATCAATTTTACAAGAGATTAAGTCTGTATTAGAATTTTGTATTTTTTCCCTTTAACATCAATACCTGCTTAAGAACTGATGGTGAGAGACTCAGACTCAGCTGTAAGAAAGATGTTACAAAAGTCAATAAATACTGCAAATTGGGATAATAACTTTTCTAATGGTAAAATACTCATTGAATTAAAGCGTTGCTTTTTTGTTTACTTTCAATTGTACTGATTTTTTTACATTTTTTTAAAATAAGATGAAGAGTAGCACTGCCTGAACTTTTCCAGAGCCTTAGGTAAAACTCATCAAAGGTTTTAAGGTATCCTTTGTTCACTAGTTCTTGGTTGAGCTCACTCTCTCTGCTTTCCAAATGTTTTCCCCTTCTCTTATCTTTTCTGTTTCTAAGTTCTATTAATATTGCTCGTAATTTCTTTCTTTCTTCCTCCTCCTACAGGCACCAGAAGTGATACGGATGCAGGATAGTAACCCATTTAGTTTTCAGTCAGACGTCTACTCCTATGGAATAGTATTATATGAACTAATGACAGGAGAGTTGCCATACTCCCACATAAACAACCGAGATCAGGTAAGAAACATTCTTTGAATACTGCATTTTATTTCTGGGTATATTACATTTTGTTATCCTCAAGAAATGTAAGATAAAGACAAATGAAAACAAGAATTGGAATGTTGTTTACAACACTATTTGTTTCAGCAGTAAATCTGTGCAATTGAATGTTTACTTAAATATTGACAGTGACAGTTACTCAAAGGAAAAAAGTTTCTTGTTTATAAACATCTTAAGTGCCCTGTTTTATTCACGGGTTAAAGCTTTTGTTACATCAGTAAAATCTTGGTTTATATATATATGTGGTTATGTGAAATTTCCCTTCTGATGTTAAATACACTGTTCTTATATCAGCAAGATTGAATTCTGTGCTTTTTACTAAGTGAAAAAAAAATAGTGGCTGTTGTTAAACCTTTTAGTATTGAATGTTAGTTTGTGTAATTTAATCTTTACTAAGTTGTATTCTTACCAGTCAGTTAACCAGTAATTTTAAAGAAGCACATTAAGGACAGAAACCTCAACTGTTCTTTTTACATGAATGCTTTTTCTGGCTTACCAAGTGTAGAGCTAACTCATCTTTTTGATCACTGTTTTGCTGATCTCGGTTGTGGCTTGTGGTTTTTGTTGTTGCTTTTTAAAGTTAAGATCTTATAGTGAGAAGTGTGTGTGTATGGGGACAAATGACTAGATTTTAGCCCCTGTTCTGTTATATAGCCTGTGTTCCAAGCAGAAGAGGCCAGTTCTGTTAAGCTAAGGAAGTTTTTTCTTATTTTTAAGGTTGCCTACAAATTGGGATGTGTTTTAATTCATAATATTGAAATCATATGCAAGCTTAATAATCATTACTGTTGCAAAACATGACACTTGACCCTCAAGTAAGTTTTCTGGGGAGGGATAAAGTATTTCCTGGAGGACAACACTGAGACCTTATTTTAGCAACATTATATTGACCTTTTTTTTTCTTTTTTTTCCTGAGACAACATTAGCTGAAAAAGAAACAATAGCACAATTAGTTCTGTTTACCCCTTCTCCCCACCAATAAAACCCTCAAACTCCCCTCAACCAACCAAACCTACCACCATTTTACCAGATAATAGTCTTATCGATACTGTATAGTCAACTATTAAGGTTACTGGAAGTCTGATTAAAATCCTAAATGATGACCATATTAACTTGGACTAAAACAGAAAATGTATTTTGAAACACTGATAATGTCTTTCATTGTTTGTCTCGAAACAAACCAATCCCCATTTCCTTTTTTGCTGCATTAGTTGTGATTAGTTATGATGATCTTTCAACTTTCTAGCTGTACATCTCCTTTTGCAACATTTTTTAGAGATACCTGAAAATACAGTTCTACTGATGAATTAAGCTGTTGTGCCAAATCAGCTGGCTGCTTATAACTGCTTAAACTGAGGATCATTTGTCACTGTAGCCTTCAATTGAAGCAAATTGCCGTGTCATGCCCATGTCATGTAGTATCTATCTCCTGCTCTGTATGCAATAGTTCCTTTACTTGTTGAGCATTTCAAACCATGGTGTCACTGATTTAATCATGTCCTGCATTACACAAAAGCAGGGCTGTTGTTTCAGTTAACTAATTAGGACAAATCTACAAGGCTCTGCTTGTGTGTGTGCCTTTGGTACTCATGTTCAATCACTTTGGGATACTAAAGCTATCAACCACTGAAACAGCTTTTATAGTTTTGGTTTTCTGCTACTTGCTTGTTCTTTTTCAGATTATTTTCATGGTTGGCCGAGGGTATGCTTCTCCAGACCTCAGTAAATTGTACAAGAACTGCCCCAAAGCAATGAAGAGGCTTGTAGCAGACTGTTTGAAGAAAGTTAGAGAAGAACGACCTCTGTTTCCACAAGTAAGTGTAATTTCTGCATACAAGTGTCAGAGTATTTTATAAATAGCCATTAGCACACAAAACATTCTATGCAGATAAAAATTTTGGTTTATATAAAGTGCAGCCTGCATCTTATTTTTATCTTTATTCCTATGTGCATTTTTTTCATAACCCAGCTCCCCTAGACAGTTTGTAATTCTGATTGTATGTAGTTTCTGTAAAGGTCACTAAAAAATACTATGCATGCAGCCTGAAGCAGTGTTAGACTAACACTAGAGCAATTTGCTTTCAAGAGCTGACCCATTTTAGAGGTAAGAAAAAACCCCACCTTAACACAGTAAAAATCAAATCTATCTTTGTATTTACATTTTGGTTTAGTGTAGGTTTGAGGGAAATGAGAGGCTATTCCTCCTTTCCTTCCCCACAACTAAGAACAAGCAAACAGAATCCACTGGGGGGCGTAAATTCATGTAGTAATTTTTGGTATTTTTATAAAGGATACTTTACCTTTTCCTGGCACTATGAAGATGATGAAGGTATTTTCTTATTAAACAGCTGGAGTTAAATATCAGCAGATTTTGGAAAAACAACTTCTTTGTTGTTTGCAAAGTTCTTTCTAAATGTTGTTTTGTAAACAGACTGTTAGGCAGAAGGTGCAATTCCTTCCCTGTTACTCTGTTGGGGAATTGCATAGGTGATTGTTAATCGATCCTAATGTCTGTGAAGTAATGAAAAGTATCTTCCCATCCTCTGAAACTTAGTGAGACTCCTTATAGCAATGAAACTGGATGGCAGAGTTTGATTAAACTGGAGTGTTCCTCAACTTGTTCTCAGTGCCTCCACATAGTATATTGTTGCTTAAAGATACACTTAAAGCTGTAATAATGAAGGTTTGAGACTTAAGTAGAAAAAGCTGCTTGTCTAACAAGCCACCTTTTAATTTTATGTGTTTCCCTCAGATACTGTCATCCATTGAATTGTTGCAACATTCTTTACCCAAAATCAACCGGAGTGCTTCTGAACCATCTCTGCATCGTGCTGCCCACACAGAGGACATAAATTCATGCACATTAACATCCACGAGACTACCTGTGTTTTAGGATCATGCTCCCCTTCCCTTGTTCTCTCCAGTGATGGGAAAGGAACAGAAGTAACAGAAGTTGTGCTTTTAATGCCTCAGTGTACAGGATCAGTGCCAGCAGGATTATCTGCGTCCCAGTTTTAAGAACAAGCTGCTAAGGATTTCTGCAGTTCTTATCCTGCAGGGACACAGCTCCACATTGCCTTTTTCTACAGTTTCTTTTACTGGGACAGTTAACAGACTACAAATCAAGAGATCTATTACTATTTTTTTAATAGATGCACTTGAGCCTTATTTTTCCCATACACAGAAACGATGGATGTTTCTTTGGCAGTGTTTCTGGATTGATTTGAATCTGTTGATAAATTGGTATTTTTTACAGCAAGGATGGCTTGTCTCGGCGTTTGATTAAAGATGATGCATTATGGTGCTCTTTGATTGCCCCATGCCATATGCTACTTCAAGTTGGGAGTTTTGAGTTGGGAGGAGTTTTGCCTGAAAAGGGTATCTGCAAACAAGACTGAGGGAAGAGGAAAAAACTTTCTGGAAATCAGCTCCTGCCTAAGAGCTTTCATCAAGCCAATGAAATAAGTTAAAATGCTAATTCAACACAAAATAGTTTTGCAATAGTTTTGCACATAGGAGAAAAAACTCTTGCAAAAGAATGGAATATATTCTGAATTGTACTGCTCAGAGAAGGAAGCTAGCCAGTCTTGCTATGGTCATCTTCAGTAACTTAAGCAGCTTACTTTGGTACTATTGACTTGTTTCTTGCAGCCCAATGAGGTGGTAAGTGCAGAAAGACAGGCTTTTGTGGCTGAGAAAAGGCTAATTAACGTTATCCGTATACTCCTGCAAAATGAGCATAGTCTTCATCCCATCTGAAGCTGTCGTCCAAGAGATGCACTATCAAGAGGAAACTGAGCATATACAGTTTTTCTTGCTGATTTGGGTTTTAATTTTGTTTTTATTGCTCCTGAGAAAATGCATTTATTGTAAGCCGAGGTTCCTCTGATTATCTTATTTTAATAAAATAAATTAAATTTTAGGTTTAAGATTCAATGTCATCATTTAATGTAGTAATCCATAGTTCTGACATGTACATCTAGATGTGAAAAACCTCAGAAAGTGACATTCTGAATAATGTTTAAAAAGTTACTAGGATAGCTAATAGCAGTCAAAGCAAAAACACACTTGATATAACAACCTATAAGTTTCCTATCACTTCCATTATGAGATGGTTTTTATTCTACTGTAAAATAGCACCTATTTCAGCAGCATCTACTTCTCAAGATACCTACCCTGATGCACTATGAAGCTGTTTAACTGTACCATTTTCACTCTGCATTTTATCTTCTGTGAACCTGTTGTTTACTTAGGTAGAAGTGAGAGTTTTGTCTTGGCTGAACTCCACAGATGAAAAAAACCTAGGTGGTTTAATCTAAGAGTTTATTTTTTAAATAGCATTCTGTTTAAATATGTTTATTAGGGAAAGAATGGAAGCTTAGGATTTTGGTTTTGTGCATACAGGTAAGTAAGTATGGGGCTCTTAACTGAAACACATTGCTGAGGTCTAGCGAGTGAAGAGACAAGATGTCTGTAACCACTGTTACTTCCATCCAAACAGCTGCCTAAAATCTGTCAGGCAAAATACTTTTGCTGTTAATTTTGACAGCTTACATGTGTAACTCTTAACTGTCTGTAATGTTCAAATAGCCATTTCAGCTTCTTTTTTGCAGCAAGGAAGAAACCCACAAAGTGCTGTGAAAGGGCAAAGGAACTTGAAGTACACAAGCCAGGCACATACTTAACCATTAACTCCTGGTTTTTAAAACGAGTTATGTGTCTCTTGAAAAACTAAAGTATTTTTTATAAATAGGCTTATTTTGACCAGCACTTGATGTCAAATTAGATGAAAGCTGCTAAGTGAAGAATTTAAAAGGTCTGCTTTTCTAAGTCTTACTGCTTTAAAATTAAAACTTCTGTTTATGTTGTCCCTAGGTAGCTTTGAAAAAGAAGTTATCTTTTTGATTTCAGACTACTGTTACCTGGTATATGTCTTCTTGGGGCAAAGTAAATCGGGAATGTCTTGTTTAAGATAAAGAACATCCTCTCCATTGACTTTTGAGTATATTTTATTACTGAAAATATTTGTCTCTGGAAAAAGTGCAAGACCAGCTAGAAGCAAGCTTCTGTGGGGAGGCTAAGGGCTGTGTAAGTATTTTGGGATAGAAAGTATGCCTGGGCAAGTGCTCTTGAACATTGATCTCAAGAGTGCTCCACCTCTTGTAGTGATACTTTACCTTCCTTCACCTTTGTAATTAGTCATGAAGAATTACACTAATATGTCCTACTAGAGTAGGACCTTCACTGTTGCCTTCATATGCCAGTCTTAAAAAGAAGCTGACAAGTAACTGGTTATAAATACTGACAAGCTAAGGCCTGACTTTGCAGTAAGCATTGTTAAAAATTAACTTTAGGGGGGAAATTAATTGTGGAAAAGTTACATTTCCCAAGTCAGAATAGAGAGCAATAGTTGCATGTTCAATTTGAGGGAACTGTTCGCCACCAGAGATTGGAGGAGTTCTCCCTTTTCTGTTGGAACCCTTAGAGAAAGGCAGTGTTTCTCAGCTTCTGTTTTGACTCAGAAATGCCAACCAACAGTTGAAGCAGATAATGCTGGAGTCACTAATTTGGTGGCATTTAAAAATGTTTGAATCCCAGATTAAGGTTCTTGCTTTATGACAGTGACCCAGATTCTGGTTTTTAGCCATCAAATCCTAGGTTTTAGCCATTATTTGCTGTGCTTATGTAAGGTTTTCTGCACAAGTGTCTCTAAATATACTTTGCTTCACAATACAAGTAATTTCTGTCATGTCAACAGTCAAGCTTTCTGAAAAGCCCAATCTTTAAGCAGACAAGCAACCTCTCAATGGTATGCAGTCTTACCCTCAAGCCAGCAGTTAAATGGACCCTCTACTTACTTGAAGATTGTCTGCTGAATGTGCTTGAGAAACCCCTTGCACTCAAGTGTTTTAATGCTGTATTACTCAGTAGCCATTTCAGTTGTGTCCAGACTGAATTTTTAGTTTCACTGCAAAATTAATACAAATGACTTGGCAGAATTAACTCTGTGTATCAAATTTCACAATCAAATTGCAAATTGCTTTTGCAACACAAATGTGAATTAAATTTTTAACAAAAATAAAATTCAGTAACAGTGCTGTTTGCTGAGAAGTGTGCTTTAAACTTTGCACCTCCTGGGCCTCTAACATTGCTGTCCTTAATCTGAAAAAGGCAAATGGGGCCTTGGAGACAGAAACTTCCTGAAGAAGAGGAGAAGGAGCCAGCTGTCACTAGTGGGGCAGGACTGTCAGGTAGCACTCTGGAGACACACTCGGCAAAAGACTGCACTGCAGCCACCTTCGATGTCACTTATGTGGGTAATGCTTGACCCTCTCTCTGCCTGTGCTTCTAGTAACAGTATCTGCCAGCTCAACTAGGGGCGAGGAGCCACACAGAAAGGGGGGCTGTTCTGAGACTGTATTACAGCTTCAGAAAGGTATCTTTCATTATGCTGGAGGTACATGGAGATAGAAAGGCCTAAGTATTGATTAGCCACACAGTTCAGTTAAGAAAAGCAGCAGTTAAAACTAATTGTTTCTTTTGTAACTCAAATCATTTATGTTGTATAGTTGCAAACTACACGATCACTGACAAAAGGAGATCAGAAAATTACTTCATTTAATTTTGGCTACTTCATTTAACTGACTGAAGGTTTACCTTCTGGTTAAATACATTTGAACTAATTAAATTGAACAGAAAAGTAACCATTATGGTTGCAATGGCTATTGAAAGTAACTACTTACTCATTATAAATGTTTCCAAAATCCCATCTGTGCTGTAAGTTTAATTTAGCTGCACGTTGTGACTCCAGTGTTGCTCTGCGTGAATATATTAATCAGTACTGTTGTTTGCTTTATAACATGTGCTCTGAGACGCTTCCTGCCATTATACTCTTTAATGAATTTAAAACAAGGGTAGGAACTTAACTGGCACAGTCTCTGAGAGCCAGGCAGCGTCCAGGCCCCACTGCTGAAACGCTCACTGTAAGAACATGGTAAACTTTATTCTGAACTCTAGGTACTACATATTAGTTCTTAAATCTCCTTTTTAAGGAAGAAAAAGCCTCACTGACCATTTTTCCCAGTGATTTTTTTTGTAGATGCACATTTAGTTGATTTAGTGTGCAGGGGGGGGAAGCACCCAAAAATAGATTTAGCAACAGTTTTTAACAGCTTAAGCTTTAAATGGTAAGAGAGGAGCTGTATTTACACTACCACTCAGCTCACAAGACAGCATATGTTAGGCCAAAGAGGGAGAAAACCCTCTGGGATTAAGGGTTTTTTTCCATGCAATCAATGTAATGTTTTAAATATATTTTAGTATTTTTGTTGCCATACAAAAACTATCTGAAAACTTTACCAGACCTGCACAAGTAAACCACAGGGCACATTCATTCTAACTGTGCTGTAGAAAGTAAAAGCATTGCTAAATAAATAGCTAGATTGCTATAAACAAAAGCACCTTTACTTCTCTTTATTGAGAAGTAGCAGAATCTTCATCAGCCCCAGAAAGGTGCATGAAAAGTTCTCCAATTTCTGTTACTTCATCATCTGTGCTGGTCACAGTCCTACTTTCTCTGTCTTCAATGAAGTCCCACAGACGAACAGAATTGAAGAACTGGAACAGAAGAAAATGACTGAACACGAACCAGTATTTGTCACAGTTCCATCAAAACATTTTCCCTTATCTGTCTTTTTTTTTAATGAAGAAATAAGTCAGAAGTTGAGATTCAAAAGCTGGGTTTGTGCTACAATTTACTAACACTCTCAGCAACATCTGCTGTTAAATTCAAAGTGGCAACCACTTCCATGGTACAATATGAATACAGCAAGGTCAAACTAGCCAGTATTAATGAGCTGTATCTGTATTAAATGGGTAGGCCTGCCTGGACCATTCAGGGTGGTGGCCAAGCCATAACGTGTTTCTGAGAAGGCTTTAACCTTTTCAACTGGTCTGAGTGCCAGCTATATGCAGGCAAGTGAGTTGAGTTTTTAATACTGCAGGTGAAAGCTTTTTAATGGCAGAATTCCTCTGAAGAAAGGTTTGCCATGAGAAGGTTTGGTTGAAAAAATAAAATGGTAATAAATTGTTGCTATAAAATGAAAGGCACTTTCTCATTTCCCTAATACCAAACCTTTGCCTCAAGGAAAATTGACGGGTACTTCCTTCACCTCTCCAAGGCCCTGTGTGGTATGAAACATATTTAAGCAGTACACGTTACATTCAACATGTGGTTTTAATTGAACTTTACTAGAGTATTCCCTTACCCGCACAGTCCCCTCAGAGCTGAGCTGTTTCCTTGGTTTTTCCGGTTCAGCTCGTGTCCCATCTGGATAAGCATGAAGGTAAAGACACTTCCCTCCAAACGGGCAAGTTCCTTTCCCTTGTTCAAAGTACTTGCAGGGTTTCTTCCTGATTTAATTAGAAAGAAGGAGTTATTGCCTTCAGCTAGTAAGGAAGTAGATAGAGCTTGCTCTCCATGGCTGCTTATCTCATCCTTAGCCAGCAGTGCAAAGGACTGCTCCTGTTAACACAACAGTTTTGGTCTCCCCTTCCCTAATTGACAGCAGTCAAAGATTATTAAAAGTGAACAAAGACATAGATAGAAGAACAGCATCTCATGTCAAAAAAATTAAACTATCTTAAGACATGGAAAGTGAAGGATGTTCAAAGAACGTCATCAATCCTACACAGATGCATTGTCATCATAATGAACAATGCTATTTTTCTAGCAATGTTCCTCTCTTGTATTTTTTACCACCACATTTTTAGAAACCAGTTCCTCTCATCGTCTCCTTTGGAAGTTCTATGACAATACCTTGTTAATTTAAGTTTCCATCAGATTTATTGTTCAGTCAAGCTGTTCTAGCTGTGTAGCAAGTTTTTGTAAAGGTGTTCCTTTACTTGGGGTGGGGGAAGATTGGTGGATTGTTCTACAATGAAAAACAGCTGAAGAGGAAGCTACAGAGAAAATGCAATTGAACTTGTAAACTTAATATGCAAGTAGCGATGAAACTGCTTCCTAAGACATAGATACAGTCTATCAGATAGCAACTACATGGAGAATAAAGCTCAACAATAACAGCCCCACCCCACTCCAAACCTGGTGGTGCATTAAAAGCAGAATGAATTAGTCTTGGTTTGGAACACAGGTGGTCTGCAGCTTCCAGGTTTCTAGGTCTGACTTTTCATCTTCCAATGGCATATAAATCAGACTGGATTTGTGCTGGCATGACCCCTGCTCTTAAGAGTCCACTTTATTGGCATTGTATTAGCATTTTTTCATTCCGTGCAGTACTAAATCTGCAAGTTAAACTGACTGCCAAGAGATCTATCCATAGAATTTCTGTACCAAAGACTGTTTAGCTACAACACAATGTATTAGTCTTAGCTAAGCACTTAAACAAAACCTCTTTTTGTATTCTCTTCTGTACAACAGGTTGACAAGAGCCAAACCCAACTTCCAACACTACCTGACATCTCTGTTCCAATAACATGAAGGCTTACCTCACTGTGAACGTGGCCATTTAAAAACTGCACTAAGCTGAGGCTTTGGAGTGCAACTTGCTACCCTCACAATTCAAAGTCCTTATGAATTAAAATGAAAAACCAAACCAGCAATAGGATATTGAAAACAAACTAGCTGAAGAACCTCAGTTTAAAGTGATTAATTTTATTAAAATATTTTGCCTGACTGTAAGAGAAAACGAAGACCAGATGCTGGATTAAAGGTTTAGTGGAGTAGTACTGCTTTCAGCCATTCTGCTGCTGTGTTGTAACAGGACTTCAGAGACTTAAAGCTTCCCCAGCAGCTGAAAAGCTAGTAGCGGCAGCTATGCGCAGATTTAAGTAAGGCCTATTTTTTCTGTACTCCAAAGGGCATGTTTAAAGGTCAGTGCACATCATAGAGTAAAGCTGCACAACCTTCAGCAAAATAGTCATCGCTCACTCGGGTCAAGCACAGCTTGTTTACCTTAAAAAGAGTGAGCAAGGAGATAAATAAAGATTACTGTTCTGTGAGCTGCAAAGCCCTTACACATTCCAGGCAAGCACAGCTTTGCAAAGCTGCTGTAAAACTACCCATCAGCAGACCTCTCCCACTGCTCCAAGCAGCGGGCAAATCGTTACTAGACAATAAAAGGAATGCAGTCATGTAGTATTTTCCATTTCTAGTAGACACTGCAAAAGCCCCATTAATTTTTATCCCATATTTCAAGAGACTAATACATTTTCCTTCCCTATTTGTTTTCCTCAATACCTGACAATCTTCCAGGCAATCATGTCTAAGGGATCAACAGAAAACACATGAAGCCAATTTTGGGAAGCAAACTGAAATAGCTTCAACATTTCAGAGCACAGCGAGTTTCAGTAATTTCTGACCTATAATTACGTGACAGTCTCTTTCGTGGCAGTCACAAATAAAAGCATTAGCAGAGATCAGAGTTCTCTGTAGAATGGTTTGTAATTATGTTAAGTTTAAAAATACAGGCACTTTGATTGACTAAGTCTTAGTGTATCTACCTTAAGGACAATGTAAACAGTGTGTGTGGTTACTGAACTTACGCCACTCCCTGCTTAAATGCTTCAATCAGCTCGTTTTTCTTCTCCTGGTCTTCTACCCAATATGCACTGGGAATGACAAACTCGGATATCACACGGCACTCTGGGCAAGACCTTAATGGATCAAGACAAAACAGCGATGCTCTGTTACTTTCCAACAGTGATACTCCACAATAAATTTGCCAGAAACAGCAAGTTTCCTGAGGGAAAGGGAGATGGTTTGTCACAATGAAATAGCAGAGACCTCCTCGCCCATTAATACAGCACACACGCACATTTGTTAGTAGTTTCAGTTGAAATAATCCAATTCAGTGCACTCAGGGCTTATGCTACCGTGCAGTTGTTTCTAGACTTGAACGGAAGTAACAGGTATTTCCTCAATACGCTGGAGTAAACTGCATTTGCTACTCCCAATACACAGAAATAAGCTGTAACTATTATGTGAATGCTGCAGCTGCCATGCAGCAGAAAGCCAAATAGGTTGAAAAAAGACAAAGGAAGGTCACTAAGCCTTTTGAAATATGATCTGACTTCTACCAGCAGTGATGAATTGTTCACTTAGTGGTTTTAGGAGATGGATTTCTACATGAGGAGATAAGATCAAGAATCAAACGCGCAACTTCAGGTACCTCAACAAGCCTAGGAATGGCTTTATTACCCCCTCCCCCCAAGTCCCATAAAACACCTTGTCTCCCAGCAGGCAGTGCTTCTAGAACTAAGCCAAGTCCCTCCTTTGGATTAACTTTGTATCGACCGGTAAGTTCACCATTGTGGAGAAATGTAAAAACATTTGAAGAATTTGTGTTAGTAGTTAATCCATACTCAAAACGGATTCCAGGGTGGCTTTTTCTGAAAAAACAAACAACTCGAAGTCCCTACGGTAAGCAGAGTATCTCAGTACCAGTCCAACAGAAGCTTGGCTCAATACAGGTTATTTCCTAATGAGCTAACATTCACTTCAATTACATTTATAATGAAACTTGTGCAGAAAAGTCTGTTTTGGCAAAAGACTGAAAATATTTCCCATCTTTTCCTCAGCATGCTTGTAACTTGAGAGAGTTTTAAAAGAGATGCTCAAAAATGGAAATTGTCCTAATAGGATGTTTTAAATTCTCTCATCTGAGGAGAGGCATGTTTGAATACATTTTTGTAGAGCTAGAAGATGAAGGCATTTACTCAGGTACAGATAAATGCATGATTAGTGGGACACTTTGCTTGAGTAAGCTATAGAGAAAAATTCAGTAATTAAGCACACACTTAAAAAAAAAGAAAAAAAGTTACTGTTTGGCACACAGGTTTCTGTGAAGGGCACAGGTTAACAAGGTCTCAGCTGTTCCAGAGTCCACATGTGTGCACTTTGCCCCACCGTCAACGCAATGAGAGAAGGCAAAGTTATAATGGGCCAAGCTCTTCCCATACAGGATGGCAGCATGTAAGTAAACTATTACCAAAGGATACCCGATACATCCTTCTGGTCTTGAAGGTAGTTCTCATAGCCACACTCCAACATCCTGGAATTTGCCAGCACTTGGACTAGGATTTTCTGACCTCCGATCTTATTAATGGCTATGTTAATATTTACAGCTATGGAATCCCTTGTCACCAATTTTATTTCCCTATCAAGTCAAAGCACACCAGAGAGCCCATCTCACTGACACAGGCCACAGAGAAGAGACTCTGGTTAACATCAACTTACTTTATGATTGGATTCTCAAACTGCTTGGCACATCTCCACTGCCGGATGCAAGACAAGCAGTAGGTGTGATTGCAGTTGGAAAGGATCCCAAACCTCCTCTCGGAGGGCGATGGTTTCTCATACACCACTTCCATGCAGATACTGCACACTTTGTCCTGACTTGCCTGAAAGGCAAAGGCCTTCTCCATGTCGTGCTCAAATGTTGCCATGCACATCTGTCACAGGAGAGATATCATTGGTTATTGCAATCCATCTATCAGCCCGTTCCTTGTAAAACAAAAGTGTCCATGAAAGGGACCTATTACAGGAAAAAAAAAAGATACACTGATTAAGAGCATCATTCCTACCTTTCATTGTCATAATTTAATTTTAAGAACATTAAAGTCAATCATGTATTTCACCCCTTCAGTGTTCTCTGCATCTTCAGTAGTATCAGAAGTAAGGCTGCCCAAACACTCTTAATTTACACCTTTCTGTATCTCTGTCATGGAACAGGTATTGCACAAGGAGGTGCTTCGAATACCCCTAAAAACCATCTAGTTCAGGGTCCAGAATGGGTGCCACACTCAGGATGTTAGTCTGCTTATCATTAAGGCCACACTCATTCACCAGATACTAAGCTTTACCCTAGCTAAGGAATTAGTCACTTATTACAGGCTTCCCTACAGCACTTCTCATCACAATATCCCAGTAGTGATTATCAGTAACCAATTCACACTCTCACAGCACTACAAGGTGAGCTGGTGGTTATACCTGGAGAGTTTTACCTCTTACTTTTCAAAGTTCTCAGGACCTGACAAGTAAAATAAATTTAAAAGACTTTAAATTATAATAATAATAATAATAATAAACCACACAAAATAATTCCACATTAGTAGCAGCATTTTGACTAGTGCACCTTCTCATCCACCACACACCTCTGTTTCTGGAGACAAGCACCAGACAGCAGCGCTGACGGGACACTGTGCCAGGTATCAACAAGCTCCTGGGAGAAGTGAGAGCTCCTACACCAGCATGTTTTGCAAGTATATGCTGACTGCGCAAAACCTGAGGTTTTTAACCCCTTGGATTCTACTCCAGGCTCTGGAGAGTCTTCCGATTCAGTAACCACTAACACTGCTGGTCCTTCTTTTGCTCAGCCTTGAGAACTCCTGATCCTGACCAGCCCTGACCTAAGTCTGGTAGACAGGCAAAGAAAAGAGCAGCCCCTTAAGCCCATCTTTAGCCAACCAATTCCTCACTTGGTCCCTCCAGCTGTCCTACTTCAAGTTCAGCTCCAAAATCCTTGTGGTCCGTTCAGTCTGACCCTACTTGACCCTGCCCTGAAATCAGCCACAACCAAGAGGAGACATCTGAAGAGGTGACTCATCAGACAGGCAGGGTGATCTCTCCGAATGCACCAGCAGCCCCCAATTCCTCTCCCGCACTCCACATAGCGTACCACTGAGACATTGTGTAAGCTACCAAAGACATTTTCCCTGTAGAGTTTTAGGGTGTTCTGGGAGAAGGCTGAAGGCAAGTTTCCAATAAAAATGAAATGGGAAAAAAAGAAGTTGCTGTAAAAGGCTATCTGCATCATCATTACCAATTAAGGCCAAGATGCTTGAGCAGACCACTCTTAGAATCATTTTATAGCTAGATAAACAATAAAACAAAAGCTCTTTGGAACAACAGGCTCTTCTACATAACACATCTTTGGATTTTAGAGCAAACAAACCAAATCCTGCACTAAGCAAAGCAAATCTCGCAGGGATTTCATGTTAATACTACCATTTCATGAGCCTTCCTCTGTTCTTGGTCATAAGGGTGAAGTACTTGCAATCCACATATCTCACACACATCTCCATGGAGGTAAAGGCAGCGATCTCTGAAGTGGCACGCTCCCGCTGCAGCGTAGGGACACAGCTGCTCTCCAACAGCACAGGAACTTCCAGCCACCGGATCTTCCAGCCCACTGCAAATAGCTTCCAAATACGAATGGGGCTTCACTTCCAAATTATCATTTTGATCACTGCAATACACCACATCACTTGCGGTGCTGGGTTTCTGCTTTTCTTCATTCAAGCCACACAGATCTTAGGAAACAGAAACATAATATGAAGCATACAAGGCACTGCACAAAACCCACACAAGAAGCTCCATGTACTTTCTTTCCAATGATTACCAGTTGGTTTTTTTTTTTTAGCAAAAGTTTTCTTCTCAATGAAATCTCATCTCTAACCTCCTTTTGCTCACATATCACAAGAAATTTCATAAACTACCCACTGAAAAGCTTGATTTTAAGCTTTCTTCAGCTGTTTTCTGTTTACAAATAGGCTAAAAAATCCTCTCATTTCACATTAGGGCAACCAGCCCATTCAGTGTGACAACGAGGGAAGGTGGAAACAGCGTGCAGGTGGCAGGGGGGCTCGGCTCCTCTGCCCTGCCCACTGGGCACGGATGGATGTCTCCGTGCTTGTGCTCCTACAGGCTGGCACAATCCTCCAGAGCACCCGCCAGGTACCCCGGCACAAAGCAGCCAGGTTTCTCACCATTTCAAATGCCCTCACGCTGAGAACAAAATGCACAAGAAGATCTGAGGGGCAGAGAGATTTTAACCAAAAAATCCAATTCAAAATGAAAACACACACCCCAAAATCCCCCCAAACACAAAACATCCTTCAGAGAACACCAGGCTAAAAGCCAGTCAGCTAGACATGGTCATTAAAAGGTACTGACAGGCACAAGCGCTTCCAGGAAAGAAGCCTCACTGGGTAGGAAGTCTGACTGCACCTCTCCAGCTCTGCATGAAACTCAAGTAATAAAAGGAGAAAAACTACCTAACTCCTATCAAGCATCACAGAGGACAAACACAGCACCAATCCCACTCACTTCTGTCCCTGAGCACTAGCGTTTTCTTCTCCCGTTTGCCAGTCTCATGCAGTTTGCTCCTGATTATCGGTGCGCTGTGCTCAGGAGGATGGCGAGGGTTGTGCAGCGCTGCCGAAGAGAGGGGAGGCGGCACAGGTGCCGCTGCACCCCCTGACGCAGGAAGTCTGGTGTGATCATACCTGCGAAAGGAAAAACACAGAACAAGCGTTACGAAGGCTAAACTTGGCACAAGTGGCAGGACACTGCCTGATGAATATTTAAACAAAATAAAACTTAATAACTACATTTTTTTTAAAGGATTATTCTGACAAGTTGACCGAACTGCTCAGTTCCTTTCAAAGCCAGACTAAAAGGCTTCTCGGTCTCAAAAAATGGATGCTGCTGAAAGCACACTTGTATTTTCTTCTCCAGAGACACCCAGCCTAGCTGAAAGAACATTATTCATGTGCATATTAAATTAGATATTCGTCATCCCCAAACAAACAGGTTTGCTGGCACTTCTCAGAGAAGCAACATCAAAACACTGTGCAGAAAAGAGTGACATTTCGTGATCTCCGTTTCCCCCTGCAAGCAGCCACACTCAGACTTCATGCTCCCACAGCACAGAAGATGCAGTATTTGCATATGGGATAGGAAAGGACTTGAAACATCCAGTAAAGCTGTGTAAATATACTCCAGCAGCAGAGCAGAAGCAGCCAGTGCAGTAAAGAGGCTGGGCCAGTAAAGCCAGGGACATACGTAAACACTAGAGTATTTCTGATGGGAACTAAAATATTCTCGGTATCTTTTTCTGGTCCCATACTTAGGACTTGTACACGCCCACAGACACGCCATACGCGTGAATCGCCCATGTGCATTAAGTGCCCCAAACTCCAGCAAAACAGCTGGAGTAAAACAGCAACACGCTTTACAGCCATCGTTACAGTCCAGTCAGCGTATGATGTGGTCCCCATGAATAACACAGCTGTCCGCAACGTTACACATTACTAATTTAATGTGAGCAGCTAATGGAAGTTGCAAAAATTACTAATGTTCAATCTCCTGATGCAAGTTTGGTACCATGAACTAAGCAAAGGAAAGGAAATATAACTAAGCCCTTGCAATCACAGCAATGCCGTGAGATCCCCTGCTGTTGTTGGGTGAAGGCACCTGTGGCACATCCCTGATGGAATGTAACAACATCAACTAGTGCACAGTGTTTACTAGAGCATTTCTCAAGGAAGTTTTAACCAGAAGAGTTCAGGAAAAGGCATGGTACTATTCAGCTTTCCCATCAAACCTAGGGGAGTACGAGAAAAAGACTTTGCTCCAAGACAGAATTGAAAGTCCTTGAAACTGTGCATTAGAATCTGCATGAAGGAGGCTATGAGCTACAACAGGAGAACTGAGTGAAGCACCACTGAAACACTGCCTGCTTCCCACCACTTCAGTAATATGGAAAGCAAACCACACTGCCAAATGCTCTTTCGTGGGAAGTTGCAGGCTCTGCTTTTTGCACTTAATAGGCCTTAGTATAGCAAGAACCGGATGAAAAACATCTGTGAAACCTAAAGTTTAATCTCCGCAGAGTAAAACAATTGCTAGAAGCCAAGACAGAGTAAAACTGTAATACTGGATCCACAAGCTGATTTTGGTGCTGGGAGAAAAAGCTCATATTTAACATATTATTTCACTCCCCTTGCCATCTTGTCTTGATCTTTGAATCCCTGGGGTTTAATGCTGACCACGCACGATTATTACACCCAGCTCTTCTGAACTCACTATTCCAAAAAGAGTCGGGTCTTTACCTGCACCGAGCTCCGTAGGCACACTGACCCTTCTGGTAATACCTGCAGATAGTAGAGGATTTGCTTGTAGACAAGTTGTGAGAGAACAGACACTTACTGCCCTCCCGACACACTCCCTGCACGTAGTACCTGGGGGAGGAGAGGTTCTGATCAGAGATGCCCGTGGCGTAAAGATGAGCGTAAGGACGGGTTCAAGGGCCAGAGGGAGCTCCCCAAACCCTTTCCGCCCACCCCCGACCTGCCTCTCTCTCAGAACACAGATCCCCAGCGAGGGGGTTACACACCGGGCGGTGCGGTGGCTCCCTGAGCCCGCAGCCCCGGACAGAGCCCACTGCCGAGCTCCGGCTTCCCCAGACGAAGGGAACCGCATGTGCCGGCGGAGGGGCCGGGGGCTCCCCGCCCGAGGCAGGGGCGGCACGCAGGCCCAGCCGGGGGAGGCCTCCACGACCTCGCCCTCACCGTGAGCGGCCCCAAGCGGCCAGGCCGGGCCGAGCCAGGCGGGGCGGGGCGGGGGGAAGGAGCAGGCCCCGGGCAAGGCCGCAGCCACGGGCCGAGGCAGCGGCACCACTCACCTGCACGTCACCTGCTTCGTGCTCATCTTCGCCCCGCGCTGGCCCGGCCCAGTCCACCCCGCCGGCCCGGCCGGTTCCCCGCGCCGCGCTCCGGGGTTCCGCTCAGCCGCGGGGAGGAAGATGGGCGGAGCCGGGCGGGGCCGCAACACCCCCCC
>JANZLQ010000037.1:2388749-2401606 GCA_026212715.1 Elanus axillaris
AAAATGTTACTGGACTTCTAACCAACTCTTACTGAAGAATAAATCTGAGCTTTAACTTCTGTTGGGTTTGGTTATTTTTGCATCCATAACAATCAAATTTCTGCATTCCATAATTTTGCGCAATTTATTTACTTACATTCTAGTTTAAGAAAATAATTTCAGGGTTTTTTCCTTCCACTCACTGCTGCAAAGTAAGCCAGTTTTAGTCTAGATGCAAGTCCTGTTTTCTCAAAGATGGAGAAGTAATCATAAATGATTAGGGTTATGTCCACATCTAGTTTATATTTTTGTATACACAAACTGCATTAACCCTGCCCCCTCAGTACTCTCCATACACCACGCTGTACACACTCCCCTGCCTCCTGTTCTTCCATTTCTTTCTAAATTACGTCTCCTTTAAAAGTATATTCAAAAACCACAACACAATAGAGACAACCAGGTTGAAACACAATTCTGCTGCTAAGAGACCTGTCCACCCACTCCTACTGCAAGTCAGAATTCTTCAACTAGGATTTGGCTTACAAAAAAACTATGGTATGCTATTTTTGAGTGAATCAGAATCCACATTTCATTTAAGTACTGTATTTTAATTGGTAAAATACAAATACAGTGGCATATCAGTGCTATGATACAACTACTTAATGTAAGTTATTTGATACAACAGTACCGAAACATGAAGTACAGTCATCTGCAGCTAGAAATAAAACACATTGCCTTGTACAGTCAACACATACATACCTGTTCAGCTTGAAAAAGCTATTATGCAAATTTTACATCTTTCCAGTAGCAGTCATACTAAAGGAAAGCAAAGACTAGAAGATTTTCCACTGAGTTGTATGTAGTTTCCTGCATTCATGACATGGCTTCACAATCTCAACTGCCTAAGTAAACAAGATTGTGGTTTTGTGTTTGGTAGGAACAGTCCAAGTTGACAGAATTTTTACCAGCCCTGGAAAATTTCCTGCAACCAGGAGGCAAACCCCCTTTTATAGTGAATGAAAACAGCACAAAGACAATCCAAAACAGTGTCATTGTCACCAGCTATAATGTATCCCTACTGTTGCAGGAAATGTCTTCTCTCACAACACTGCGGGGGGCGGGGTGCAGGGGGAAGGAGATGATAAATAAATCTTAACAGCACGGTGATGCAAGGAAGCCTATTGTTCAAAGACTTAAGATGGAATTCAAATGCCTGAATCTAATTGCAGCAATACTTAAAATGCAGCATAGTTGACACTTCAACCTCCTGGCTCTACTTGAAAGACAGCTGAATACCTCCTGGGTTGGTTGATTTGTTTTCCAAATTGGCTTAGCAATAGTAAGCATTTTTAGGAACCTGCAATCCAGATGACTAAATCTTACAAAAAAGTTAGAAAATAGCAGGCACCTAGTGTAGCAAGGCAGAACTGCTCAGCACTATCTTATACCTCACTCTATACAGAACACAGCAGTGTCTCCCAGTCTGTTTTACTACATGTGATAGGCTAGGGCAGAGAGCTACAAGTGCACTATGGAAAAACCCAAATGTATATATTGTTGTAGTTGCTGGATAAAAGAGAAAAAAGGCGTGATGAAACCAAGACCTATACTTGCCAAGCTAAAGAGACCGACTTCCCCTCGCTAGCTCAGCAAATCTTCATTATCCTACCTTCAGCAAAAGTAAAGACCGTCAACTCATGGTCAGGGCATCTTGCTGCCATGGGGCAAGGTTAGGCCCTTAACTTTCAAGGACGAATCTTATGCTGCAAACCCCAAGGAAAGACAGACAACTTGCCCAAATGGGGAAAGGTGCCTAACACCTAACTTTGCTGTTAGGTGCTTAGACCCCAGAATTTTTAAATTCTTGCACATTCTGGGAAGAGTTCCTCAATTCTGAGCAGTGCTTGTGAAAATAAGCCACTGAACTCCAGGGTCTAGGCCCCTAACAGCAATGTATTACAATGCTCAATATTGCAACAACCAACTCTCCCCCCAAAGCTCAGTTTGTGCAACTTCATGAAGGCTATGAAGTCAGGTTAACAGGTTTAACCAGTTAAAAACCAGCATTAAACTTAAAGATTATCAAGTTTGAGTTCTCATTTCTGAAGAAATGTAGTACCCTGGGCTGAGCTACAAAACGAGCCTTACAGTTCCCAAGTTCATCTCTGAATAATCTGTGAGGTGTTCCCAGAAAACTGTTTGATCACTCATTGCTTAGGCTTTCAAGCAGACATAGAATTTTTGGCCTTCAGTGGCTCTGCAGGCCATAGTGCCTATTCAGCACTAATGCCTGGATCTGTCAGAATATTAAAACCACCCTTACTAATGACTGCAGTCTAGCCACCATTCAAACATACACGTTTGTAAGTTTTAAGAAAACAAACAAGTACTCTGAGTTGGGACACAGCTTTAATTTTTTACCCTTCATATGCATTATTGTAGTTCAGTTATGTTTTCAATACAACATTCTCTCCAGTAAACAGGATATACCTAATTTTAAATAGCATTTATATATACCAACTGACTCTGTTGACAGAAACTGCTCTGAGACAATGGTTCATCAGGTAAAAAACAAGAAGTAATTTTTAAAAAATTAAGTTTTTCCTATATACAGTCAGTTAAAGTTCATCTTGCTCACTGCGCTCACGGGAAGAAACCCAACGAGTTACAATCAGTTCCTGAAATAGAAACCAGCAATTGTTATAGAGAGAGGAGAAAAAAAACCCCAAAACCCTACAGGTAATCAGTGAGGGATGGGGATTAAGCCTTTAGCAAATTGACATATATTATGTGACCATTGAGAAATTTTAGTAGATGACTACATTTGATCCTGAAGTGAACTGGCCTCTCGCACATTTTTCTCCATTTTTACATATACATTAACTTTACAGTCTCTGTAGGTATCCCTGTTTCCCCATGCAAATACTTACATTCACAGTAGCAGCAACATTAAAATTTGGATTAGAAGATCTTAAGTCTTTAAAGAGCCTGCAATGCACTTCTCATGCCTTGGGGCACAAAGGAATCTCATTATTTTTTTTCAGCTACGCGGGCAAAAACCAAAGCATGCTAAAGAGCAAGCAACAGTTTAAGTGGGCTCTTACAGTTGGCTGTCCAGCTGTCCCAAGGCAAAGCTACACAGGCAAAGGAGAGAAGCAATTACTCACCTGAACCTTAATTCTGTTCATACATTCTGGTGTCAGCATCTCTTCTTCAGTCATGTCAGATGGTCTAATCAAATAGCATAACATAAGTTCCTGTTGGCAAACAGAAAATGTGAATACATGAATTTCAACTGATTTCTTCCTATACAAGTTTTAGATTAATTAGATATGCAGATACCACATTTCCTACAAGATGTCTTCTGCAAACCAAGTTGGGAAGAGCTGTATAATATGCATATCTCATTTTCCTTATCAAAGCATAATACTGCGATAGGATGAAACAGAATTATAGCACAACACTTGAGCAGCATGGCTGTGAGCATGGGAGCACCTTGTCTGAGGCTCTATCACAGAGAAAAGCTTTTGGAAACTCAGTTTCACTGTTCAGAAGAGAATCCTGGTAGATGGAGAGGGCTTTAAAAACAGAAGTGGCAAGTAGGACAGAAGTGTCCCTCAGGTCTTTCTTCAGTTCCTCACACAACTTTTAACATTCCCACAGGCGACAGATCTTTAATAAGCTGCTTCCAGAATTCATCTGGATATTGGCAAAGGAAACTTGTTCGCCTACTGGCGACTCAACATGTTCTTCAGCAGACTAGAAACAGAAGGGTTCTCTTCCCAGCCTCACTCCAACTCCCTGTTCTTTGGAACTAAACTGTACATTTACCATTTTAAAACTATTCTAAAACTAGCATCTTACACTTACCTTAGAAGCATTAACAGTTGTTCTGTTCAACCCAGACAAGGACTTCCAGCTGAGTGGTCTGCGAAGAGAACCTTCAAAATTATCATCAACTAATTCAGCAATGACAGAGTAACTGGAAAACAAAGCAGATGGGACAATTCACAGAAAGAAAATTACCATTTTTGGAAGATCATGAAACTTAAAAAGGAGAGCCTAAAAATTGGTGTTAAACAATATGCCAGCATGCAGTGAGTTGTGAAACTTAAGTCTCTTTCTACTAAGAAAAGAAAAGACGATGCTGTGAATAGCTTACTGGCACTTTCCCTCCCCACCCTTCCACTGATGCCTGTGGCATTCTCTTATGAATGCCGATCTGAGATTTATAACCAATTTATTATCTAGGAGTTCAACCTGACTAGCTAACAAATAAAGGCAATTATCATCCCTTAAAAGTTTTTTTCTCCCAAATTACATAAATTATCCATACCATATATTTTTAAAAGTCGGTATTACTAAATCAAATTACTTTCCTGAGGGCATTCATCATAGGAGTGGTAAATATGCTCACTGTAACCTTTAATTTTTAATGTCTTACTACTGTTACATGAATTCAATGAAATTCCATTATTTAGTACCTCTGCTAAAAGGACTTTTGCATTTCAAGTATGAATGCATCTGGCAAAGTATTTTGAGTGAAGAATATGTGCTTAACCAGTGAAGATACTAAATTTGTGTGAGAGAAATTTACTAATTTGAAACTAAGAAATTAGACAGAAACATGAGCTTCAAACCTTGCATGATAGAAGGGGGGGCCTTTTCGGTACAGCACTGAAATGGAAGAGAAACACCTTAGATAATCACAGAGTTTCCATCTAAGTTTAATACCAGGGTCCATAAATATATTCAAATGTTTTGTAAGTTTTAGTTACACAAGACAAACCTTTAACACTTTTGAATTCTGCTCAGAATTTAAAGTTATCCCAGCAAGTGTAGAGAGAGTGAAGAGAAAAAAACAACCTGTGGGAGCAGCAGGGTGGCTCAGGGCAGGGGAGTGGCAAGTAAAAGATAAAGTAGAAGAGCCAAAGGACAGTTAGCAATTGCCATGGAAAAAAGTTTAGGATGGAATTTTTCTGCAACAGACTCATGCTTTTACTACTTATTCACAACAGAAGTTGAGCCACAGGACTACAATTAAAAAGATCATAATAACCCATCAAATTTCTGTTCCAAGCAAGCATCTTCCGTAAGTTTTAGGAGAGCCACAGGACAAGTTCTTAACATACCACCCACCACACTCACTAAAAATTTCTTCTTTATACAAGGGTACACAAGACTCCTCATCACAGCTGGACTGCTGTAACCGAGTTGAATGGTTACATTTCTTGTCTTCCTTTTGTCATGAGCTTATAAGAAGGGACTTTCTTTAACTAGCACAGCTTTTCTTATAACAGCTGGCCAGCACAGACCCTGTCAGGAAAAGGACGAGCAGCACTTCATTCCAGTGACAACCATGATTTGCAAATTATCTATTATAAACAACTGTAGTAATATCAACTCTAAGAAGGTACTGTCAAAGAACAAACAGCTAGAGGAGCTCAGGAGTAAGGCAGAACTCCTACTAGCCTTAAACTAATTCACTTCCTTTGTCTGGCACAAATCCAAAGCCAGTGATATACTAAACAATAAATTCAGGCCAGAACACCGATCTAGAAACCAGGGTACTAAGAACAGTGATGATGAATTCAGCCAAACCTACACATGGATCTAAAGGACTAGCTCAGCGCAACCTCGACATACTCAAATACTCAAACCCCCAAATTATAGAACTGCGTCAGCAATATTAAAACACCTGCTGGTTTGCATGCACATATTAAAAAATATCTCCCTTTATGCACATTTGCCTGTAATGACAGGCATTACTGTACTGTTTATGTTGACACGAGCTGAATGTAGTTCTTGAATTACTTAGGAAGGGATTAGGTACACTACTAATTATTTCTGTAAGATTAAAACCCTACCATTAACAAACAAGCAAGTGTTGTGTCGTCCCCGTCCCCCCCCCCCCAAATAATATATTTGGAGAAACAGTCTTTAGCAGGAAGTGCAGCAGAAGTCCAGCTTCCATTAAATGGGGTGAATAATGAGAAGTATGGTCTTTGATGCGAATTCGGATCCAGATGCAAACCTGCTATTCCAGAGTCTGTCATGTTAACACTGCAGAAGATGTATTTAGAAGGGGAGAGAGAAACTTGGGAAGGGAATTTCAGTGCAATCCTGTATTATTAACCTCATGAAGCAAAACAACAGGCCTTTTGAGCTATCTCTTCAGCTACTGCATATGTGATGTTATTTTCCACTTGCATCCTAACTTCATTGCTAGCAAGTCTACCCAAAAATGTCTTCTGCCAGCTGCAAGCAGCAAAGCCTTCTCCAGTCATGCAGCTCCTCACTACTGAATTCATCTTTGGCCCTGGAGTCTTGCACTGCCTGAAAAGAAGTCAGTTGCAAATGATTCAATTTTTTAAGGAAGCTACTCACAAAGATCAGTTCCATACTTCAGTCCAACTTTAGGGACCCAACCCTTACTGCGGAAGTAGTGATATGCCATGTAGGTAGTTTTAAAATCGGGCTTCACTTCGCTGAAAACTTCCCATAGCTTCAAAATAGTTAGAGGCTCCTAAAAAACACAACCAAAGGCATTAATGTGACTCCATTAATATCAAGCAGATATAGAATACTGTGTGTAGTAGAGCTTAACAGCCAAATATCAAATATCACAATCTATTGCAAAGAGCATGAACTTCGGGCAATAAAATATGGAATCCTGCTGCTCTATTTAGTGGGTTTTTTTTTAGTATTTCACAGTCAGTTCCATAATGCATTTGTTTAAAGGAAAATCTGATAATTCTTAAACTAGAAGCATAGGTTTCAATTATTTTGTCATTACATTAACAGTAGCTTTATATACTTATAAACTAATGCTTAAAGCTCAAAGGAATTCTCCTGTTTCAGGAAAGGAAGACTATTACCATATTATTCCTCCCATACTTTCTTTCCTCATACTTCCTGCCTAAGTTAGAACAAAAACCTTTCTCTACAAAAAGACTGTGCTTAACTGTATTTGCCTTAGTAAGCACAAAACATACAGACCAGTATTTCATAAACAGAAATATTATTACTTGTAAGAAAAACTTCCTAATTACTCCATTTGGTATTTTCTCCTTCAGAATTACCAGCATAAAATAATGCCATGGTAGGTAAAGATTTCAGACCAAAACATATCCAAATTAATGGCACTCTCGGCAATCCAAAATGAATCCAACCTCTTACCTCACCATAATAAATACTTAAACATCCCAGAGCATACACCAAGAAAAAAGCCTAAAAAAAAATAGAGAGTAAGTTTAACTGATAGCTGAACTCTTCCTGTAGTTTATATTCCACACAAGAACACAGGCTCAAATTAATTTTGTACAAGAATCAATCCTAATGTCATCAAGACAAACAGATTGTCTGAAAGTCTCCTTTGAGATTTGTCTTCATGATCTTTAAATTTCAGCAGACACAGCACTACAAAAAATCTGTGTATGTGCTGTAGACTCCTGAAGGCATGGCGTTAAAACTAACGCATGAACATAATTAGAAGCAGCACAATCAAAGCAGGATTTATATAAATGTTATATTCCTGGTATTTCTATACTTGAGTCCTATCACTGGTCTCTTTGTCAGTGGGATTATTCATCTAACGTGAATGGGGTTGGACCACACATGTTTTTTAACCATATCATGTAATTATCACACGTTATTAAAAATAAGTTTAATGACTAAGACAAACCAAATACTTAGGAGGCACAAGGGGAACCATGTACTTTAGAAACAGGTATTAAATTACATTGTAACATAGATTAATGTTTACTTTTCAGATTAAAAGTAAAACAACTTGTACTGTACTTGAAGCATACCTCTTCTAAGCTGAGTTGTAAATATTCAAAAATCCTAAATGGATTTCTTCTGCATACTAGTTTGTCCTTCTTGACAAGCTACAAGAAAAATGTACTATATTACTAAAACTTTAAACTGGAAAAAATACTGAATTCTGAAAATAGCACTGATGCTATAATTTTTCTAAAAGATTAGGATAGTCTTTAACCTTACATTTTCTTGTGCATAAGCAGAGTCATCTTCAAGACATAAGCTACCTTCTTCTTCCTCTTGCACCAATACATACTCTGGAGCACATTCTTTTGACTTGATCATCTCACAAGATCTTTGCTCTGTGCTCTCCTTAGCCTCGCAGCCACAATGCACGAGAAAACCATGCTTCTGGCAAGACACTTCAGCTATCTCTTTTGAGTCATCTTGTTCCTGTTTAGAGCCACATATGGCCACAGGATCAAACGCTGGATCTCCTCCCAAACAGGCTTTCTTGTGGCCTTCATCCTGATTCTCAGGACTTAGGGCTACTGCACTTCCAGTGTCTGTAGAAGATTGTCTGGCAAGTTCCGTATTTTCTGGTTTTGGGTCCATTCTGTTGCAACTATTACTGGTTTGTTCAGCTCCATCCTCTTCCAGAACCAGCAGCTTAAGAGGCTTAGTGTAATTTTCAAGAATTTTGGTAACCGAGCAGTCATCAAATCCTTGCTCTTGCAAAATACTTTTAGCCCACTGAACACGACACTGGTACCTAGTAAACATGTAAATTAGAAGTTCTAGGGCATTACATCCTTTAATTATCTCAAAAACATCTCAGAAAAAGGAAGATTCAGCACAGTTCTCAAAAATCTGAACACAGACCCCCAAAACTGCAATGCGACATAGAACACACACAATGTAATAGGACTCTAGTCTTCAGACAATTGCAGACATGACTGAACATCAAGATTTTGCAACCTTCTTTGGCTTTGTTTTGCCTGTTCAATTTCTGTGACAACAAACACCCTTACTGAAGGTTGCACAAGGACCACACATTGAGGACTACTGCTACATAATTTCAGGAAGCAAGAACTTCACCAGGGAAAACTCCTTTCTCCAATGGAAGCCTTAAGCCTGAATTCCCTGCAAAACCATCCTGGTATCAGAGCCCGCATGATGAAAGTATGCAACAAGGCTTTGCACATAGATGTCTCACACAATTCATCTATTATACAGCTAACTACTGAGAACAGTATCTTCAAACTCTTTTAACTACCTTTGAAACAGCAATTGCATAGCAAAAACACCAGTGTAAAAATCATAATCAGAAACTACCTTCAGTTTTAACCGAAACTCTCACATCCCTGAGAAATAACACTAATCCTATCAGCCAGATAGTAGCTGAAAGCTGTAAATACTTCAATTATGATAGAGTTTTTAGTGCCCTCTTAGTTATTTCTCCTTGGGAGATAACATTAATTTCCAGTCGAAGACATTAATCTTCATTTTGTGAAAGTTACAAGTAGCTGAGGGCAGCTGTCCTTATTCAAGCTTGGACAACTCTAGTACAATATTCTTTATTTCCCCAGACAAAACCCTAGCACAGCAATTACAGACCAGGTAATGAAGAACTGCAAAGACAATTAAATGCAAATTGCCTGTGTCAACACAAAATATAAGTCCCTCTGAAGTCTCATTATAAAGCTGTATAATTCAGTGCTGTACTTTTTGTTATAAAAAATAAACACCTCTTTGTCCTATGATTTAATTACCATGTAATTTGCACTTACAGGTCTACTGAAACAGATAACAATGCATCTTCTGCACCGATTAACAACACTTTCATTGATGCTCAGCTGTATTTGCTGACACATAAAGCAGTCACAAAGTAGACTAGTAAGAATTACAAGTGTTTCTGCAAGCAGTAACAACTGTAGTAGCAGCAGTAGTAATATTGCCACTGTTTGCCTTACCTAAAGTTGAGGACTGAAGGAGCATAACTTTTAAATTTAAGTAAGTAAAAATTTTAGAGTTATTGTAGGATTAAAGCAAACAGAGTAACTAACTTGCACATTCTTACAGTTAGTTCATATACTATTTAAACAGAACAATAAATATGTGGTCCAACACTGTTTTCTTAAATGTACAAACTAGCAATGTTAATAGACACTTTTTAAAAAAAAAGTAAAACACTTATGTATTTGAAAAGCTCAGGAGCTGCTTCAGCCTATTAATTAACACTATATTAATTCAATAAGGAATTGGGAAAGTTATTTTAAATAGCTCTTTAAATAGCTCTTCCTCAGCTGAAGGACAAGTTTATTATGGCTGATACTATTATGAATTAATTACACATACTGCTATGTATACACTCACTCTTGGCTTCTAAACAGCAATTAATACATGCAAGCTTACATGCAAAACCATGCTGAGTATCACGTATTATATTTCTACTTTTTCTCATGTAATTTATAAATGAAATACAGAGAAAAGAAATAGAAGCAAGTCATCAGGACGTATGTGGCCAACTATCTGAAAACCAGCATGATAAAACATAAAACAGAATCAACTGTTTTCTACAAAAACCAAGAATAATGTAAATTAACTTACTTTTTTGATGCAATTATAGGCATGTTTATGTTAACACCTGTATAAAGAAAAATCATATGTTGTTTCATCAATATAAAAATGTTTTTACATGATCTCAAGCACTGAGGTAATCCATGGCCTCATATTTACCCACATCTTCAATCCTCTGCCATTTTGGTCCAACTTGTATTGAAGGACATAACAGAACTAGAAAAGGTACAGAGATAACAAAGACTGAACACCCTGCACAAGTGGAACAACGAAACCCACTATTTTTCTCCAGCCTGTAAAAAGACAGTCTTTCTATAAACTACCAGGAGCAGACGAGACTGGCTACAGCCAGATAAAAAATTTCACGTATCCTTGTCCCATGATTTCATGGACACTGAAATCTACAGATTAAACCCAAGAAAAATTGGATAGTTATAGGAAGAGAAGTTCAAGGATGATACCTTTACTTACAGACTTCCTAAATTAACAAATCAGTGAAGGCTAGGAGAATGCACTAAGGACCTATCGACATATATCTCCTGTTCTTGTATTTTTCCTAGGGATCCTGTACTGGCCATCATCAGAGACGAGGTATAGGAGAGATCCTTGATCTGACCCAGTAGACATTATTTTTCCATGTGTAATTTATAAACATGTATCTTCAATGAGTGAAGAAAAGTAAAAAGTACTATTATAGAATAGTGATGGAAGTACAAATGGGCACAATTTACCTTGCCACTTAGTAACCAGTAAGGGATCTGAAATGCTATACGCCGGTCGACTTCTTGAAAGGATACCTTTTCCAAAATAGCCCTTCATAGAAAAGGAAAAATACTCATTATATCACCATACAAAAATAAACTTCTTTCCAAATATAAAATGTTTACTGCCAAGGTCAGCTGAAAAAAAAACCCTGAAATTCTGCAGCATTTAAGCTTTGCCTAAAGCTCACTGCTTAGCTTCTGATAACTACTTCAGTATTAAACACATGCACTCAAAAATTTGACCAGTGAAGGGTGTTGGGTCTTTTTCCTCGATTCTAAATATTTGTCAGTCAGCATTTCCAAGCAGACTTTTGAAAGCAGATGCAGAAGAAAACACCTGTGTTTCAATGCTGTGCCAATGCACAACAGAAAACAAAGAGATGGATAAAGCTACTGCTTAAGAATGGCAGTGAAATGGTACTCAGACGTAAGAGGCTTAGTGTAGCTTATTTTACTCAGGAAGAAATCACTCTTAAGTTAAAAGAATTACACAAGCATTTATAAAATATTAAGATTCCAACCTCCTGAGCTTTAAAAACAAGAAAATGCTTTTCCAAGATTGCATAAAATGTTGAAAGGAGAAATAAACATAACAAACATGAAGTCTCTGCAGCTGTTTTTTTAGCTGATGACATCACTTAATTCCAAAATTTATTTGCTGGGATAAGAATTAGATACCCTTCACATTTGATACTGATTATATGTTTTGTACTGATTTCAGGAGAGGAAGGAGATATGGAGAACTACTGGACGCTAAAGGGGAAGGAAAACAAAGGCAGGCAGATTTTAACAGGTAGTATGCTCTACCTATGTCTAAACCACTAAAAAATACTGTGCAAACAGGATAGAGCACCTTGTTATACAGCTGTTCAATATCTTCAGGGTTCCTCACAATAACATTGTTGTTAATGATTTCAGCCTGGCATATTCTGAAATCCTTCCCACCTACGTCCACAGGAAAGGGAGACTCATACGACTCAAAAACTCTTCTTTTCCTTCTTGGGGGATGAAAAACTGCTTCTGCCATTTCCTACCATTAATGTTTCCTCCTAAAAAGTGGAAACAAAACATTTAACGTTCAACAGTTAAAGCGCATCCGTTTTTACATTTCAGCAATATTCCCCTCCCAACGGCAAATAAGCAACAAACCCTACAGTATAATCCGAGTTTATTCCTGTAACTATTATGCCAGACGAACACAAGCAGCGATTTGCTAGTGTTATCTGTAAATCTTTTTCTCTTGGGCATTGCAGTATCCCCTGAAGACCGGGTAGGGATAGTTCTCAGCCAAGAGTTTATAAAGTAAACTTCAGATGAAAGGAGAGTACATAAACTGCTGAAAAGGTTTCAGGAATAAAACAGACACGTGAGTGGAATATGCAGAAACCACAGCACACAGGTGTTTATATATATATAAACGGGTTTGAATAATTACAGGAATAAATTCTGAAGAAAGAGCAGTAGCTTGGCAACTTTCTCTCCTTTAAACAGGGAACCCCTTCCTGAGAGAAATCGGGCCCAGCAGGAGGCGTAGGGGACGGGAAGCCTTCACCGTCTTCCAGAACCACCGCGGAGGAGTCTTCGTGCCCGCGGGCAGCAGCTGCAGGCCGGCGACCAGACTTAAGCTCCGGCGCCAGGTACCGCCTTTACACAGGGCCAGGCCTCTCCCCGGCAGGATAAAGGAAACCCACAGCTCCGAGGCCCGCCACCGGGGCCGGCAGCGCGGCGCCGCCCGCCCACGCAGCACCCGACCCGACCCGGTGCCGGCGGCCC
>JANZLQ010000037.1:2401677-2431602 GCA_026212715.1 Elanus axillaris
GCCCCGCCGGCGAGCCGTGGCGGGAGGGCGGTGGGCGGCGGGAGCTCCGCCCACCTTCCTTGGCGTTCTCTCAGCGCTCCCTCAGCAGCGGGGTGGGGCTGCCCGGCGGCAGGTCACTTCCGGGTGTAGGTCACTTCCGGGTGTAGGTCACTTCCGGGTGTAGGTCACTTCCGGCGGTAGGTCACTTCCGGGTGTGAGGGGACGGGGTGTGGTGGTCCCCCCCTGAGGTGCGGGCAGAGGCAGCCGGGCGGTGTGTGGTGGGCCGTACGGTCCCGGGGCCCCGGTTGCGTGACCGGCCTCAAGGGAGCAGAGGTGGAGGTCGTGCCCGTGCGAGGAGGAGGAGGAGGATATGGTGGGTTTCCTGGGGACCTCGGCACCGCGTTTCTAGTTGTTGCCAACCTTGGTGCTGCAGTAATGTCCCCAGGCTGCAAAACAACCGCTGCTGGCCGTTTAAAAATAATAAAGTGGGAGAAGAATGACACTTTGTGTGAAACACCCATCCTGAAATGAATGATGGGCTTCGTAATGAGCGGCATTTGAAATAGGCGGGTGAATGAAATCTTACAGCTGTGGGAGGTGAAGCAGAGAGGCAATTTTCTGCTTGAAGCCATTGGTTTTGGCTCAGTAACAAACCCTTGACATGGCCGTGACTCACATAACTACCTGGGATAACGTAGTGCTCCTTACACGACTTGTTAACAGAGGTAATTGTGATCGTGCAGCGTATTACCAGAGCCAAACTCAGGAGGACATGGTGGTGCAATTTAAAAAAACCAAAAAAACCCAAAGGATTTTTACTAGTTAGTGAGGAGCAAACCACCCTTTTTCTGTTTTGATACACAGTGAACCTGTTACCAGTTTGAGCCTTGCTCATCAAATTCATAATCATGCATGCAACTATGATGCAACTACTCTTTCTTATTTTGATGTTATATTGTGAGGTGCCACTATCAAAGAAAGAGACGATCAAGACATTTTGGCTCCAAGGAGACAGAGAAGTCTGTGATTTTCAACAGAGATCAGTGAAGTCACTGATGAAAAGTTGTAAAAATACGTCACTCTAATGAGGTATTTTATCTCTTATTCCCATTTTCCCGACTCATGAAGCAGGGAAGGGGCAGTAATGGTTACAGGGCCACACAACAAATGTAGAGCAAAACATGAGAACATCAAGTGAGTGTTCTTGCAGTTATTTCCTACAGAGGTCCACTTTGTATACCATCTCATGAGTGTGAATTTATTTTGAACATTGATTTACATAAAAAGTGTTCAAACTAAACCACAGAGGAGCCTGCTACATTCCTGTCACCAAAGTACACACCAATGCTCTGATAACTTCAGGTATGTTCTTAGAGCTCTACTGTTAAAATACCTGCGAGTTAAATTATTCTAGGTAACAATGCAAAAGTAAGCCAGTATCAAAGATGTTACTTCCTTTCAAAATTCCTTCTAAATTTGTTAAATCAAGTCTCCTTTAAATGGAAGTGGAGTTTATCTATGCTAGATATATCTGTATTTTCTCATTGTGCAGACGCATTGCTATAAGACCTACATTACAGTGAGAAGTAGACAAAATATAAAAAAGCTATAGGTCAGCTGCTTTCCTTCACATCTTGTTATCTTCGCACAGCCTTGAGAAGGAAACGGCAGCATACGCCATTCAGTCAATTAACTGAATCACACTCCCATTTCTGATTATAAGCCCAGATTGTGCTTCAGCCAGAAATTTTGCTATCTGAAGGACAAGCTGTCTTTAAGATGAGTCATGCCCATTTTTTTTCTTAGCATATCAATAATTGTCCAGACACTTTCACAAATATCTGGATCTCCCTTTTTATGATGAAACAGCTAATGACAAGGCAGCAGCTAAATCACTAGGCAGTAGCTCTGAAAAGCAAACCCCCAATATTAGTGAATCACAAACTGGGAATGAGTCAGAAATGTCATTCTGCTGTCAAGAGTCAAGAGAGTGACAAGAGTGACTTATGAGGAAAGACTGAAATAACTCAGTCTAGAAAAGGTAAAATAGGCAAAACAGACCACCGCAAAGAGGGAGACATACATTGTTCTGCATGACCACTGGGAAAGAATAGGAGGAGCAAGGAGATTATGTTGCAAAACAGGATTGTACCTGTGAGGCGAGGACAACACTGTCATGACCTAGGAGGATTGTATTATGTCCATCACTGGAAATTTTAAGAGCAGGTTAGACAAACGTCTTTCAGGAACAGTTCAACTGAAGTTAATCCTGCCTTGAGACAAGGGCCTGCTCTAAAACCACTGAAGATCCCTCTCATGGGAGTTTTCAGGATTTATCCTTCCAGGGGCTTTTCTGATCTCTCTGCAGTGCATCTGAAAATGCAATGCTCTGTACTGCCCTGCAGAGGCTGAAAGCCTGCAGCTTCCACTAAATCATCTTTCAGCTTTCCATTTCTGTTTTACTGTCTTTTGGTTCAGGAATGTCATTATGAGAACAGACTACTTCATGTTGTCTCTGGCTGATCCATTGTGTCTAATACAGAGTAGCCGATTGCTTACTATTTCTTGATACTCAGCTGAAGTATTCCTTTCCTCTTTATTAAATTAAGGTCCAAACCAATGTCAGCTTTCTGAAAAGACTAGTCGACCCTCTTTTCCAAATCATGACGAGAACAACTTGGTTGTAACCTTTTGGTTCTAGAAATGCATTGCCTTAAACTTTGACACAGTTGCCTTTGCTGCAGAATTTTCAGTTGTCCATTGCCTGACCCTCAGTGTCCTGTTGTTTACATTGCCATACCCAGAATTTCCTACAACATGGTCCCATTTGGGGACACTAGTGCATGCATACTAGTCCCTCTGAATTAGCAAAATGTCTTTCCAGGGGGGAAGTTGCTAGCTTCTCGTCTGTGCTGTTACAGGATTTCTCAGTCAGTGGTAGAGGGGTAGAACTGAAAAATAGTTACAATGGGAAGACATCCTCTCACCATCAGGCTTATTAAACTCTTTGTGGGACCACATACACAGTAATATCCTTTAAAATCTACACCAGCATTTGGAATCATGTACTCTCCGCCTTTTTGTGGTTTATTGTGCCCTTCCTCAATAACAGTCACATTACAAAGTTTGTCTAGAATAATTTCGATGAAACACTCTGTTTATACAAAAGACCTCATGTAATATTGTCCTAACTAATATTTAACAGCTAATATTAACTATTTTTCATGCTACTGCCAGTAAAATTAAGTTGCCGTATGCAAGAAAGTGCTAGGGAGTTTTGTTATCCAAGGTGGTTATTTTCTGGATGTTTGGGGTCTTTTATGGGGAGTCGGGAAGTTAATTCCCAGTCCTATCTCACCTGAAACATACAGGCCAGGTACTCTTTAAATACATATTTTACATTCTTAGGCTTATTAAAAGAAACAGAAATGTCAGCCTGCAAAACTATTTGCCTATGTAGCACTATCAAGGAAGTTAGTCATAAAATCATAAAAGAATGATCTATTCTTGTAATGTCTTTAGGTAATTTTGGGTTGCGTACCAAAAAAATAGAAAGTTTTGCATAGAATCCCATGAAATTTAAGTCATGGTTCATCATTAGGTTCACTTCTGTCTCTGGTTTCCACAGAATGTTCCTGTAAAGTTTTCTTAGCCCATACTAGTTGTAGTATGCAAAAGAAATATTTCTTTTCAATAAAGCTCATTCCTTTCTCACAAGGTGATTTGAACAGTAGTTGGAGGATGGGCTGTAGTTATTTACATTAGCCAGTTCCAGTTTCCCCAGACTGACAGAAATTCCCATGGAAATTCTGGTTCCATTAACTTTGACAGAGATATGGGACTGTTTTTGGAAACTAAAAAAACCGAGGGAATAGTTTTCATTTTTATTAATATCAAGTATCTTCATTTTGTTTATTAAAGAAATAAATCAAGGTTAGTTTCTGCTTAGTTTCAGATGGTTTTCACAGGAGACAAAAAAGAAGTCAGACAAATATTGGCCAAGCATCAACCCAGTACGAAGTCCCATAACAGCAGAAATCCTGAGGTGGAAGGCAATAAAGTGAATAGCACGAGAAAAGAGAACATTAAAAATGAGTATGTAGTTAGCATACTTGCTTCAGACATGGAAAATGATTTTGTGTTCTTGGAGATTAAACACACTTTGATGAGGAATTCTTGTAGAACCATTTGATCCAGCTGATATCCTGTCACATCAGTGTCTCTGCAGACATTGCAGTGCACAGTGTCACTTTTTTGTCTTCATAGCTAGCTCTCAATTTGTATTGCAAACTATACGTGTTTGAAAATCTAAACATTAATTTTCATTGCATCAAGGCTTTCAACGCCCCCAAAATTACTGCTTTCCTTCTCCCCATGGAAACTAACGCAAAAGGTCTGAGCTTGCAGTTCCAGGGGAAATTAAGGGCACTTACAACCTCTGATTTTTGCCCATCCCTTGAGCTCCCATATCAGATTTATTTACCTTTTGTTGAAGAAACATTTGTTTCTTCATGGGTCATTAGTTTTTCTGCTTCATCAGTCACCTAGGTAAGTTGTTAAATGACGCACAGCTTCTGTTTTGCCAGATTCTGACTCTGTCACCTTCACCTCATACGACTAAGCAATGGGCCAGGCAGTGAAAAGCAAGGACAAAACTCCAGGCTCCAACAAGATAATCAGTAAAAGTCTTGTTTCGTCTTTTTGTGTTTCAATCGAAAGAAAACTGTAATAATTAGATGTCTCCACTAGATGTCCATATTTCAGCAATTTTCAGTTATAACTTACAATGAACATTGTAGCCCTGTGCAAAATGCATAAAAAATGCTATGCTCCATTGAGAGATGTAAATACAAGATAGATTTTCATATTAGTGAAGTTATGCACCTGGGTGTTTGTTTAAAAAGGCCCTGAATCTAGTGCAAAACAAACGAAACCCACCTTTAGCTTTGTACATCTTACACTCTCAGATAAAGGTCCTTTAAGGCTGGCAGACTTTTCAGATATTGAGTATTGTCTCTCTGGTTGTTTACAGCCTTGGTTTTCTTATTCTTTTTTGAATTATTATGTGCTTTGTATTAACTTACAGGAATAAATAGTTGCAAAAATATTTCAAGATCTTTAGTGTGTTTTTTTTTTCCAGTTTTGCTTCTAGTTTTTCTGTGCACAGTTCTTTTTTGCATTCAGATGTGTGCAGAATCCTAACCAGTGGCTCAGATATTTAGATATGCCTGCATAATTATTAAATGATTGCCGTGCTCATTATTCAATTCGAATATTGATGTCTAACATTTACTTACTTTCTCTGGGTATCTAACGGGTGTTGGAAAGCCCAATTATCTTTGCATGCACGTAAGTACAGTAACTGAACACATATTCTTTTTTATGCTCAAAATTTTAAACAAACTGTACATAGACAGCCTTTTTGGCCTTGGTATTCATTTACTGAAGAGGCTTTTCACTGCTTTCGCTTGTCAAGGGAACCTTATGGCAACTGTGAAGAGCAAGGTTTGGACTCCATTTTAAGCCTGTGCTCCTCTTCTGCCAAAGTGGTGAGTGTTGTGGCATGGAAAGAGCCAGGCTACAACTCCAAACATCTACTTATATACACTGACAGAAGAGGATCTCTGTCATCACTCTGCTCATTTGCCTCAGCAAATCTAGAGAGTCATCTTTATCTTGCCAAATTGGTGACATTCTTACTCACTTCCTTGATTACCTGTAATACTGCAAAGAGGGGTATCAGTTTATGTCCTCTATGGTGTTTTGTGATTTGCACACCCATTCATTAATAGTAGGTCAGAGACCAGCAATTTAGTTCAAATACTAGGAAATTCCAAGGAGCTGAAATGAAGGCCTTATTTAAGATTCCTGAATTCCATTCTAGGAATAACCCAGAAGAGAGATTTTTTTTCACTGTTTTTCTTCTGGTTTCCCAGGCATTTTCAGTTTTGTTAAATGTAAGGACAGAATAGATTTTAGAGAATGCTATGTACCAGACCATTTTAAGGCAGCTTCCAGGACCAGATTCAAGCTAGGCGCTAGTGGTTTATAATTCCCATAGATGTGAATATAACATCTAAAGCTGAATTCGTCTCCATCACTTCTACCCCATTTACAATATTAAGGAAGCAGAATAGGTTATCTTTATTATATAACAAAATGAAAATTTGGTGTCACTCCATTTAATCTAGACCGTGCCTGATCCAGGAATGTGCTTTAATATGGCTGTCTGCCTTTAAGCATGTAAACAACCCTACTGGATTCAGATATTATATAAAATGTGTCTCAAAGCTCATTCTAAATGCTGTCTAGGTTCATGTGTCATAACTGACAAAAGGGCAAAATAACAAGCAAATCAAGATAAATCCCTAAATCATCACATTCTAAGAACTGAAATAAACCAAATAAATCAATTTGTTGCCAAAAGTGTATACATTTTTAAATACACTCCACGCCCCCCCCCCCCCCCCCCCGAACATCCTCTTATGGAATATATTCCAATCTCGAATATTTACTTTCCGTTTGTTTAATAACAGGAAAAGGCTTGTAGCTCTTTTGTTGAGTTTTACATGTCAGCATCTTAATATTCCTATGGTATTCTTAAAACCTTTACCAGGAAAAAAACAGTGCCATGGCCTATACTAGGAAGAGTTCTGGTTTTTTTAAATGCGTTTATGAGGACACAAAGGCAAACAATTACCTATTATAAACCAAGGGAGCAACTTATAATGGCTTGGTGTCTCATTTGTACTTTGTTATATAGTTCCTTGGCTTATTTGTCCCTGCCCTTCCTGTCTTCTGTTCATTACCTCTCTCTGTACCTTTTGAACTCAAGTGTAGATTAAATCCCTGTTTTCATTTCCCCATTACCTGCTGGGCTCTGCTTCTTTTGGTGTCTCAGCCATAATGAATATTGAGCTAAAGGTTTATCATACATCTGTTAGTGGATCCATAGGACAAGGATTGTCACTAGTGTGAAGAAGTGACTCCTAAAACTGAAGGGCCTCTTTTTAAGTACATAGCCCTTAGACTAGACTCTGAAAGAAAGTATGACAAATAGCTCTCAAAGATTGTTAAGAGTTCTTACAGAAGTCCAACCTATTTTCTAACCTTTAAACTGTTTTGGCCTTGCCTATTCTATTGTGGCAACTGCAGTAACTACAGGAAATTTTGGTCTAATCATGTTACAAAAGTCGGATAGTTGTGCCACTGTAGGATAGACCAAATTATATCAAGTAGGCCAGTTCTCTTCGTATAGTTATAACATGATGTGGGCTTGTTTAAACAATGAGTAAGGTACAAACATCTAGTGACCGGATTCCCTAGGATTATAACTGTGGGTACAGTAGTGTTTGAAATTCAGGCTTCAGATTAAAAAAAAGTAAATAACTCATAAAAGGAAGTGCAAACAGTAGGGAAATCTTGCTTCCGTCTGTCAAGCTGTGTAAAGGACAGTCATATTGGAAAGAATGGTTAGCTTTATGGAGGCTACTGGGGCTTGGGCTTTGAGGACATTTTATGTACTCACAGTAGTTGGAGGAGGATGTGTGGTCTTCACCCAATTGTTCTACATCTTCAGAAACTTAGCTACACAACAGATCTCTGGCACAGACACTGAAGTTTCAGAGGTAAATGTCAGTCTCAGAGACCCAGGCTTTGTTGATCAGATCTCCTGATTATTCTCATTAAAATGAGATCCAGCAGAAAACTAGGATCATTGTCACTGCTTTAAAAATGACTGGTCTCACAGCCATTGAATAAAAAAGCAATGCTGTTGATCTGAGATAGTTTACCAATAGTTAGTTTATCTAGGAAACACCTTTCATAACTCAGATGACTGTGACCAGTTATTGCTAGAATGGATAGGTCAAGCACGGCCTTTTAAAACTGCATGCAAATATGGGCATGCTACTTCAGCTAAAATAGTCTTTATAGGAAGATGCTAAGTCTATCAAATGGAATTTAAACATTATTTAGTAGTAGAGGGCTCTGTAAGCAAGATGTGATTTTGAAATCTGGGGGCAAAAAGGGGGTGGTCCAGAAAGACTTTCTACATTGTGCTAAGAATTGAAAAACATAAGCTTATTAACCCTGATCATGAGCATGGTCACTGAAAGAAGGGACTGTGTTAGTATGAACATATTAGTAAGATCATATTAACAATGTGAGTGAATTAAAGAGGTTGGCACAGGACCAAACTAGTTAATCAGGACTTTTCTGATCAGTACGAACAGTCAACAGGGCTTCAAATCTAAGAGGATTTGTAGGTTGAAAATTACCTCTGCTAACCTGTTGAAAGAGCGACATTTTGTGTTGCACCTGATTTGGAAATGGATGAACTAATAATATGAAGCTGCCATATTACAGAAGGCTTTCTTTTCCTTGCTCAAAATGCAGACTTTTACACCTTGGAATAAATAACTATTGGAATTATTCTGAAGTAAAAAGAGAAGACGAAGAATGTTATTTATACCATGAGGTAACTGTGCTGTTATTCAAGCCCACACTTGGAGCTGACCTTGGTGTGTTTAACTCAAGGCTAAATTGAAGTGCTTGGTCTTCACTGTGCTTTTACCTCAGGATTGCTTCTGCATGTTAGTTGCCACCAAGTAAAAATCAGAGCTTTTTTAGCAGCCAAGTTGAGCTCTTACTGTAGGTTTCTGCAAGGTTATTTTCACACATGATAAAATTTACAGGAAGCTACAATTCTTTTGCTTCTTATATAAATCCAAACAGAGGCATGTGGCCAAGCAATATGGGTGGCTGTATTTGAATATGAACAATCCTGTCATTGCATTGCAGCGTGTTATGAAACCTACTGTGCAATTTATGACATGATTGGATTTCATATCACAAGGGAAGAAGCTGATTAACAGTCAAATGACTACTAGATGTTGGTATTCAGATTTGTAAAACAATAGATACCACCGTGCAAATCATACACATATAATTGAATGTCCCAGCAAATCTATACATAGGCACCCTATTTCTCATATCCTTTCCCTGAAAACAGCAGATAGAAGTTGCACACATAATTTACTGCTCTAAAATGTATTGGCTTTCAACATTTATCATACTTCATGTAAGTGATTTCCATTCTGTTATGTCCTGAAACATTAGAGAAAAATGAGGGATATTTGAATTGTTTAACACCTTCAACCTGCCACAGATGGAAAACTCCATCTATAGATGATTATGTTCCATTCATTGTATTATACCCACAACGTCTTGTAGGAGAATCACAATTCTGCAAAACGCCTTTAGGGCACTGGACTGTGTATTTGGATCTTGGATCAGGAAAGTCACTTGTAACCAGAGAGCACCCAGATGAATACATTTCCAAGAAGGCTCACATGTATGTTTTTTAAAGTGCTTAAGGTCTAGAACAACTTGCACATGCTCAATTTGTTCTAGATATAGTTGATGAGTTTAATTTACAGGCTGCCTAGAACAATGGGATAAAACTTCCTGGTTTGTCACACCGTTGTCTACCCAGAGTGAACAGAGAATCGTTGTGTGCTAATACATAGAACTTAATCATTTGGGAAATGATAATAGAATAATATTGTGAATGGACAGGCTCCAAGACACATGTATGTCATATCTGCATTTTCCATAGGTTCATATTACATGCAAGTTGCTGTCGGGGGGTAGCTGCAATTTTGGAGCCTAATTCTGCAGTCATATAAAGAGACATTAATTACATTTAACAGACCACAGTTATGCAATGACATCTGAACTTCACTACTTAAATTACTGATGGCTGAAAACATAATTCTCTTTAGCCTTCAGATATAAATTTTTGTGCTTACTTCTAAAGAATGTTACAGTTTAAACCATACATGCTTTCCTTACTCTTATACCAGATCCTAGAGGTCTGTGATACCTTTTTCCTGAAGACTGCTTCTTTAGCTTTCTTTTCACCTTGAGGTACATGTTTTCCAATTGGTATTGCATACTGATATAAGCATTTTAGATATATCTACCTTTGTAAAAAAATGTTTTTCTATAACTTTTGAATTGTAGTATAAATAGCTATATATTTCTGCCTCGATAATGTAAGTATTCTCATTCTTAATGTTCTTCGTTTACTTAGCTCATAATAGTTACCTGTGTCTTGCCTGAACCTTTTCTAGGGCATGGACTGTTTTCAAATGCAGCCATAAAGCAGCAAAGTAAAATCTCATGCCTGTTTGAATCCTTAATGTGGCTTTAATGCAAATATTGTGGCAATGTGTATAATTTTTTAAAGCTAAATTTACTTGGTGGAAAGTATCACGGGTCCCAAATTAGCAAAACTTTTGTAAAGTTCATATTACTAATCTATGGAATTTATAACAAAGGTGTTGAAATCACTTACGCTTTTGCTGACTCATTTCCCCCACGGGATGGCTGATGACCTCAGAAATACCCTCACAGAAGTTTGGGGCACATAGTTGCTGTCTGTACCATAAAGAACATACTGAACTCTCAACTCGAGTTCATCCTAAAATTTTTGCTTAATATACCTCACTGCACTGCAAACCCAAGTCTATTTCAAATGCCATTTTCTTGTATAATCTATTCTGACTCAGATGCTAAGTTAGTATGGTATTTACAAAATATCTGTATCACCCTGAATTTATCTTGCCAAGAGAAGTTAAATGGTTACATATTAAAAAGATTTTATAAGCATGCTATGCCACAGTAAACATTAGTAAAAGCTGTTCTAAAACTATTTCTGTCTTTTGTTGGGAAACAAATTATTGAGGCTTGAAGGGGAAGACTGCTTAGTAAAAGGAAGGAGAATTAAATATGCTGAGGCTTTAAAGGAACTCTGGTTTGCTGATTAAGTGCTTTCTACAGAAATGCAACTAATATTTCCTTCTTTTTAAATTCTTAAATCAGGCCCAACTGCCAGTAAATTACTTTCTTTACTGTGGGTGGAGGTTTATTTTTAGTCCCATAACAGTATAGATTAAGACAGCAGGCTGAAAATCAAGATGTCTGCATGCTAAATAAACTACCACGCACTCAAACTCTTGGTGTCAACTCATTCATCTCACTGTGGCTCAGCTTAACTTTCTGTTATAAACAACTTTGCAGTAGCCATCTGTCAAGATTATAAAGTTGCCTCACATCTGAGTCCCTTTTCTTATCTTTCTGAAAGCATCTTTCAGTTTTTAAGCTTCATGCGTTTGATTTTACTGGGGTTGAATTTTGCAGTACAGAGACTCAGAGTGGAGCTGGAATTTCATCTTCTTGTCTATAAACTTGCCCACCAATCTAACAGCGGAACTGCTTGGCAACTAGTATTTTTCCCTTTGGAATTCTGATGGGTGGTGGGCACTATGACCACACTGCCCTTTTAAAACAAAAATATCAGTCTCAGTGTGTGATAGATAGAATTGTTCAAAACAAGTCTCTCGCCAAATGCTTAGCATCACCAGACGACAACTTGGTAACCATCTGGTAAAAGACAGAATTAGGTTTTTTAGATGCCTGCTGGGCTGTTTGTGCAGGTTTTCTGAGCAGGTTGTCACCTTATTGTAAACGGAGAGATTCAAGAGATATGGCTTTTAAATGAATGATTTTCCTTTGCTCTTGAAGGTATTTGTGGCCACCAAACCATAGTTTATGCTGAGCTACTACTTTTCCCTCCTGTTGCCATCTTGTTGAATCAAGACATCAATTGAGAAAGTAATTCTGATATAGTCAGTATAAAGGGTTTGTTACCTATTAAATAACAGAACATTCTATGTCACGTAATCTAGCTTTCAGAAGTGTTGAAAGACTAAATCGGTTAGTGCTTGAGAAGCTCCCTGAGGTCCGTACATAATTGCTGGTAAATAAGATGTTTGGTCTAAATTAAGTGCAACTCTACTCTGAAAATTAGACTGCACACAGTGCTACTTCTTCAGTAGAGTTGTACTTTGTTCATGTCAGCTGACCAGTTAAAAAACTTGTTTTTTTCACTCTTCCTCATACTGTAGAGTTAACACAGCTCCAAGTGAGTGAACTGCTTATTACAGTTCATCTCCTGAAGCTTCAAACAGAATTGTTTACTGAATTTCAATCAATTACACCTACACAAAGTCATTGTAAGTGAGAGGGGAGTCACTGAGGGCATAGTTTGCTGATATGGGGCATAGCGTGGGTGAATTTGAGGGACTAATCTGACGCCTAGAACTCTATACTTTTGGACACATGCAAAGAACCTGAAAAATTCCTATCTTGTGTTCCAGAACCCAAGCTAAATTCTCCAGGCTTGTACTGAGAAGAAAAAAAGTTTCTGCAGTGTCTATAGTCAGTATAACTTCTTCTACACATAAATCTACATGCCTATTGTCCTCAAACACATGATAAAGTCATATGCACTTATCAATCCTTGTTGCTTGCTGCAGAAATCATAGAAAGTAAACACCCATGGATTCTTGCAAAAATCTTAGGATTTGAGAGTGCCGAATACTATCTCTATTAATGCCATGGTTATCCAATGACAGCCTGATGTCAGTAATGTATATTAATGGAAAGTCTTGGGACTACAAACTATTAACACAACTCATTGCAAGACTGTAGCATGATTGCATCAATTCTTGCAATGGGTGTATGAATCCCTTGAGTGAATGCTGTCAGACTAAAAAATGACTTGTGGTTGGATTTGAATACTTGAAAAAAATAAAACAGCAACTGACTATTATGCAAGGTCTATATACTTTCCCCATAGACTTTCACAAAAATGCCACATTTCTGACACCTTTCCAGCAGGCTATTTAGAGGCACCAAGGTCTAGGCAGACAGGATGCCAGACTACAAATATGAATACTGGGTGCTATTCCCCATTCTGACACGCACTTAGCAAATAACACCTCAGTTACTCAGTATCCCTATTTGCAAAATGGAATGAAGCCACTTACATACCACTTACTTTGATATTAATAGAGAATGGTACTGTTATTTAAGACTTATTATTTCTTATAATTCCTTTTTAAAATCCTTTAAAAGTAATTATTTTACAAAAATTCATTTAAAGATGATTATGTATTCATAGGAATAGCACCATCTATCTAAATGCAAATTTCCTCCTTCATCCTATTAAGTATCTATAATGCGTACGTAAAATCTCCATAAACCTCCTTACCCCATAAGGAATATTCTGGTCTCATAGGTAAGCAGCAGGAATTTGAAGAGGCTTTCTAATACACAGTCATTGTCTGTATGCAGGTTGCAGCAAATTGGAAAGACCCCGAAAACATGGATTAAAGTAAAACTGCTCTTAAGGACAGAATTTAACTGTTCATTCACCTCTACAACTCTAAACCAGCAGTAATGGCAGAAGTTCAGAATCTGAATCATAGAAAAGTGCACTCCATGACATCTGATAAAATGGGACTTTTGTATTTGTTCATGTAGCATCAATTCTAGAGGGTCTGAGGGCCATCATCTGTTTGCATCACTGAGAAATTATTATATCAATTAAAACATGACAGGTATTCACACAATATCAATTCCTTACTTCTGCCTTCTATTGTTTCTGATTTTAGTCAAGTGACATTGAATCAGAACAGAGAGATGAAATAAACCCATGCTCAGTTAATCAAAATCTTCCCATGTAAGTCCAATACATATTTTTATGGATGGCAAATTTAAGTCTGAGGATCTCCTCATGTGCCAGAAAAACAGATAGGAATTGCTAAACTGTATCAGACACGAGGTCTTTCTGATCTGGTAGCATGTGTTCTAGTGTGACCTTTCTTCCTGCTTCAGCCGAAAGTGTGAAAAAAGAATGTAAACCATTGCATTCCTGGAAAAGCTACTGTCTTTGCTACGAATGATAGCCATGGTTTTGGAAAATATATGTGGTATGCTGAGTAAAGACCCAAACTTCATGGGTTTGAACTCCTTCTCAAGAGGTAATCCCTTTCTCAACACACAACTGAAATAGCCAGGTTAGATTAGGTTTCAGAGGAAAGAAATCCTCACCTTGATACCAGCCGTGAAGCCACGGATGCAGCAGTACAATGGCTCCCACTCAAACTGTGGCATACGGACTGAGATGGGTTGGGATCTGTGCCCTGAGACTCCCTGTGCCAGCCCCGCTTCTCTGCTACTTACACACGTGCAATCTTTCCGGAGGCGTGCAAAATAACTACGTGCATGACAACTGCTGAAAGGCTAAATGTTATTCAGGTTATTTCTACCTCTCATTTTTAAAATAAGAGGTTTCAGATTAGGAAGGACCTGGTGCTCATCATTGGAATTTAGTCTTTTGCACAGAATATCCGTGTAGATAATCTCACCCGTGTTTCTTCCACATATCAGAATTTCAAGGCAAACTCAACTGTTTAGTCTCTGTCACGTTGCTGCAAAGTTAAACAATGTCACTGTACATATTTAACTTAAAGATATTTACTTTACTACCTATGATATAATAACTTCTATTCAGACCACAGGATACTGAAATTCAGGCTGCTAACTGGTATTTGAAGAGAACAGTTAAGAGATGTGATCTATATTACATTTCTGTGAGGCAGTATGTATTTAAAATTAGCAGATTCTAATTATCGGTGAAGAAAGGAGGTAGTGGATATCAACTCATTTCATGAGAAAAACAGGCGTCTGCTGTCTTATCCCTGTATAGCCAAAACAAAAAGGAGCTGCCAAAGTACTAACCTTCTTCAGGGATACTCCACTCCTCTCTATCTAGTGCCATTGAACAAAAGGATCCAATGTCGTTTGGGCCTGATTGTGGTATACAATATTTCGATTACATTATCAGGACACGTAACTCTATGGAAGCCAAGGGAGTTCATCATTTACAACCTGTTTGCAGCCACTTTTGGGAGAAGAATTTTCAGTAGCAGTCAGTTCATATTGGCAATAAAACAAAGCAAGTCTTCTAGGAGAAAGCAAATCGTCACTTCATCAACTGCAATGGAAAATAAAGGCAGACACAGTAGAATTAATATTTTAAAACTGGCTAGGAGCAACGTTAATATTGCTAATTCTAGGAGGGTTTTTTTTCACAGGAGTGGCCAGAGTCTCCATTTTATGAAACCAGTACTACAATGTTCAGAACCATAAAAAGAAATAAAAGGGGTAAAATGGACTGTTAGCCAACATGGAGTTGTTTTCTACAGTAAAATTCCTACATTTTATTGAATCTCTCTTTAGGTCTTTCCTGATCATTAATATTAAGTAGGTCCTCAGACTAAACTTTCTAATGATCATGAAGCAAATTCCTCCATTCTATTAAAATCGAGAGAATCATAGAGAACTTCGGGTTTGAAAGCAAACCTTATTCAAGTCATCTCCCAGTCTGCCTTCATGAAATGTTTTAAAACTTCTTTCAAGGCTAGACAGTCCGCAGCAGCAACTGAGTATTTCTTTGGTGTGAATTGCTGAACTCCCCATAAAGCAAGAAAGATAACCTGTAAAATAAATCCTAGAAGAGCTCCTCATCATAAAAAGACAATCAACAATTCAGCGATTCTAAAGCTTTTTAGAATTTGCTCCCTTCTTCCTTGTAATAATGTGTCCCAGGCAGACAGTCCTGGCTATGCTGGATATTGTCTAAGCTTGCAGCCTTTGGTCTCCTTTACCCTTCCTGGCTCAGAGACATTGATTCACTCTTCACATGGCTGCCAGAAAGGAGAGAATTTTCAGAAGGAAGAGAAATGGGGAGGGAAAAAAGGGGTAAAGAAGAGGGACAAAAGTCAGGACTTCCCTGCAATTTGCCACATTCGTACTCCTCCACTCCGGTCTTCCCTAGTTTGGAGAAACTCTTACATAAGTGAGAAAGAGGCATCTCGGGAAGATTAAGGTAACTTTAAGGTTGACCCTAAGTACTAGGGTAAATTTGCTCTTAAGATCTGAAGAAATGGAACTACCATGGAAAAAATACTCTTCTGTTATGGTCTTCCAGTTTTCCTTAATTTTTTAATCACAGTTCCTTTTCTTAATTGTGTTTCGTTATTTCCCGTTGCATTTGAAAACACACTACCTTGTTTCCCTCCCCATATGAATGCTCTCTAAGATCTTAACACAGAACATTTCGTCACCATACCTCAGTCCCATCACTTTGAAGGCATGTGAAGGGCACCTAGGGCAAATATACAACAAGCAGGTCTTTCCATTTCAGAGCTGTGCCAAATGTCTGCTATTCATGAACTTCACGTGGCTTTGTCTGGCAGGGTCCTGTTGCATCAACATGAGGTTTCAAAATATAGTAAAACCAACTTGGGCCTAGATTATTTATTTATTTGGTACTAATGTCTAAGAGAGCAGCAGCATTACTAACAGCAAGAGGATTCCAAGCATCTGTCCTTAGCTTTCTAGTGACCCTAGGGAAGTAACCCGTAATCCACATATCATAATTGCCACAGGGGTTTGTGGGCTGTGAAGGGGTGGGAATGTGGGCAACATATTTCTGGAGCTATAATTAATCGTACTTGTTACTTGTGTAATCACTTGTGTATGATTTATGTGACATCCTCCTCATTGTGGGAATAAAGGAGTTGTTATAAAGAGATGTGGAGGTATATTATTTGAAGGAAGAAGAATATATAGCAATTTCACTGTCTTTAATAAGCCATGCATATTGGAAAGGCTCTCTTAAAATACAGTAGCACGCTGCCAAGAATTATCCTTCAGTTTTCTACAGTCTGAGGATTATTCCAAGAGTGTCCCTAGAGCTTTTTGGCTACTGAGATCAGGATTCACCAAGAATTTGAATTACAGGATGCAGCAGAAGTCAGAGCCTGCTAAATGACACAAATTGGGGCTTGCAGACCTTCTGATAACAGATGCAGCAGAAGCACATGCTTCCCTGCTCACCTCTGCTCCCTCTCAGAACACTCCGCTGTCAGTATTTGCACCATTCTCCCAAAGCAGCACAGAAAGAAAGGAATGAACCATTCTGCCACAACTTTTTCTCCACTTTGGCATAGGCAGATAAGATATAACCCGGGTATTATTTCATACACAATCTCTTTTAAAAATTAGTCTTTTAAAACAGCGTTAGGTATTTTAAAATTTTCCTGTGCAAACTCTTCAGCTTCATCCAGGTTGACTCTGCATTAATACAGACTCTGTATCGTACTTCAGAATAAATTATGGCTCTGAAAAAAATGAGCATACCAGAAGCATTTTTTTATCATATATGTTTATGCACACGCTGCCCGACACATTTTGTGTGACCAAAAGCAAATATTGCTACAGAAGTGTGTCATCTGACATCTGTATCTTTTTTGCCCCTGTCACTTCCCCTTTTACATACTGATGCTATGAGGTGATGCCACACTGAGTCACCCATGTGGTGACAAGACACAGCAAATTGTTAGTAAACAGATTTGACTTACATCGTAAGTGCTTGTAAAAGATTAATTTTAATTTCTAGGTACACTACTTGACATAGATCAGTTGCAAAAGGTAATCCCCTTCTATGGCTGGTCAGAATACAGAGTATTTCTTTGCCTGTATTGTTTAGAAGAACAAGATGACTTACATTCTCTGTATTTAAACTGCTGGGTAAAATGTAAAGGAAAGAGATTTGTTATTTTGTTCCCTTAGTGAGCATCCTGCCGTCCACACACACTCCTCATAGTTCAGGTTGTATCTGAGCTGCTAATTTGGATGCAAAGCTACCCTTAACGCAGTTGCCTACAAATAGATATAATTTGCTCAGACAAGAAATTATTCCATTTCTTCTCCTGTGAAAGCTTAAAAATTGCTGTAGAAATTGTCTGGCCAATATATAATTATCTATAATCAGCAGCAGCTCAGCTATGGTATTATCTGCAGCTTCTTGTATACAAAATTTCAGGGTCCAAATTCAGTGCTAGTACAAATGTCTACGGTTCCCATAAGAGTCTGGTAAACTGGTAAATGCAATACTGTCTGTGTTCATTTACAAAAAGATTTCAGAAATAGTACTATGTTAAATTACAGTAATTTCAGAACTTAATCCTAACTTAATCCTAGAAAATGTGCACTGTTGAACACTGCACCATGAAGCAGGCATTATTTTTGCTTTACACAAATGTTATGTTCCTTGAAAAAAACTTTGTATTGAACACAAACCAAAAGAACTTCCTTACACATCAGCAAAGCTATTGAATAGTGCAAAGGTAATGAAATATGGACAGAAGATGTACGTATTGCACAGCACTTCACAGAAAACAAAATTTGGTTTAGTTCTGTTCATACGAAAAGGACCCAGTCAATTTTTAAGACCTGTTGTTGATGATCTCAGCAAAGATAAGGAATGAGTGGTTACAAATGCTAAATTAACATGCACCCCCAGAAGCGGCTTTTCAGGCTAGTGTCTGCAGACATGAATGACTTCACAAACAGGTACTTATGGTCTTGCTGCCAGAATCGTACCATTCTGCAGGTAAATGGACTTAGTTCTCCAGAGATTTGATTTATCTCATATGTGTATAAACAGAGGAGGAAATAAATGGGCGAAACAAAACCCTAGTAGGATTCCATAAATCCAGACATTCTTTCAAAACCTTGGAGGAATGTGAGAGAAGCAGCAGATTACACAGGCTGTTGGTCCAACCTATTATATTTCATAGAGCTACTACCTGTGAAAATAAAATAAAAATTCTTTCTATCTAATATGCCAAGTTACTGGGTGGTTGTGAGGTAGAGTCAGGGTATTAAATCTGGTATATTAGGTATCTAGAATCTCTTTGTCAGAGATGTGGCTGCCAGTCACAAAAGGAAAACAAGAGAACTCGGCATATATGCTGTGGTGGTACACATGTAGCCATTTCCAGGACTAGGCTGAAAATACACTCTGTGCCTCCCCTGTAATTTCAGAAAGCAAGCTTACCAGTGCTGGCTCAGATAAAGGGCCAAAAGACAAATTTTTTCACATGACGGATTCTGTACTTTCCTACCTTGGAGCACCAATTGCAGGAAAGGCTGCTGGCTCAGAGGCGGTATGGATGACACAAGAAGTTTAAAAGGAGTCATAATTTTGTTGAATTAGGAAAAAGTAGCAAATATTTTGTGAAGCAAATGATACTGTTCTCATCTTCAGAAAGTGAACAGTGACGTGTAGCTATAAATTCAATGGGACTCACTGTTCAATACCTGGAGAGGCTTTTGCTGTTTGGAGGCAGCCGTAAACCAAAGTGAGACTTAATGATCAGCCACCAAAAATCCACAGGCCTCCAAGACAAGGAGGCAGGAATAGAAGTCCAGGCAACAGAGCAGCTTAGCCCATTTAAGAAGTTTAGATGTCATCTAGCTGCTTGCTGAAACAACTGAGAGTGAAAACGAACAGTCAGAAGTCAAGACAGGTACCTGCAGAGAGCTGGTCAGAAATCTGAGTCCAAACACTTGTTCGATGAGTATTTTTAAAGCCAGTTTATCCGAATACTGCTGAGATTTCAGAAGGATGGCGATAATTCTTCACACCATGATTCTGCTTACAGATCTGTCTTAAGATCCACTTCAGTGTGCGTGATTTCCAACTCTTTCTCGTTGATGGCTGGCATGTTGCCTTTCCTGCACGTGAGCTCAGGCTCTGCTATCCCTTCTGATGTCAGGACAGCCTTTTCTCTTACTGGGAGCAACCAGGCATGGCCATGGCCCCGTTCATCTCTGCTGGCTCATGTGTGGGGAAAGGAGATGCACAAATCACCTCTCTGTACACAGAAAGCATAAGGGGAATTCTCTTGTGTTGCCGTATTTGAGAGCATTTTTCCCCACTCTGACTGGCTTACAGACAGAATGTGCAATGTAGCCTCTCTTTCTGAGAAAATGACTCACGATGACTTTGGCTATCATCTGAGGATGTTCAGGCAGAACAAATAGCATGTGACCTGAGGCCAATTACAGCTGGGAATTTGGATTAAAAATAAAAGAGGAATGAGAACACTTGTCACAGAGTACTCCATCCTTCAAGGAGCAGAAATTTTTCTAACGGGGAATAAAAGCAGCATTTATTTTTATTAAAAGTGCTTCTGTTTCATGAGTTTTTTCTGACCCTAAGAACACTCATATTTTGATGGAGAGTAATTCTCCCTCATGAGTTTGGCCTAGGGAAGCAATCTGTGAAACAATACAATATACGATCTTTCTCAGGCTGGGAAGAGAGAATGCTGTGCCTTTGAAAAGCTGCTTGCACCTTGCACTTCTGAGCAAAGTAAAAAAAGCAGTCGGATTGAGATTCTTTACTATAGATATGTGTGGGGTTGATATCCTACAGCCAAACAGGTTCAGAACACAGAGAAAAGTTTACACATTTGTCATCTGGAACAAACGCTTGGTGAGTGTCCAAGGTAGGTTTTTATCAGGGGATTATCTACTTTGAGCTGTCAGTCAGTTAACCAGAGATGAAACGCTTGTGTGTGAATACAAGGTCCAAGCTGTATTTTGCTCTGAGTGTTCACCTCGTTTTCTGTAGCACTACTGATGAAGGAAGGTATGTTGCCATGTAGGAGACAGGAGTGTGCACACAGTGGATCACCTATTGGAAACAACAACCAGGTTGGGGTTTTGGGGTGGGGTTTTTTTTGGTTGGTTGTTGTTGTTTTGATAATGCCCATTTCTGCCTTGTTTATTTCAGAATAGCCATGGGACCATGACTGACCTTAGTAAATATAGAGCTGCACAGTGCAGTCAAAAACAGAAAGAGGCCATTCTGTTCACTCCGTGCTATCTGCTTTAGCATGGCATTTGCTCTTCAGTTAATCAGTCACCAACTCCTTCTAGATGGCCAGCTTCTCCAGGCTAGTGCCAAGTTGTTTGGTTTGATTCTGCTGTAGTTACTCATTTACCCAATGCTGTATTTCCCAACTGGAGTAATAATCAGACATCAGTACAGTCTGTAAGTCACAAAGTTCTCTTGCTGATGATTTCATTGTTTCTTTATCATCTGGCAGGGAACCACTGCTATCAATCTGGCAGAAACTGGAGCAGTGGTATTCTGCTTACAGATTGTCACTCCAGTATTTTGTCTATATGCCCAATCAACACAAGCAAGCCAAGGAATTCTGCTAACTCAGCTACAGCACTTATGCTTTGCAAATCTCTGTAAGCACAAGTTCCCAGAGAAGACATCCAAGAGCACGTTGTGGCAGGGAAAAATATGTTTTAAATAGATGGAGTGAGAATTACTTAAACAGTTCATCAATCAAGTGACAAACAAAAAGTAAGATCTTATTTATAATCCTTCCTTACTTTGGGTATAGTAAAAGGTTAGTATATGGCAGGAAATTAAAATCATACTTTTTTTTTCCACCTGCTTCTTTCTGTTATACCTTGGCCAACACTGTGTAGCCTTAGTACATTCCGTAACAGACCTCAGGGCAATGTGGGAGCAAGAATGAAACATCATTATATTTTCTTGGAGCAACTGCAAAAGCTGATAGTAAGATTGGAGGCTCACTTCAGCTATAGGTTATTGCACACAGTTTTCAGACAGCTGATAACAGGGAAAACAGCTATGCTGAAAAATTAACACGGAGTCCTTTGATTTGCTTCAGGAACAGATTTCCAAGAGCATTGAGTCAGAAGATTAGTTTCTTTCTTATAGTTGTGTTTTCTTTCTTCTCTTAAGTGTTGAAATCTATCATCTAAATCAAAGAAAATCTATGGCGATTAGAGGGCTGAAATCTTTAGCCTCTGCTAAACTAGTCTAGTGTGTGTTTTTGTTATATTTTCTGTGCCTTTAAAACAGAAATGACACAGAAAACTGGGTAAAATAAAGGATGTGAGGCAAGACTGTATTTTACATCTTTTACCCCAGGTAAAATGAATAATCAAGTTGTTCTCAGCTCTGAAGAGCAGGAATTCAAGGAAGCAGTAAAGAGCACTTGGGGTCTCAAGGTTAGATGTTTGCCATTTAAGGAAAGCAGGTTGGAGGGGTCAGAGAAGGACCTGAATATCACAGTTTGAAAGAGAGAAATAGAATAGCGCTAGAGGATGGATGAGAGATCTTCTAATCCATTCTCCCATTCCAAGGCAGGAGCTGAGAATTGAACTATTCCTGATAGAGCGCAAGGAAAAATTAGAAATTGGTGGTAGAGGTATCTGAAAGTGTGGCTGCTGTGCAGGAGCATTTCTGTATAGTTTCTCATTTTCTGATTTAGGTTTATTTGAGGTCAAATGTACAAAACTGTATAACAAGATGCTGTTGTACAATAGCAGGTGTAGCCTGTGCTCCTGCAACATCTCTTACTTTTTATGAGCAGATCTGTGAATCGCACATTCACACAGGTAGTTAAACATACAGTTAGTGTATTTTGTCTCAGAGGTGGGGTTTTGTAGGCTTTGTTGGCAGCTCCAGATCTGAAAATGCTGTTACCAGTGAAATGGAAAAAACCCAACACATTTAAGCTAGATAACTTGCAGCTCCTGTTATCACAGGACATTGTTGAGGACACAGTAAGCTGTTTCTTTCAGTGGATAAACCTTTGTTAATGAGAACGGTATGGACATATGTATAGAATAAATATTTCTCTCTGAAAGCAATAAATCACTAGCTCATTTATAGGGATAAGCATAGTAGCACTAGTTACATTAGCAGCAGCAGCTGATCATGTGATATCTGTTGCTCAATTAAACCTGTTAAAGGCATTTTTTATTTTCTGCTGAAGGAGCCATTTCCCTCATTTGAATACTTGGACAACATTTTAATGAAAAGTCTGCTTTGTAGACCCTTCTCCTTCTATTCTTGGAAGCAACCACTAAAAATTTTCACCTCACCCATCCGTAGTTTGCAAATGTTGCTGCTTCTTCCAGCCCTGATTGCGTATTATCCCCATGGCAAATACAATTGCCTAACAGAAACAAACATTAAGAAAGCATTTAATGTATTGTTGCTTGTCCTCTAATAATAAATGCAACAGCTGAAAACAATGAGGAGAACTGTCACCCAGAACAGCCAGTTCTAAGCACCTAACGTTTTGGGAGAGGCTCCAGTAACGCTCATGGTGCCTTGTGAAATGGGCTCCCAGACAAGACTGGATCATGGTTTTGGAAAGGCAAATTTGAACCCTTTTTCTTGACTATTAACAGAAATATTACCATCAAATCACACCTGTATTACAAACTCAATCGGATCCTCTTTCAGTGATTTCCAGATGGATTGATTCATAGTGAGAGCTCAAAGTTCAAACTTAGGATGGTTTTTAAGAACCTGATCCTGCAATTAATTATTTTTTTTATGAAAACGCTGAATGCTCTTTAAAATTTTCTTGTGCATATAGTGCAAATGAATGACATAGATCCCACTCAAAGAAGCTCAGCACTGTGCAGGACCGAGCGTATATGCTCTAAAGCAAATCTCTCAGCTCCTTCATTTCAGCAAGGATGTGCCAAGTTTCCTAGGAAAAGCCAATGACCACTGTCTTCAGTGATGTGAAATCACTGTAGCACTTGGGCACCCTGAAGACTTAGAAAGGATCTTGGCAACCACATCCCAGTATGGGGAGAAGTATATACAATCACATCAAGTGGAGGGGCTGTATAATGGAGTAAAATTTTAGATTTTTTCAGACAGACCCAAAATTTCTTGTGCCTCAGGTTTCCTTTGCCTGACACAAAATAACTGTTTCCTGGTTATTTTACAAGTCTCATGAATGTGCAGGTAAGAAGAAAAAGAGGAGCCCAGAGGTAGAAGAAAAAGCAAAAGGGAAGAATGAACTAATAACATCAGCTTTGCTATGTACCATGGATATATGATATTATTTAGTTATAGTAGCACACTCATTTAAAATTTTGTATATTATGTGAGAGAAAGAAGCCTTCTGTGTATCACTGGAAAGAAGTTTTAGGGTATCACATTATTGTGGAGTGTGTTATGGACTATAATTTGTCTCATTTTTATTCGGTCATTTAAAATTTACATCCATAGCCTGTAGAAGGAGCGGCATCTCCAGAGTGTAAGCCATATCTCAGCCTGAGACATCTATCTCTGCAGGAGATTAATGCCGTGCTGAACTCCCTGCTTTGTAGAATGACTACTTGAATGCTTGGCTTTTACACAGAGTTAAATTAAGTAGTATGAAATCAAGCAATAATGTACATGCACATTTTTGCCTTGTAAATAGTAAAATAGCTAGAGGAGAGGACCTAGAGGGAACCTAGAAATCCATTCAGAAACAGATGCTGACCAGAAAAAAATAAAAGAAATCTGGGACTCTTTGGTGTAACTTAAAGATCCTTTTTTCCTACATAAATGAAGCCCTGACAATTAGCCAAGCTGTCTTTCCAGTGTCTTGTGCCATAGTTTTTCTGCAGTTTCTAGATCATTAATGTCCATTAACTCCTGAAATATCAGAGAGAATGTTAAAAAAAAAAATCTATTTCTTTAAAAAGAAAAGAATGTTATGAAAACAAACTGCGGCTTTTTAGGACTTTTTGCAATTTCCTGAGGCTTTTTCTTGAACTGGAGAACATCAAGTCCTCACTCTCCAGCAATTCGTGGGAACAGTAGGCTATGCATGAGAGACTGGTTAGTATAAGTCTATTACAGAGGGAGAGACAGATTAATACAATCATCTGGTTTCAAAATGTCTTTCGAAAGAGTGCTGCTGTCTCTAAAGTATACCCTGGATTTGAAGTGCGCATTGTCAGCCAGTGTTGACGTAGATATATTTGAAAAGCCATCAAGAATAGACTAGAATGAATGTATTAGGGGGTGGTTTGCTAGTGGCTTGGGAGGACGGCTTTCCTCAACAAGAGGTCTTCCTATGGAAAGAAATCTACATCCTAGTTGAGAAATGAAATAAGATGCTTTTTTTTGTATTTCCCAGTTCTCCTTCCCTATCTCATTTCAGGCATCTTAGGACCATGCCATCAAACTCAAGGCAAGGACATAACAATCATGGATAGCGGTGGCAAGAGTCAGTTGTCAGCCAAACATGTTTTGGCTACCAAGTAGTGCCTGCCTTTTTTAGCAACTGCAACATAATACTGTTGTGGATTGGGATCATGATTTGCTTTATCCAGATACTTGTGTCATGCAGCAACATTATGTTGCCAATTATTCCACAGTTTGTAATGGCATGTTAGCGTTTTTTCTTGTACAGGTAAAGCCTCATGTCTATGTTTGCTGAACCTTACTGTATTGATTCCAGACACTTATTCCAATATCTCAAGATCAGGTTGAATTAAAGTCTTTTGCTCCAGAATACTTAAGTCTCTGTGACGTGATTTAGAAATGCACTGTATATTTTGTAAATTTGTATATTTAGAGGTGCACTGTATATTTTGTTATCCTAGTCATCAAGCAAAACTTCAAAGCAGATAGTAGCCAGAAAAACTCTTGTACATCCCAGATGGTATGATTTCTCAGTTTGACAGCAAACTATTGAGAAATACTTTTTCATCCATTTTTGCACCTGTAATAGCTTCACCTTCCAATGCTTCACTAACTTGTTTACATGAATGTTACATTCAATTGTGCAGAGTCATGTCATAGCACATCTACTGCTTCCCCCTTCTTCACAAGGCCAATTATTCTGCCAAAAAAGGAAATCAAATTAACACAGCATGATTTTAGTCTTGACAAAAATATGCGGGCCACTTATCTTGCTAATGGCTGGATATTCTAAGATGAGTTGTTACTTGAACAAATCAGTAACCATTTGGGTATTTGAAGCTAGACTGACCCATAATTGTCTTGGTCCTTTCTTTTTCATTTAGGAAGGGAAAGAAGGAAGAAAAAAAAAAAAGAAGGAAATTTGTCTTTCTTAAGTCCTTTAAGACCTCACTTTTCCCTGATGCATGAGTCCTTAAAGATAATAATTTAATCGTTCAGATTGTTTCAGCTATTTCCTTAAATACTCAAGGGTAAACTTCCTTACAGCTTGCTAATTTGAATATATCTAACCCAGCTGAACATATTTAACCTTTTCTATTCCTACTCCCTATACTCCAGTTTGTTGCTAATTTTAATTATTCTAAGCATGTGGTAGGAATTAAACTTTTACTGTGAAGACTTAAGCAAAGAAGATATTGAGCAATTAATCTTTATTCTTCTGTTATTTCCTCATCTTGCCTTGGTAGTACTGCAATTTCTATCTTTCTGTTATTTTTACATTAATGTACAGAATCTTTTCTCATCTCCTTTAATGCCTCTTGCGAACTGTAGTTTTCTACTTTAATGTTACAACATCAATGGATATTTCCTATCATGGGTGGCTTTAATAAGTCTGCACCAACAGAAAAGCAACACTTGATTTTACAGCCAGTGTATAGCAGGGAAAAAGCTGTCCTATCAAAGTCAGCTCCAGTGAGATGCTCTAGCCCAGTAACGATGCATTACATCACTGGTTAGAGAACATATCATTAGATAGTTTCATTGTGGTTTACTGTTTATTAAACAGCTACACTGACCTGAGGTGATCTAGAGTAGTGCTCCTTCACATGTTATCCAGGCACCCCTGATCTTCTATGAGATGTGAAAAAGTAGCACACAAAACCCCTAGGAGGAGGAAAAAAAGAAAAGGAAAAAAAAAAAGAGTTGCTCACTTGCAAGAAAACACACAATTGGGAAAATGAAATTTTAAAGGAGATTTAAAATTTGAAAATTTAAGCTAGCTAAGCTTAAAGAAAGCTTAGCTTTCTTGTTCATAAATCAAAATCTTTCTGGTGGTGCTTTATAAGATGGCCAGTCGATTTTTCCTTGGAAAAAGAAACATTTTTAGGAATACTGCAGGAGGTACTGTAACAGGGGGATTAAGAATGAGGCTTAGTACGCAGCTGGCTTTCTGGATGATCGCAGGCTAATCACTTACCTGCAACACCAGTGCTCCAGCTTCCCCCTTCAGTAAAATGAATCTGGCTGATACTGATTGTTGTAAAGTACTTTGAGCTATTTGCTGAAAGACCACTTCTGAACTAACCCTCTCCATTGGACTTATCATGCATAGGGTTGTAAAACCAGAAAGCTGAGAACAGTTTGAGTAGAGCAACATGTTTTCTCTGTTAAAGGTGCAGTTTGGAGGCTGAGATTTTATCTTTGAAACCACATTTGAAAGACATATTAAAATGCCCAATAAAACATGTTGAATTCTTAATCCATTGAGCAATTACTCATTTCAAATTATAGCAGCAGCATTAAAATGCAGCTGGGGTAATTTCTAAGAAAATCAGAAGATATAATCATATGACAACATTCTCGTGCCCTGCAGTCCTAACATATGCAAAATGCCAATTGAGCTTGAGGAGGTCTTGTGTGTCTAAGCACAGTGGAATAGGCTTTATGTTGAATAAGAAGTTCTTTACAGTGCAGCTCTCAAAGTGAAATTTTGTTCCTCTGGATGTCAAGCAGACTGTACCTGCTGTCTGTGATTTAAGACTTAAGACTTACCAGGCATGCCAAGAATATATTAGCTTACTCTTGGCAGTGGCAATGCATTTGTGTAACAACAAGCCTTAAAACCCTGTTAAGAAACATTGTCTGATCTGTAACATGGGACTCATTCATTTTGTTGTTGTTGTCATTTTACTGAAAAGAAAAAATATGTGTACTAGACATTTTTCCAAAAATCTGTAGGGTACTTTGGAATGTCTTTTTTTAAAAAAAAAAAACCAAAAAAACCCCACCACAACAGTTTGGGTAATAGCTCCATCTACTACTTATTTAAGGCTTGTTTATAACGTAAAGGAGAATGTTTGTTGTGTCTCCTAGACACTACTGTACCTACACTATCTCACAATGTGAATGGCACAAGAATTTTAAAACCGGTGCCTAAAGTTAGGCTCTTAAGTCTATATTTAAGTGTTCAGAGTCCAGTTGCTTGTTGCTCAGCACTTCTGAATACCAGACCTTGTATTCATTTGAGTAAGTGCAGATCACAGAAAGATCAAACAACGGATGAGGAAAGGCCAGTGAGTGAAAGCACTCACCTCTAATGTGAGGGACAAAGCTTTCAAGTCCCTGCACTGCCCTCCAGATGAGCACTGTAACTTTCCGTGCCTATTTATTTATGCAAAGTAGAAGAGGTCCATCAGAAAAAAATCCGGAAGAAAAACTGACTGCAATGGCTAAGATACCTGCTAGAGCTGAGGAAAACTAGATTCCCAGTACTGTGGCTCAAGAATAAGAGTCTGAACCTGGGTTTTCACAAGGGCTTTTCTTGATATAGTAATGGAATTTTTGAACTGTCTTGTTTTTGTCCCAGCACAGACTAGAAACTCATTTTGTGGATCGTGTTTGTATTTGCTTTTGCAGAAGCGTGCTCCTGTTTTCAGCCCCACTGCAATACTTTTACAAAACCTTGATCATGCCTTCACGCTCAGCAGGAAAACTGCCTGTAAGTTCTCACTTGCTTTTGTCACAAGGAGAGCTGTTGGGGAGAAGGTTTGCTGCCTTATGGAATTGGCAAGATGCTCCTTCCCAAGATGCCTCAAGGTTGCCACTGACCTCAGGATAGCTGCAGAAGCCGGGAACAGCTGGGTCCGCACAGCTCCCATCCTTTGGCACAATGGTTTCTGGGGAAGGAAATGCTATTATAATTTGTATCCTCAGCCCCTTGGCTGCTAACCAAACTATCATAACTCTGAGCAAGACAGACACTCACACCCAGCAAGGGCACAGGCCGGATGCAGGGAACAGGAACTCTGGGGACAATGGGAAGAATCTGGGGTGCAGCAACAGCCACAAGCTGTCCTCTAGTTTGCACTGAGAGTCAGCTCTTTGTGCAGCTACTTCTTTATGGAAAGACACAAACTAGGAAAACCAGTCAGACACACTCCTTTGTACAACAGTCTCCTCTCTCCTTCTTGTTTGAAAAATGCCCACAACTGAATATTAGTTCTTACAAGTGGAAGTTAGGTGATTCTTGCTGGAAAAGAAGGAAATTTCTCAGCCGCTTAAAATCAGTCCGGCTTCAGCCTAGCCTACAGATGGCAGAGTGCTGGCAAGAGACTCACATTGTGCTTATTATTGAGCATGGATGTATTGCTTCTAAGTGGGTGGTAATGGCACTGACAATCTGTTTTCACTATTTTTAATATCTAATTTTTAAAAATACTTTGCATTTACTATTCCTTGCAAACATCTTTTCTTTATATTAGGGACAGTCTTCCATTTAGGATCGAATACCGCTCCCTTTGGATACTAACAGTACCCAGACAGTACCCAAACTTCTCAGTCTAACAGTACCCAGTGGGGAGTACCACTTGTGAGCAGTCTGACTGTCTGCAGTGGGCTATGGTGCAGTCTGGGAGGCATTGCACACAATACCAAAAAGCAACATGGATATTAAAGAATGCCTCTGACACAACTTGAGTTGAGATTTGCTCTCCAGACCTAATCTGTCCTGCTTGCACAGTATGTATTTCTGTATACATGACTGAGGAGTGAGTGGTAATGGTCACGGGCCTGAAACTCATTATTACATTTCATTCTCTAGAGGCCAATTCTACAAGTAGTTCTGGTTCGAAGGCAATTTCAGCGGGACTGTGCACTAGCAGAAGAACTTTTGGGGACAGAAACACAGTAGAACTGAGCAGAGTGAGGAATATTTTAAAAAGTGTTGTACCTGGACTTCTTTTATATGATCTCTTCTCCTTTGCAAGCAGACCCTTTCCAATACTCAGGAGAGCTGATCTGGATGGAAATGCAAAATGGGATGTGAGATAAGGAAACATCCAAATGAGATTGAAGACATGACTATACGAGTGAACTGAATGTGCAGCTCTTCAGCATTGAAGCCAACTGGCACAGAAGAGCCCATGTCCATTCCACTAAACTTGAAATCTTGTCTGATTGAGAGGTGCCAGAATCCAAACCATGAGCACTTAGGTCATGTCACGTACAATACAAATGTGATTTTTCTGTAAACATGAGCAGCTATGACACTCTAGGCTTGATCCCAGATGTGGAGATTTTTCCTTGGATTCAGAAAGTTTTCAGTCACACTATTGTCCTGGTTTCAGCTGGGATAGAGTTAAGTGTCTTCCTAGTAGCTGGTACAGTGCTGTGTTTTGAGTTCA
>JANZLQ010000037.1:2431702-2454170 GCA_026212715.1 Elanus axillaris
TCTGTTCTATTAAACTGTTCTTATCTCAACCCACGAGTTTTACTTCTTTTCCTGATTTTCTCCCCCATCCCACTGGGGGGTGGGAAGGGGTGAGCGGCTGCGTGGTGTTTAGTTGCTTGCTGGTGTTCAACCACGACAACTGTATACAGCCTGGTTAATTATATTCCAGGCTTGGTATTAGTTAATGTATACAGCTTTACTACATCCAAACGGAAGTGCAGTGAAGAACGAACATTGATGAAAGATTACCTATATACATCATAAGTGGATGCTTTACAGCTCATTATTTCCTCCTTCATAATATATGTATTAAGTTGTACAATCTTCAGTAATGACAATTTATTATGGTAGCACAAGGTAGAAATACACTGCACTTACATTGTACCTTGCAGGTAAGCACCTCACAATCTTCTGCAAAGAGCAAATTAAAGGCTATGCTTATGGGGATAAAAAAAAGCTTACATCACTTTATGAGTACAGGATTTTTATTGCTGGGTGCCAAAGCACCCTCTTCAGAACAGACTATCCAAATAACTCCTACGTACTACCTTTGCAACTCTGTCACGTTTTCCAAATCAGTTTTTTAGTATGATTTCATCCACTACAATTTCACTTCAGTATAATGCCATTGCCTTTAACAACATTATACCAGATTTGAATTATACTTGCAAGCGGGCTCTGGACCTTTGCATTACAATGGTAAATGCAATGATCACTTCTTGTAGAGTTCACCCAGAAATGAAGGCAAAGAACTCCTAGTGACTTAATTTTCCATTATATTTGTACATTTTAATTTTTCTCAATAACAGCTGCAAAATAAAAAATATATTAATTTACTAAGTATTTAATATGTTTTATTTTTAATAATTAAACCCCCCCCCAACTGTTTCAGATAGTCATTTGCAGTATCTTATTCCACTGGACTGGAAGTGCAAGCTTGGTAATGAGACTCGGGGACTTTTGTTTCATAAATTGATCTTGCAAAGGCAAAGCACCTTGAAAGTCCAGTTTTCCTTGAAGCTGGCTTTATTACCCTTGTTTACATTTCATTGCAAAAACGCATAGCCTACAAATGCCGAATGTTTGCACATCAAACTGTATATGCAGAGTCTGGATGCAGAAGAGCCTGCATAACATTGTATCTTGCCTGTAAGAGCACAACTAATATGTGTTTGATTGCCTAGCAGTCTAGAATTAATCTGGCAAAAAAAAAAATGCATTTGTAAAGTGCAGAAAAATGTGAAAACTAAAGAAAAAGGAAGTATAAAAGATGTTCAGCCAAATAGCTACTAGACCTTTTGATTAAAGTTCAGCTAAGAGATAGCAGATATAACCTGGATTCAGACACACTGCCAGAAAACTACTCTTTGCGCATTAGGGAGGACTATTGTATTGGGCGCATCAGAATCAGCTTCTGATTGCATGACTCTAATTCCTTTCCTTTGGATTATTCTGTTTTGAGGCTGACTGTGAAGGAATTTTATGAGACAATATTCTTTCTAAAAGGACCTCCCCATACAAATGGGCCACAATCGGAATTTCGAATTTGAACAGCTTGGAATTTCTGTGTGTGTCTGCACAAATGTTTGCAACTCTACATGTGGATTAGCCCCCGTGGTTTCAGTTCTGGGCCATACACATAACAAGAAGGAAACCTAGCAACCGAAGTTTCAAGAGAACAGCTGATTTGGAGAGATTTCGTTGAACAGTTAGCGATACTATCCTGTTATCAAATAGAACCCAAATCTTTTTTTTTCGGTCTAGAACCCAAGGCTTGCCCTTGCTATGAGACCCACCTCTTTGCTCTGCTGTAATTTTTTATTTAATATAGCAGGAAGAAGAGAGATGTCCTTTGCCAGCAAGCAGATGTCCACCAAAAAGATTTTACTAACTGATCGATTGCAAAATCCCTCACTGCAATCCTTTATAAAATAAGATGCCCTCTGTCCTTCCTCCCGCCCCAAGCTTAGTTGCCAAAACTTACATACAAAATTATTACTGTAATGTTTTATAGTCACTGGGAAAAAATATATCCATTTGGTCTTACAGAATGATGTGAAATGAATCTCTGGCCTCAAAATAAAAAAAAAATCTATTAAAAGTAGCTCTTTTTCCTCCCTCCTCCCTCTCCCAGGCCCCTTTTGCTCCCCTCCCCCAACAATAAAGGATGTTTTGGAACAGCCTTTTCAGGAAACATTTCCACAGCAAAATGCAGCATCATTTATAATATTTAAAGCTACATTTTTGTTGAGATGGCTTGGCAGGCTTTGCTTGCAAATCTGGCAGGATATGGCCAGCTGAGAGTTAGCACTAACAAACTGAGGATATGCTGACACAACAGAATGCTTTAATCATCATTGCAGCAAGCAGGACAAGATCTCCTCCTGCACTGCCAGCTCTTCCCAGTGTGAGAACCAATGGTGCTGCGTATTTCTCCTTCCCTCCCCTGCCTCTAGAGAGTACAGTTTTCCCTTGTTGTTTCCACTGAACTAAAAAAACCTTGTTGGGTAACAGCATATAATATAATGAGCAATGGATACTCCTCTTGGCCAATGCTGTTCTGAAAATGCTGCCCATTTCCAGCACAATAAGGAAGCTTAATAAAAAGAAAGTCCTTAAACAAGATGTGTCTCAATAGAAGGGCTATTTTCATTTGCAGCTAAAACTCTTTTTCTGCTTTACCATGCATGCCCTTTTCTGAAGCAAAGCTGAAAGTTATATTCAGTTAGCAAAATCATAATTAGAAACTTGTCCCATTTGAGAGCTGAGAACTGATTTTAGCTGTTTGCAAAAATCTATTGAAGTAAATCAATTTCACATTTAAAATAAGTCCCGAAGAATGTAACCCTGAAGATCTTAGAGTTACTGCCTTGAGTAAGGCTTGCCCAGAGAATTCCTGCTATATGACCTAGATAAGCTACAGCGCAGAGACTATGTTCTTGCAACAGTTTAGCACAGGATGTGATACATCAAACAAAAAAAGACCCGTGTCATGAAAGAAACTGTGAATTGAACTAACCATTCAAATTTTGCATTCATTGACCCTATCAATGTATAGACACTATTTACTGGGTTTGTTACACTGAAACTTCTTGCAAACACAGTGTCACAAGGCAGTTGGCTGTTTCAAAGCATAAATGTAAAAACCTGTAAGAGGCAGCCTGAGCAATCAGGCTGGGTACTAAGCTAAGTGTTGTTTCTTGTCTGTGGATCCTGAACAGGACAGCATAAAATTCACGCACTGCTCCCTCCCTTTGTCTCCCTTGTCTTGGTGTGCAAAATATTTGGAACAGTGCTGGTGTCTCTAAGGCCAAATATAGAAGGACTCTAATCTTGTTTAGGAACTTTAGGTGCCTTGCACCCAAATAAATATGATTAGAGTATGTTTCCAAGATTACGTACTGTACGTGTTGGGAAGAAGATTTGATATCTTCTCAAGTGTGCAGCTTTTATACAGAACACTAAGGTCCAGAGACTAGGGTACTATAAACAGGGATACTCTGTATAGTCCTTGAAACAGCGTATGTATTTGCCAGGTCTGATGAACAAGCAGACATAGTGAAGCTACACTATCTCCATATGCTGAGTTGCAGTTGCTCATACCCATCTAACTCGATGCTGAAACTTGAGGAAATAGATATCAAACAACAGCTCACATACTGAGGATAAATCCTGCTGAATTTATATTGCTTGAAAGCAGGGGTGTGGCAAAAGAGGACTGATGAAATAGAAGGACAGATGGCAATGTAGGTTGATCAGAAGCAAAAATACTTACATCTAGATAGTCTTTTTATACTGGAAAGTGAGTGGTATATATTTTGAGGCAACACTCAGAATGTAGGAGCAAAAAGGTAACAAGTAGCAGTTACTTTCTGCTGTCTGGGTTTCTTCCACCCATAGATTACTAGTAATGGTTTCTGGTTAGGAGCTATACTATAAATGAATGTTATGTATGTATGTCCTTACTTACGTGAGCACACACATATGTTATAGTATTATATTGCATCTGAAGTCTTGGAATCTTTTCCTTACTTCCTTTTGTTGTTGGGTCAGTTATCGTCTAGTGATTGTTTTCTTGAAGCCAGTGAACAATATTTAAGATGTGCTGCTTTGCTACTCTAATTTCACAGCTATCCCCTGCATATTGAAATAAAGAATCAGAAATTCAGAAATTGTTTTCCCCACAATTATCAACATTTTCAGGGCTAGTTAGTGCTGGTAAGTGTGCGAGTATATCGCTGTATTCATGTAATTGGAGGCACACCTATGCAGCTGATTATTAACCACCGTAAGCAAGGCAGTTGGAATGGGATTTAAGATGAGGCACATAACTTTTTCCAATGCTTGAATGAAAACCTGAAGCATTTGACAGGTGTATGACTGAGCTGCTGATCCAGGACGCTGGTTTGTTGGTTTTTTTCCCCCTAATTTTTGTATTGCTCCTTCTGTAAATCTCTAGCTGCAGCTTTGTATTGCTTATTTTTGCAAAGCTGACGCTACCTCCTTTTAAGGGAGAGATATTACCTCTTATTTAAAAGGAAAAAGTCCCATTAAAATGCACTCAACTTCAAGACAGAGTTTACAATTGCAAATCAAATATTAAATCCTGATTCCTGCAGGGCTTAACTGTACCAGGAGTGAATTGAAACCCAGAGTGTGTATGCTAAAGTACAAGGGCACGGTAGGGTGGGCCTGTGGCTCTTCTAAAGCTTTGTGACCCAAGTTGTGACAACAATTGTCAGGAAGTCCATTTTCTAGGTTTTGGTATTTCAGACTACTGAAGGGCTGTCTATGTTAGGAAAAGACTATGTTAGGAACACACAACTCAACTGCTTTCTTTCATGCCATGCTGAAAGGCAGTTCGTTACCTGCATTGGTAGAATAAACAGTAGTTAATTGCTGTTATGGAAACAGTGATTAAAATGGTCTCAGCTGCCTTTGCTATGATAATGGTGATGCTGGAAATGTTTTCTCTCATCTAACTTTTCATTTCAGGCCAATCACAGCAATATTTTCTGTAGAAATGGTCACCAATGAACTTTGTCTGAATAAGGTAATTTTTCCTGTTAAATAAAGAGAACTTTGACCTTCTACAAGAAATGTTTTGATGACTCGTTGGTGCCTGAAATGGTGAGGGAAATAGGCAGATAGTTGCTGGATATGTGGAGGTATTACCAAATGACTTTCTCCAGACATGATTTACCTCCAGCTTTTTTCTACTGAAAAAGCAGATCAGTATAAAATACAAGACAGAATAGCAGCTCAGAAGTTCTAAAACCTGCGGGAATGTACCAGTATCCCACTCAGCACATCATCTCTGAAGATGTTATGTTGTGGTGAACAGATGACTAAGGAAGGACAGTAAAACACAAGCGAAACGAAGGTCTTCAAAGGAAGGCATATACCAGCTGACTGTTTCTATTTTTGAGTTGTAAAATGCTTTTAGTAGCAATGAAAATCAAAAAACAAATTGTTCATTTATGGCACGGCCCATTTTAACCAAAACTCTAGAGAGTCCAAAAATATTACAACCTACTTATAAACTCCCATTAGCAGGTTTTTTTTTGTTTTTAATAAATAAAGTCCCATAGAAAGAGAAAGTATTTACAATTAGATCAAAATTCTGAATATAATTCACAAGAGAAAATGCTATTTTTTGAGAAAATGTTTTCATATCCTTGTAACAGTCATTTGTTCTAAATTAGTACATAGCAATTGTCCATTAAATGAACATTTTTCCCTTAAGACCTATTCTTGTAGAAAAGTATTTTAGGCAAAACTTCCTAACCGTGATGTAACCATTTAGAATCAGAACATTTCTGTGATTACTAATTCACATAAAAATTAACATTTTCCATGGCTTGAGGAAAACATGATGAATAACTATCAAAATGTAAGAGAAGACAGGATGTAGGGAGAACAATATATTTTATTAGAGCAGCTTATACAGTTGAAAGAAAAGTATAGGCTTTTGGGCATTCCCTCCCTTCATCCTAATAAAGGATAACACCTGCTCCTGCAAAACTGTCTTCTCTTTTATCCTTAGGCCATCATGACCACCACTATGCTACCACTCCAAAACATATGGATTGTATACATCCATATTGGACTGAATGGCTTAAACACTGTGACTGCTAAACCGCTTCTTCCAAAAATATTACCTTTTGCAATAAAATAGAATAAGCTCTTTGAGTTGATGTGCTGCTTGGTTACACAGATTTTTTTTTCCTGTAACAAAGTAATGAACTTAATTTCATTGTCAGTGCATCTTTTCCACTGTCATTTTCAAATATTCTTTAATATTACTTCCATAAGAACATGCCCTAGAATTCTTCTTTATTTAAAACCAATTCTGAACTCTCATTTCTAGTGAAGCCAATGTGAAATTGGATTGTATAAGAAATGCAGGCTCAGATTAATAGTTTTGCTGTGTGTTACTATTATAGGAATTCAGTGTTGGAGCTGTGGTCCATCTCGGTGCCAGCTAATCTTTGATATGTCCTCCTACAGGAGGGGATGAACTCTGCAATTAAATAGAGGTTCTCCCACTAAGTGATAGATGGCAAAATTTCAAATGGCCAGTGTCCAGTGGAAAACAACTTTAAACAAGGGGAGAGAGAATATTTTCTTTTGAATTGTAACAGCCACAAATTAGTGTGCATGTAATTCCTGTCAGAATCTGAAGCTCAGCTAGCACAATGTGTCTATCTTGAAATGTCCAGGAAACATGCAATTTTGAGCATTAACATGCAATATTCCATTTGCTTTAGGGCAATCATTTCTAAGTTACCTGAAATGATCTCTTTGTGAACTTAGTGAAGATCAAAGCTGTTCACTTTAGCCTCATACTGACTTCATCTCAGTGCAGTTTCACCTGGTGGGTTTTAAACATTGAGGCTGAATGATCCAATTCTCCAAACTTCCTGGTGGGCATAGTGCTTACGACTGACCATAGGCCCAGAGGTTATCTGAAATAAGTGGTAGGAAACATTTTCAGGTGTAGAAGGCACGAGCTTAAGGATTTATTTTAATATTTGCCTCTGTCAGCCTCTTTATTGCATAATTTGCACCAACTTAGATTTTCAAGGTCTACATTGGGAGTAAGGCCAATTTATACTCCCTGAAAATACAGTCTACTCATATATACACTTACATTACCTCTTGGTCCACTTATGTATTACCACTGAACTTGTCTAGCTAAGTTTAAGGCACACTTTTTGCTACAGAAATAAAACGTGGACATGGTGAGGAAACGAAGGATATTCAGTTGAAGACCACTCCTTACTTCAATATATGTTACAATTAGTGGCTTTTTTTTCTCAACATTCCCTCTTTGGGTCCACCAGTATGGATCATACCTGCTTGACTGTGTCAGGGGTCACATTCACAAACAGTAAATGCAGGCAGGCTAAATGTGGATCTAAGGGAATCTCACATCAGAAATACCAAAAGAAGATCGTATAAGTAAATCTAACTTCTGTTAAAATTTATTCACTCTCCTATGCTTTGCTCCCAGTGGAAATCTTAGGTGACATTATAGGGCAACATAAGAAATAATAAATAGAAATAAAAAATTTAACAATCTTAACAGCAGTGGACGTCTCAAAGTATTCTTGTTCCTAGTGATAAACAATGATAGCTCAAGTTAAACTAATGTGGTAGGGTTTCCATTACAGGTTTGTGATTTAAAGAATTAATGCAAACTTTGTTTTTGTTTAGGAGGAGTCACGCTGTTCTAGTTTTCCATGACATTTTTGTCTGAATAGTTTCATTGTTCAATGATAGTTCATCCAATAATTTGGGAAGGCCAAGTGGCCTATTCCGACTACAGACTCAGCAGAGTGACCGAAAGGTGCTGTGGCCTGTACCTTTGAGGCCGAGGCCGGGGGAGCAGCTGCATGATACCTCCACCCTGGCTGCTGCTCCACCTGCCTCGGACTTGCATGAGCAGAGTAATTGAAAAGACTCTGCTTCCGAAGAGTGACGAGCAGTGCATATGCCTTAATGAATTCTCGAAATGGCACCTAGTTTTGGGGCTTGGCCACAAATGATGGGCCTAATTCTTACACTAAGACATCCTTACAGAGCTCTATCAGTGTAAAATTTTATTACAGTAGGCACAAATATTGTCAGACCTGACATTTCTAACTTTTGCCTTTTAAGCTCTCATAGGAAGTTACACTAATCTGTGATTCAGTTTTATTTTATTTTGCTGCTGCCTTGGGAGCACAAAATCAAACATAATACTTAAAATGTTTCCCTAGAAATGTTTAAGGAGAAAGATTTTTATTTTTAAGTTGAAAATTTAACTGCATGCTTAACCAACTTCAGTGAAGCATCAATCATACTGGACAAGCAATTTTAAGAAATAGGATAGTTTAAAAAATTAATTCCAAAAATACTGCCAACAATTTCATGATATAGATATTTTTAATATTAAAAGTAAATTGTAAATGTGTGTTTATAAACAATATGCATAAAATAGATCTACTATACTAAGCTCTCTCTCTTTAAATGCTGTTTCACAGTAATTTCTTAGGTATGCAAAGTTTTCCCTCAAAGAAATAGTGCAATCTGAAGAACATACATTATGTCAGCGAATTAGAACTACTATAGTCATTAATATAAGTCTTTATAGATTTCTTGTAGGAGTGGATGAAGACTCATATCTGTCTCCGTTTTCTTTATTATTTGCAACAGCTGCACATGTTCCGTTACAATCTGTCTGAGGTCCGTCATTTTCTGAAGCAACTTTGCAAACAGCTGTGATGATTCTGGATGATTCAGCTTTAGCTGGAGCTCCAAAGCTTGCAAGAGATTGTCTTGTATATCTTCAATGGGCTTCACATTTAACAAACCTGGGCGATCTAGGAAAAAAAATGGGAATTGTAAGTTTATGAAGAGCATTGAAACATCGATCTCATGTATTAATTTCTTAAAGATTTCTTGGCATATTAAGCATTTACATATGGCATTTCTGAGAACTCTTTGACAATTTCTTAAGGTATTTATTTGTAAGATTTTACCAGATTTTGCTCAAAGAAGTTTTAGAACTAGTCTTAGAAACAGTTCAAGCATTTGTGTGGTGTGGATACAGAGACAGGTTTATACAATGCTACAGTGCGTTCTCCGCAGTAAACAGGGAGTGTTTATGGAAAGGAAGAGTGAGATATAGTCGGGGCATAAACAGTCTGTATCAGGTAATTCACTTTTGGAAAATCAATATATACTCAGCTGGATTTGCACGTAGTTGCTATCATTAAAAATGTTTCCTGCTAAGGTGGGTGCTAACCTATCAAAATAAGAAAAAAAAAGGCATAAATTCAACTTCTGCAGTCATACTAACCTGGGAGATTTAAAATTCACAGGTTCAGTGCTCCACACCCAGGTTCCAGTTGCTATTAAGAAGTCTCATGATAGCTTTTGGCATCAGCTCATCGGCTTAGCCACAGATGCTTATGGCAGTGGAGGACTGATAGATGTGGCTTGTACAGAAATGCATTTTCTGGGCTCATGCCAACAAAGACTTCTCCTCCATATGGAGGAATCTGGGATGGATATTTATGACCAAAGTCAGCTATTTGCACTGCCACAGCTGTGAGAGTCCAGGATTATCTTTGGCATATCTTATTCTTCAGCAAGAAGCAAAATCTTTTTTTAACCATTATTATCTTTCATAATAATAACTGCTATTTCTGCTATTTCTGTCTGTCCCTAAACACCTTTTTAAGTGGTTGCAATTATTATTTAACATAATTTGTAACATTTGTTTTCTAACTTGAGGTAATAAATTATTTGATTCTACAGCCATGAAAGTTAATAAAGTTGCTTAACATTAAATCCTCACATACGACAATGACCACCAGTAATTTGTTACTGCTAAACTACTTTAGACTTGGTAACGCATCCTGATTTATCAGAATACTCCATGAAAAAAACAGTTAATAATTTAAACAACATTTGCTGTGTAGCAAATTGATCAATAAAAAAATTTGATCAATAAAAAAAATTGATCAATAAAAAGCAGTGCCTATAGCTAGCCTTAAATTACTTCCCTAAGGCACTATTTCCATTTCAGAAAGGACAAGCGGATGATCTATATTAAAAATTTAAAAAATAGGCTGTTATTTCCTGTGATCTTAGTAACCTTTCTGTGCACCCAGTTCTACTAACTCAGCTTGGCTTGTGTTGTATACTGGAAAAAAGGCTGAGAGAAAACAAAGCTCTTTATAAATACATTGGGGTTTTACTTCACGGAGAAAAAATTGGAGTGTAAACTAAAAGGCAAAGTTGGCATGAAAACAAATGAGTATACACAAACCATGAATACATGTAGGTCACTGATTAGGAAAGGATAGTTAACTCTCAAAGAGGTGAGGTTTGGGGATAGTTTATCAGAAATAGGAATAACTGCAAGTTTGAATATGAAGCTTGATATTTGTTTGATGGTGGGTTTAGGAAGTGACTGCTTTCAGTTGTAGGTGACTGGACTCAGTGACCCATTTGGCTCCTCTTTCCATTTGGTATTTCATCCTAATAAACTGTGCTTGTCTTGCAGAGATCACTTATTTATACCATTCAATTGATAATACCATAAAATGTGGTTCAGAAAGTCTGTAAGTAAGTATCTGCAAGCAGAAAATTGTCTCCAAACAAACGGCTCCTTTTTTATTAATTTCCTTTGCACTATTACTAAGTAATTTGTAAAAGATACCTAGAGGATTTTTGATAAATTTTAGATATTTATTTTTAGATTACCTAAATGCATTGCATGTGCTGCAAAATCGAGTTGGCGTCTTTATATCTTTCAGAAACCTTCCAAATTTCAGTACTTCAAAGATGTTAATAATTTTGGCTTTGGGTTGCGGTAGCTTTAAATTTTACTTGTGTTGCAAATGAACTCTGAACTAGCTGGGTATGACTCAGTGTACAGTGATAAAAAAAATAAATTGAAAAGCACAAAGACTGTGGCCTTGATTTCCTCTGAGATTAATCTCCATTTGTCCCCTGGTTCTTTCATGGTGGGAATTTTTAGGGTGTGAGTTTTTTAGATGTGAAACCCAGTTCAAACATTGTGATTCCCATACAACTTTAGGAGGCAAACCCAGGAGATCAGCACTGAGTCTGGAACTTACCAAGGAATGCCCCGAATTCAGGTGCCCAAGGTCAACAGAAGTTCGGTGATACTTAAGTGCCTAAAATCCTTAAGCTCCTTTGAAAAACCCAGTCTAATGGTTTTAGAATGACCCGGTAGAACTGGAGTCAGAAAAGATGACTATGAAAAAAGTGTAGCAGATCATCAGATGTTATTTTTAAATACGCCAATTCAAGAGGAAGGAAAATTCCCATTGAAGGCAAGAGATTTTTCATGAATGAGAACTTCAGGATATGGACATTATTTTTTGGGTGTTGACAGTTTGCTATACTTTCTCAGTAAAAATTTCTTACAGAGGAAAATGCTGTTTCTGTTCTAAGAAACTTATCTAAATCAGAAAAAGAGGAAATAAGAGGCAAAAGCTTTAACATACAGGTGTTATATTTCAAGTTGTTAAGATGCTTCTAAATATATATGCTCCAGACCCATTGGGTTACTGTACCAAAAGGTGTATTTTGTGGAGTAAGGAGCTCCAGATTGATGTGGCTTGTAGAAAAAAAATACAAAGGAAATGATTACCAGTAAGCCTTGAGAAAAATTTAGATGGAGAATAGGAAGAAACAGAAATGGGAGTAAACAAGATGTGACACTGTGGTGGAGGCCTTTGAAAAGGCTAAGACAGAATTGCTCTGTGAAAGCTCACAGAGAAAACTGCAAAGGGAACTGATGAGGGAAGTGAAAGACAGAAACTAATGAGTTGTAGCAGGACATTCTTATGATACAGTGAAATTAGGTTACAGAAGGCCAAAGGACAGTGTGTTGAAATGATTAAGGTGAGAGATAACTAAAAGTGAATTGGACACCACTTTTAAACCATTTTCAGGGGTTTTTATGTGCTATTTGCAACCTGCCCTCTATCCATTCAGACAGTGCCAAGAGAGTACCACATTTCTCTTTTTATTATTACTTTTCTTTATTCAGTTTTTCTTTAGGTTTTCATTCGCTGTCATACGGCTGTTTCACTTGGTTTGAAAATTTTGCAGGAAGCTGTTCTAAGTAAGAAAATGTTCACAGCAACAGGGAAAGGCTAATAGCCCCTTAGTTTTGAGTGTCAACAGTATGACTTTATGTAAATAGTGTTCTCTACTATCTCAGAGAAAAATATTTTGTTTATTTACTTACAGATTTGGATGCTTCTTTCAGGCTCCTAACAATAATTACAATTTTTTTCTGTTCCTCACACATGAAATTGCCATCAGCATTCCTTTACCCATACCTTTATATTTTAATACTTTGATTAAGTGCATTTTACATTTAAATACACATTCTAAAATCTTAATATGATAAACCAGTCAGAGATATGGCTGACTGAAAAACTGTGCTACTTCTTTTGCTGAGGCAGATATGACTCAGCAGTTTGAGGTTTTTCTTCTGAGACTGTCACGTGTATTGTAGTCACCAGGATTTTTGTTCAAAGCCCACAGTGATTATCTGCAGTTTTGGGCCTGATTATGAAGCATTTCTTTGTCCTAACAGGTTTGCTAGAGTGGGATTTGTGTAGCAGTCAAATACAAACTATTTCTTGGTACTATTTAGTGATAAAACTTCAAAATTTGCTGATCCCAAGTTGTAGCAAAATTATTGAATATAGTGTTTAAACAAGCAGCAGTGATTCATGGCTCAAATTTTACTGTAAGGAACACACTTGGAAAACAGAAAAAGTGAATGTAGCAGCATTTCTGAACTCAAATACTAGTTTGACTGCATGTTGACTAACAGAGTCCGGGGTCTTTACAAGCATACCCCACTACAATTCCCAAACGCCACTATATCCTAAACACTGCATAAGATAATATACAAAAGTTCAAGTCCATCCATGATATGCAAACATGCCACAAAATTACCTTTTGAGCTTTTTCTTTATTTGACAACAACCTGCTTGAGTGAGTTTGCTCTGTTTATAAATGAGGCTTACCCCAATAAGGCCTGGACTTCTATCTTTCCTGCCCAAACACAGACATCCAACTTGTTCTCTTTAAACCTTCTTATGATAGACTTCATTTACAGCTCAGGTATATATAATATTTTTAAAGATGCTTCAAGTTCTTTAACATCCATACCATGGTACTCACTACTGGCTGAGGATATGCCTCAGCGGCATGGAGGAATACAACAGGGAGCAAGAATATCTCCTTGAAAAAAAAAGTTTTCCAAATCTCATTTTACCAAAGTGTATTTCTCAAAGCTATCATAAGTAAAAGAATGTTGTAATGAGAGTTTGACACTGCTGTTAATGGCATAAAGCATTTCTTTTGCAAAATCAAGGTAATATCCTACTGCTCACACACACAGTCTCTCTGTCTCATCAGCATTAAATTCAGAATACTAGGATTTGTTTGCCATTTACAATATTGTTTTAAAGCACAATACACCAACATGAAGAACAACTTTTCGGCTTTGTAATAACGAGTTCAGAGTAACATTTGGAATCATTAAGACAGCCTGAGACTGCACTGAGCAGCTCGGAAACAATAAAATGATTGACTGTAAATTGGGAGTACTTACATTTTGTTGCTATTACAGTTAATTTGCCAGCTTCTTATTATTGTTATATGGGCATTGTGCCCTTTTACATAGAATGCAAAAGCAACTATTATGATATCAAAAGGCTGAACTGTTTTATAGGATTTGTGGCAAATCCCAAACACTTCACAATGAAAAGCTTTCTATATGTAATATTCCACCTGGAATTATCTTTCTCTCTCCTTTCCCCTTCTCTCTGCTTTTTTTTAGAGCTGTATAAGAGATAGCACCCATGGAGCCACCAGAACTAGCATAATTTTGCTAAGCAATAATAGCTTCACTTAGAATTAGAGCATTTGGCTAGGACCTTTTCTCATTTCAGAAACTGGTTTTCCTTTTAAGGTATTTGTACACAGGATTTCTTGAAGTGACTTAAACATTACAGTATTCCTACAGCTAATAAAGTCCTTGAGGTAAGATGAACTGGCTTTGAAATCCTGTTTTCAATTAAATAATCCTGGTTTGATGTTCATACAGTTCTTACAGAAACTGAGTTTTGTAAGAACATAGCTCTTACAGAAACAAGAGCATCTGAGACATCTGAGAAATACGATTTCAGCTCCATACCATGTAAGATATTATAGTTCCACAGAATGCATTCAATATATATAATTTCTGACTGTAAATTCCATGATAAAAGCCATCCTATAATTGGCAGCAAAGCTTAATTGTTTTCAAAAGATAAACTCAGTTTTTACAAATAATGATTTTTTTGGGGGGGAAAAATAAAGTGCTATATGAAGATAGTGAGAGATCTTTGTTGTCAATACATTAAAGGATTTTCCTAGAAAGGACTGATTTATATTTATATGGATTTATTTATTTATATGGGTTTGCTTCAGAGTTATTTAAGAACCAACTTAAAATACAGTAGTTCTTTATAAATCTCTGCTTACAAATTATTCCTAAAAAAAATTCTTGTTGATAAATCTGGTTCAACATAGCAATTTTTTTTCTGTGGATCATTGTCCTTCTGAGATCTAAAATGTAAGATTAGTTACATCATACCTATTTCCTCTAACATAAACCAAACATCACTGAAGCATAGCAGACCTAGCTTTGCAGACTGCAAGTTCTCTTTTTTCAGTTAGAAGTGGCTTTTGAAAGGCCTGTTTCTCATCTGTCAAATTTCATTATATTAGAAAAAGCAAAATATTGGCATGTTTTGTTTAGTACCCTAATAGGCTTGTATAGTTTCTCCTCCCCCATCAAACCCGACCGAAAATGTATCAGTAACTTATTTTCTCTTCCTGAATTAATTCAGAGTCCTCAGGGACCATTGTGTTCAAAGGTTTGCACAATAAAATGTCTTCTGGGAATTGTACTTGTTTGAAGTGGATTTAGTTAGTCTAATAAACTATATTGTGATACCACATTCTTACTGAATGAAACACAATGGCAGAAGTAATTGTATGTGATTTTAAATGAAGCTATATGTAACAATGCAGTCTCAACATAATGGATGTTTTTAGAAAAATAGCATGTGGTTGTTGTGTTTGATTGCTTAAACATAATTTAATAACAAAATACTCTGCATTGCTCTGTGGAGGATCTGAATTCAGAACATTCAGCACATTCCTTCCATTGATATCTGCAGTAACAATCTAAGCCAAAATACACACAAATCAGTAGGGTAAATTTTTCTTCATGTGACATCACTAACTTGATACTATTGGCCAAAGTGAAAGACCTTCAATCTGACCTGAAACATATATCTGATATCTCAGATTCTCAGTGGAAATGTTTCTAAGTGAACTAAATCGGGGTAGCAGTTCTAATTCACAAAATAGAATAGCTACACCACCTCAGAATCAGATAGAACATACTGACTGTCTTCAAAAAAGCTGAAAATGCAGTGTCTTTTTTAATGAAGTGTTAGAACGCATGTAGTCTGATACCCAGGCTTTCAGATTCATGCTTTGTTCAAAGCATAATGCATAAAGATTAATACAAACGGAGCAGCTTAGGAAATCTGAACAGAGCAGACACACATTGCCTGTTTTTCTCAGGCATTAGGAGACCACCGTTTTCCTAAGAAATGCATTCTCCCTGCCCCTCCCTCCCCTTTAAAGGCAAACAAAATCTTGCATGAATGAAAAAACAACAACAAAAAAACTCAAGAACAATCCTGTAAGCCAAATGCCACATATATTTTGAAATTGTTATGGAGTCAAAGCTACTTCTGTACAATTAGCAAGCCACACAATCTAATTGCAGGTTTAAAAAACCCTCATGCAGAATTTTGACTTTTAGAAGCTCGTCAGTGACATTCCACCCTTCCTGTTTTCAGATAGTCAGTCCTGATTTTGTTTTCTAAATGAACTGCTGATTCAGCAGGCATTTCCAGCTCCGTCATTAGTATCAGGTCATCTACATTTTCAGTTTCTGCCTGAAACTGAAAAAAGGGCAAACAACATCCAGAAAGCTGAAAACTAATAAAAAATTATCTGTAAATAAACTCACTCCCATCCTGTAGTGTTGAGCACCTTCCTGTCTGGACAGGAATTAGAAGTGTCAATTCTATTATATAAAATATCATATAAAATAAGACAGCACTTACCTCCACTTAGTATGATGACAGCTATAAATATTGCCAGGTCACTGTCATCTAATTCCAGTGCATTGAACTTCACAGCAAACTCAAACTTGGGTTCCATAAAGTCACAAAAAGGTTTTCTCAAGCTCTTCAGAAACTCCCGTGTCATGAATCCTTGTCCATCAGATATAAGAACTCCGTCTTTATTCATCAGAGAAGCCAGGAGAGTATATATGATCTCATGGACCCCATATTTCAGGAGAGTTACTTGATCATTCAGGTCAAGATTCACAAAACCTGGAATGTTCTTGGCAAATTCTGTAATCTCCTGCACTGCCTCCACTGAGCGAAACTGACATCGCTGGAAAATACGAATTGCTACCTCTTTGTTCTCCTCCTGCAGCGGTGACACATGCTTGCACTTGATCTGATCTTCTCCCATCATTAAAGAGTTCATATCATAAATAACAAATGGCTAAAAATAAAAGGAAAAAAACAAATTACTTTCAAACATCCTTTCTATGAACATTCAACACCTGAGAAACTGAAGTAGCATACAGAGGTATAAATCATCAGAAAGCACTTAGAAATCTATGAGGAATATATTAAGGGTAGTTGACCTAAAAGGGTTAAATCTTCATAAATCTATTAAAGCAAATATCCTCACAATGTTAAAATTATTTACAGAAAGGACAAGTAGTTCTTAAAGACTTCTCAAATGTTCTGTGAATCCACATTCTAAAAATAGGGCTTTGGCTGATGCTTTTTGAATAATTGGGGGCGGGGGTAAGGAACATTGTTTTAAAATATCCATGTTTGTTGCTGCTTTTTGCTTTGTTTTGGTTTGGGTTTTTGTTTGCTTTACAGAAGTTCTGTAATACCAGAATTTGAAGTTTGGCATGCTTATTAACAAAAGATTAAAATGTTACTTCCTTCACCTGAATTTTAATGGCTTCTATAAAACAGAATCTAGTAAGTGTACAGTGACATGTTTGCACTTCTGATGATATAACTTCTTATTTGTAGAAAGACAGAGTATATTCACATTTTGATTACTTCATATACTGACATGTTCTTTTCAAGTTCTATCCTTCTAGAAAATACTGCAAGTAATATCAACTTTATGGTATTGCTCATCTGATAAATTTAACCTTTTGCTGTTAATTCCTTTAAAAATAACAAAATTAGGATATATTTAAACTCAAACAACTTGTCAATGGGAAAGAAAACACAAATAACGATACAAACTACAGCAGCACAATTGAGAACACAAGAATGAGTCCGATTGAAATAAACTCAAACAGAATAAATGAAGTTTGAAAGCAGATTAGAAAAAGTAGTGCCTGGAAAACTTTTCTTAGGATATGGAAACTCGGTTTCAGAATATGCAGAAGAAGCTCCTGGTTTTAAATAATTGGTTAAGTGAGGATTTCTTGAATTTATCTGAAGAATCTTTTCCTTAGAGGATAGATGACTAAATAGTTCATTGCCGCTCTGAACAAGTATCTACCGATATTAATAGATTTGTTAACATACTTCATTAATTGATTAAAACACCAGGAATTATACACCAACAATTGGACAAAAGAAATGCATTTTTTTAATTTAAGATCCTTTATGATTACAGATTCTAATGCCTTATTCATATGGGTGCTCACTCTCATGGTTTTATATTCACTATACATTGCAGAGCAGATTCAGAAATAACCCAAGCCTTCCTATATGTAGTCAGTGTTCCTCTCCCACAGGTCAGCTTCTGGAAACTCCTAAAATTCTATTCCTATTTGACTAAACCAGTTTTGACGTCTATTCAGTGCTAAATTATTATGGAATTTTAAAAACTAGAAATAGCTACTTTCTGAAGAGAATATTGACCAGATGCTTGTCACTGCTCACCAGCTAGAGGTTACTTCTCCATCTCCCATAGTTCTGCAGATGGAGACTGTGGAAGTGTTCAGTCATCTGTTTCAGGCTAAGGCGAACACAAAGCTCTGACCTGCTTTCACTAGGAAGAGAGGGCGGGATGACAACTAACAGTTTTGTCTTTAACTGATACAGCTGCTTGGAAAACAGAGGTCTGTCTGTGAACTGAAATAAAAGGGTCTGCACAAGCGGATTTCAGCTTTCAAAATGGGTTAGTTAATACTCTGCTGCTCACAAGACCAATGAAACTAGTGCTGTCACTTTCACAGCAACCACAGGCAAACATAGCTCCAGACCATGAGATTCGGTTAGAGTGTGAGGTGTGACACTGTTTTTCCACTTGCACTAGGATTCCAGTTTGAAACTGAAAAGATAAACACACTGCACCGAGAAAAGCCAGGACGATAAGGTATTTTTCAAGATGCAATGCTATTTTGGCAGCAGAAAAATTTTTTTTATACATATCTCTGCATATGTATATGCATGCATATGCAAAATAGTGGAATAACAAGACTGTAGAGGAGGCTTTTAAAATGCATGTTTTAGTACTAGTAGGTCATTCCTTCCTTTTCTTTCTAGAAAATCTTAAGTGGGAGCACCAAGTACAAGAAAAAGACATCTATTATGTCCATGTGCTTTAGAAAGACTATACTGTGCCACTAGCCTACTGACATTAGAAGATGAAAATCAAGAAAGAGTTCAAAATAGCTAAAGAAATTTTTAATCTAAAGATTCAGATGAACCTTGTGCGCAGAATCTTATGTCAAATAAGCATTGTATATCCCAGAAGAGGATGAGTTAGTCATTTTAGCTTTGACATACACACTTAGCATATCCAATCGGTTTCAGATAATGCAGATGATATAGCAATTAAAAAATAACATAAATTTAAACTATGCCCACAGTAAACAGTTTGATGTTCCAGCGTACAAAGTACATTATGATTAAAATAATACGGAAGTTGTAACCATTAAATACTGAGTGTCAGTCTTTCAGTGTTATTTTTTAAAAAGACTGGGAAATTTGCAGCAATGAAAAGCTGAATTCTCTGACTATTGTTTTATTGCTATATTCTAATCTGACAAAGTGTTAAAACTTTCAATAAAAAAAGAGAACATCACTGATGGCATACTATATATTCACTGCATGAGTATTGCATTAGTGTAACTAATGTTACATAATGTTACTCGGCAGAAGCCCAGACCATTGTTAAGTACCCAGCACAGCAAAGCAGCAAACCACACACCAATTCGTTTCTACGACGACTTCCTAGAACCTTACAGAACAAAAGCAGGATTTGTGGATGCACTTGGGTCCTCAGAGACAAACGTTCCAGATTTCTCAATACACATCTGGAGAAACAGAAGATGACAGCACCCTAGGTAACCCTGCCCAAACTTCTGTCACATTCCAGAGTGCGCACAGTGGGCAGCTGCAGAAAAAGGGAGCAGGCCTAGTGGTGACATTTTTAGGATGAAGAGGAGTAAACAAAACATATAATTACACACCCCACTTCTATTTTCTAACGCAGGTACTTAGTTCTTGAGAACACACTTAAAAACCCTAAATTGCTGTATTAATTCTTTCCAGTAGCTTAGCTTATGTTTCTGATATGGAGAGGGAACTGTAGAAAGATTTGGAAAAAGCAATGATGCTCAAGTAGAATTAGAGTATCAGCTTTCTGCAGAATAAATAAACTATGCTAATTCAAACTTTATATACTCCATGATGAAAAGTTACTCAAAATGTAAGTGTCTACCACATCTGAAGTTTTTATGTGAGGGGTACAACCAAATTAGGGACAATATTTAAATTATGATTTTAACTACCTTTAAAGAAAGAAAGCCTAAACTACCTACAAATTCTTTCCTGTCTTTGAAATTATTAAAGAAAATTAAATACAGTCTCTGTTGTAATCCTATCAATAAAATGTCTGCTGATGATTCTGTTGAACAAACTAGGAGTTATATGTTTTGGAAAACTATTTTGCTCTTCAGGTATTAAAATAGTGACAAAATTAAAAACCTACCATAATTATCAGATCTTATTTATCCTCCTTCTCACTGATACAGAAGATTGTTATGTATTGCCAGTAAAGTTTCCAAAGCAACCTACAAATACACATGTCTCTATTCCTTACTTTTCAAAGATTTTGTTGTACATTCTCCTAAAATTCAAATGGCACCAACACAGGATACTGATGTGATTCAAGATAACCCAGTTAAATGCAGGAATTCATCAGAGCATCATAAGAATAAGCACCATAGTTAAAGCTAATGATGATGTTGGTACTGGGAATCATTTGATACTTATGAAAAAGAATATTTCTTTGGGTACAGCTAATACTGATAATATGATATGATATGGATGCTTGAATAGTATAGCAACCAATTCCTGACAGCTAGATAGCCACCTTAAACAGATAGTGTGGAAGATAACCTTTGGTTAAGGAGAAGGAAAATGGGAAGAGTGGATCAGAGAATACAAAAAGGTTAAGATGACCTTCAAATTCTTGTACTAGTTTCAAGTATTTTATTAGGTGAACTTGGAGTTTTTTCAAATAATGTTTACTTATCCTATCTAAAAACATTTCCTGTGTTTCAGACACAGCTTGAAATATGTAACTGCCAACAGCAAAGTTTTTTTGTTTGTTTTTTTTTTTTAAAGATGTGTTGTCAATGTGGTAAATCATTTACTCAAAAGAAAGAAAAGAAAAAAACCCAGAGGGAACTAACTGATTTGTCTGTCGTCTTTCCTGTCAAGATCGCCCTCGCCTTGGCTTTGGTCAGAGGGAAGGACTTTATGTATGAGTCATACAAATGCTTGGCAAGTGCTCGTAGATCAGCAGATTCAGGGTTTAACTGGTCGATGTCGCTGGAAATCTCTGCCAAGAGCTTCTCCTTCTCCGCTTGTGGCATTCGCCCAAACCTGATGGCTGAAGAAGATGACAAGCAATTACTATAGCTGTAGTTGCACCTAAAAAAGCACATTTGAATAGCTTTTTATGTCCCCTTTTGTTATGAGCTCTTGAAGTTTTATTTAAACAGTACTTAGGCAAGTAAAAAAAAGTATGATTTTTTCCAGTAATATAGGCAAAACAGCTGAAGTGCTTTAAAGAAATCTAAACAAACAAATCTCAAAGAGGAAATAATCTATGGGCCCAAAGAGTAAGATTATCTTGCTTGGAAATGCAAACCTACTTTCAGCTTACCTGACAGAGTTGGTGAAAACCACAGGTTCTACCTCCAATCTAAATAAAATTTAAAGAATCTTTAAGATATTAAAATTCTGTTGGCTTAGGGTAGGAACCACCTTTCAGCCTTGTATTGTTTTGGGCAAATTACCATATGGATCTCAGATTCTTCATTTGTTTAGAAACAAAACACTCACATGCCTTACAGTAATAAATTCCTAAATAGTTCAACGGAACTGAATGTAGGAAGTGCTATAAAATGTTACCAAAAGAATTAAGGAATGAGAAAGAAGGTTGTACAGGGAATAAAAAGGCCAGAAAAGGCTGAGTTTATGGTAACTCTACATGCCTGCACTACTGAAAGAACAGCAAATGGTTCTACCTAGTCATATGATCTCACAACTGCTCAGTAAGGCAGGCAGGTAGGCTGTAAACCTCCTACTTTTACATCTATGTACTTACTATCCAAGACTACTATTACTAAATTACTATCCCTATTTATTCATATGGGGACCAACTTGGAAAATATTTCCTATGAGCCATCAAGATCAAGACTGATTTATCATATGGTATTTCAGTAAACAGAATTTATTTTATTTTACAAAAACAAAACAGAGCAAAAGAGCACCAAAACAAAAAATGGAAGGAAGAAACAAGGGTTTGCATTTTGGCCTTAGGAGGAATAGAATTATTATAAATATTTTTTCAGTGATTAGTGTCTTCCCTGGATAAGGTAAAAGTGCTGTTAAGATCATACATATGAATTATTATACTAGGGACATTTATTTTGGAAATGACCAGCCACTTTCCTTTATGAGTTTGCTTGCAGTGTGCTGATGGACAAAAATGACACTTTTTTTCAGGAATAAATAACTGTGCCAGAAAACAGAAAAAAAAATTGGTCATATATTATATTTAGTGATCAATTCTCTTATCTTATGGCTGTAGAAACAAGGTTGTTTATTTTTACAACTGTACTACATTTCTTTTTCAGCAAACTTAGTCTCCAAATGATGTATGCTTTATATTTCATATTTGCTTGGATATTCTTAGAGTTAACATGTCAGAATAAAAATCATCATGAACGGAAACCTAGATCAATAAGTACAAACTAACACACTCTATTCCCGCCCCCCCC
>JANZLQ010000037.1:2456349-2472199 GCA_026212715.1 Elanus axillaris
CTTCCTTGTAAGAGCTGGAAGCTGACATCCTGTACTTCTCGGCAGAGAGCGAGAGACAGTCCCCTATGACACTGATGACTGAAACAGAATTCTTTAGTGTAGAGATGTTATTGAAAAGATCAGGGAGATCAGGGATTTTCAAAACAGAAATTGTTTTGTCATTAGAGAATAACTGACTAAGCTGTACAATTGTATTCTTTTAAAGATCAGAAACCGTAACAAACATCTTGCTAGAAATTCATACATGGGTGAATAGGCTAGTGCCTGTTTTTTTCAAGTAAGTTTGTCAGAATTAAGGGGGATAGTTTCTTATTTAAAACTTATGGCAGTTTTCCACATAACTGTATCTACTGTTGCACTGATGCTGCTAGTATAAAATAGGCTTACTTTTAGTTTTGACTATAAAATGACAGCATAATATGTATATGATGTTTTCTAAATATGTCCCTTATCCTATACCCTGATTCCTGTGCATAGTCTCGTCTCCTGTCCCAGAGTCTCTTGGAAAGTAAATTATAGTATTTGTGGTAGCAATTTGGTATTGCTAAACAACATATTGTTGATAATTTTCTGTTAAAAGTTTACAATAGTACTGGTGTAGAATTTATAATAAATGACAACTTACATTGTGTTTTCTTTTTTAATGGAAAATAGGATTGCCTAAGGGTGTTCCAGAATCGTGTTTCTGGTGTTCTTCTCTATCCCCAACAAAGGATACCAAATTACCTTTGCAAAGTAGGCATGTCTTATAAGCCCTGGTGCTTCTAATATAAAATTGTTTCCATTAATTTACAGATTGCATTGGAGTTCACCGTACTGTTAATATTTCATTGGCTGTTAATAGTTCTAGACTAGATGCCTTCTTTCCCTGATAATTTATTTTTGTTTGTGACAGTGATACTTATTTTCCTGAAAAGTGTGTTGAGATCTCTTAATGAAAAGTGCTGTAAACTCCAAATATTATTGTTTATTACTTTGCTTGTTGGAATCATATCTGATTTTTTGTTTTCATGTTTCTGAGATTTTTTATACATGCAGTCAAAAGCCCCATGAACATTTATGTTAAATCAGAGCATTGTCTTCATTGTGCTAAATTTTATGAATACAAGCGCTCTTACATATAATCTATTTCGGAGTTAAAGCCCAAAGATGCAGAGGAAGACTATATCAAATGATATATTATTAAAGCTGCATAGAAATTTGCTATATATTTTTATTTGGCATAGGTTTGGGGGCCTCATGATGCTAATTTTTCTACGAAGATCAGATTCCTGGTTTCTTTTTAAAAAAAGATTATTTTACATTCCTCTGTGTAAATGAAAAAGGAAACTCCTCCCACCCAAATAACAAAAGAAATAAGTACTACTGCCAAAGGTAACATTGAATTATATAGCACCTCTATTAAAATGCCAAGAGTACTTTGAAAGAAAATTAGCATGTATGTTGTTGTATGGTGAACTAGGTTGTAAGTATTAACTTCTATTCCTGAATGCTTGCATACTGCATTCAGAATTGTGTGAGATACAACAAACAAAGCATACTCAGCACAGAAAGCTATTACATCAATGTCAAATTAGTTCAAACTACCCATTATTATCAAAGAATGCACTAGCTGATTAGCTAATCAAAGCAGAATAGCCAGGGTTATCTCTTACTGGCCAAGAACACCTATCCTTGGTTTAACAACCTGCTTGAGTGGTATTGCCAGCTATCGGACCTTGTGTCTATCAGTTCTGCAAAACAGCCACTAAAATTAGCAGAGTTTGCATTTAGCAGATAGGACCAAGTCTTCTATATACGTGAAATGACTTCACTAAGAGTGGAAATGAGATCTTACTGGGTTTTGTACTATATTAATCCTTAGGGTGTACCTTGTTGCCTGCTGTCATAATATCAGACTTTTACATAAAATAATCTGGCAATAATAAAATCCCTGAGGAATCTCATAATATTTTCTTGTGTTGGGGTAAAGTTTGTTATGCCTGTTTGGTTTTGAATGGATTGTACATTTATTAGCAATCTATCATTTCTGCATGTGTGTGTTTCTTTCTAACTGTGTGGGTTTAGGATGGACTAATAGCAGTGAATCTTTCATGATCCACTTTTAAACACTGTCTCTATTTAATGAAAATATGCGTCTTGGAAGATTTCTGATGTAATTCATGAATTATGAGAATAAAGTTTCCTAAACATAAGGCAATCAGGACCCTAAAATATATTTTAAATATAATAGTTCATTAACAACAAAGTTAGAGTTGCAAATCAAACATTCCAATCTTAAAATTTGATAGGAAAATGGATAGTTTTTTAAAAAAATAATTGATGTTTAGAATACATTTTTAAAATAATTGTATTAGTTGCAGCAAATTCTGTTCAATGTTTATTAGCATTGCAGGCAAAATTTGAGGCAAAACTGTATTTTGTGGTACTAGCCTAGTAGTTTACTTTTGGAGAAGTCATTGTCATTTTCAGGGAACTGAGACAAAACTCTGGAAGAGGTCAGGCACCATGAGATTTATGGAAAGAATTTAGAAAGTGGGATTTTGGGTGAGAGGAGAAGTAGGAGGGATTGGTGATACATAGAGGTTAGGGTGGAAAAAGGAGAGTTCACAGAGTGGATAAGAGTTCACAGCATTTCTGGTGGTTGAGGAAAATTTAAAGGATGGGTGGCATGATCTTCTCCCTTTTCTGCTTCTGTCTCCATCTCCCTCCTGTGGCTCTGGCCTCATCTTCTATTTCCCTGGACCACTTATCCTCCTTGCTACTCTATCTTCTCTTTCCTCCACCTACCGTCACAGCAGGCCCAGCTTCCTTATCTCCTGGGAGCCTGGGAAGTGGATCAAGACAGGATCTGCAGGGGCAGGAAGGGCAGGGACAAGCCAGTGAGCTGGTATGAGAGATCTGGAAATACGGCTCATGCTACAAGGGTGGAAGGGGTTCACAGGGCAATTTCTTCCACAGCAATAGAAGATTGTACAAATTTGGGCATGTGCCTGCAACTGGAATGTATGATCTCTCTCTCTTTGGCAGTTATTTATCTACTTGGATTTACAGTATTCTCCAAATGTCAGCGATATAAAACCAATAGTGAATATAGTAAGGCACTACATGCTATTCTTTGCCTTTCTGTGAAAAAAAATAGAATATTTAACCTTTTGACACTTTTTATGGGTTGGAGAAGTCACTACCATTGCTTATAGGCTATTCTATACAGCAGTCTACTGTTCTGATTGTCTAGATTACGGATTTTTTTTTTTAGTATAAATGAGTCCCCAAATAGACTATAAGCACAGTTTCTTACACCAGAAAACACAAGATAAAGCCAGGGCAGATACCTGTCTGAGTTTACTAGAGGCACGTGTCCAGTCTGAGCAATTCACTGCTCCCAGAACTGGTAATAAAGACATATTGCTATGTGTGCTATTTTTCCCATTACAGTAGCTGGTTTTATACAAATAGTACTTTCAGTAGAAGAGGAAAAAAAAAAAAAGAAATTTCTAAAAAAAAGAACCAAGCTTCTGTTAGTGGTACTTCAGAATACAGTCTTGGCAATTAAGGGTTAAACACAGAGCAGCACTGTGGCTAGAGAAGGAAAGGAAAACAATATGCAAAGCATGAGAACACTACTGTCTTTTTTAACCTTCAGCCAAGTGGTATGTAGCATTTATACGTGAAAAAATGTGGCTGTAGCTCTACGTCTCCTTGCATTCCCCATTTTTGCAAGTTCCCAATTCATTTTGCAGTAATATATCTATGCAAAGACAGTCATAGATTGGAACCCTCAGGCACAAATAATCCACATTCTGATTCCAAGGATTTAAAATTCAGATCATTTCAATACTCAAATGGATGAACTTTAATCTGTAGATGTAAAATAAAAATATCTCAGTGTCATTGACATCCAGTGTTGCATCCTGCATGCTTCTTTATATAGGCCTGTGTCTTCAAAGGTGAAGTTTAGTTCTTTTTTATAAATTTGTTTATAAATGATGGAGGAATGAGGGTGCTGTTTCATGCAATGTAATGTAACCAGAGTGGGCAAAAAAGGCAAATGTAGAAGCCAATACTTGAAAATAAACACTACTAACTCCTTGTTATGTGAATTCATCGTGAAAGCAAATGGACGCATTCCTTCAAGCCCTGGGACAAATGGCTTTGCCCTTTCCCCCTCCTCAGCATGCCTCCCCAAACTCCCATAAGCATGGCCCCTGCTGGTGCCACAGCTTCTGCCTTGGCAGTGGCTGAACCGGAAGAAATGGCAGGTGAAATGTTCATTTTAAAAATATTTCTTGTGCCCTTTATGTTACTAAGCCAAAGAGAACAGTCTTGGCCTTCCCCTTCTTGATAAAACTGCACATGGTTCCCATTGACATAATTGGAAGCTGTGTTGCTAGGTTATGAGAGAATTTGGCATGCACCTTGAAAATAATAATAATAAAACCTCCTGAATTACTATAAAAATACCCACAGTAGCATTTCAAAATTAGATTTATTTTTAAGTGTTACTGTTGCATCCCAGGAACTTGAAAACCATGTTTTCTATTAGCAAAACATTTCCCATACCAATTTACATCCACTGCATGTATTAACTTCACAAACCACAGTTAAGCTTTCCTCTTGGGGACAGTACACTCATTTTTTATATTGAAAATAATGAAAGTTCTAAAAAAACCACAGAGAAATTATTTTCCCAGTCATGTTTGCAATTCTTTACCCTTAGAATTACATAATTCTCTATGTTATGACATTTAATTCCTGTTTTTACTCAACTTTGCCAAAGCAAGGCAGCAAAGAATCTTCAATATGTATTTCTGTCCAAACATTCATAAGTATTTCCACATGAACTGATATGTTAATTTTAAAGTTCAGAGAGACTTTCTTCTAAATTCTATGCAAAAGAACAGTGTCATGATATGCTTAATGCTACCTGCTTACCTACTGAAAAAGAAGGCAGTCACAGAACCACATACAGTTGAAAACACCTTTGTAATCTAAGACTGCAACATATTCAAAATGGAAATGCTGGTTACAGTTCACAGATGGGAGGGGATATTTATCTCTGGATGGTGGAGAGGTCAGTGCATACTACACAGGAGTCACAGCTATACACACTATATGATGAGAGGCTGACAGCTGAATGGGCGTGCTAAGAAACACTACACTCCTACTTACCACACGTTGGAATCTATGCCCAGATGTGGGTATCCTAGGAAGGAGGAGGACACGTTTTTTTAAAACAGTACAGGGTCTGGCCCATTCATGTAAAGTATGTTGTGTCCTAGCATGAGGAAGTGTTAACTTAGTGATGCTAACAGTCCTCGATAAGTGTCCTATGCATCAAATTCAAGTTATCATTCACAAAGTTTCAGTAAATTCTCTAGTCCATTTTTCATAACTAAATGAAGTTTAGTGCTTACAGGAAAGGGAAACTGAACTACAGCAAGCAAGAGAGTCTTGTCTGAAAATAAGACAATGAACTGAAAAATAACAATTACACTAGGAATATGTTAAGGAAGAACAACTAATGGTGCAATGAGCAAGAGTGATGGAGAGTAAAACCAACTCATATGTTACATTATGGACTATATTGAGAAGTGCAGATACCTACCTATCTGATTTTTATACTGAAAGTAATCTCCAATCATATACATATTCTCCTAAACTCAGAGGCAGTCTCTGATACGTATTTCTAAACTGCCTAGTGTAAAGAAACAGAAGACTCTAGATGTTAAAGCAGCACATTCAGTAATCATATTAATGTTTCATGTTATTTTTCAGATGAAACATTATTGTTTTAAAATATGCTATGTGCACTTACCATTATGTGACATTCCAACGGCGAGGCATTTCTGAAATCTGCAGTATTGGCATTTATTTCTGCTTTTCTTATGGATGCGGCAATTAAGATCACACCTGTCATAAATTAGCTTTAATCTGATTGTTCTTCGAAAAAAGCCCTGGAGTAAACATAAAAGCATGTAAAATGATGCCAGAAATTGCCAGTGTCATCATCTCACTTCTCTATACATACAAAGTGCCTTCTGTGTACACACTGAACGTAACTTTGTTTAGACAGATTTCCTAAGGAAGCAAGGCTTATGTGATCATACTGTCTGCTTATCAGTGTGCTCCTGTTCTGATCATATTAGGCATTTTCAACCTAGTTTGGTAGAGGGGTAGAAATCTCAAATAGTTAGGGAAGCTTATGGGAATCAATGGGGTTTAAAGGACACTAGGGACATAAACTGAGAGCTCTACAGACATGCTGAGCATGGAGAACACTATGCCAAAGGAAGTAAAGCTTCATTTGTTCCGCTGTTCATGGGACAATTTGCTATAAAGTGAGCACGACATTTCAAAATTTAAAGTTTATTACCAATGTAGATTTTTTTTTTATAAATCACAACAAACCCAAATTTCTGCCAATAGCAGTTTGATCTCAAGTAAATGAAAGAAGTTATGGGTTATCTGGCTTTTTTTTAAGTTTTCTTTCCCAACTTTTTTTTTATATTCTATTTTCAATATTTATTTTCCTTTTTGACCCTGAGTACTTAAAGAGAATTTATATTCTTTCATCTATTCTATTTCTTTGGTTTTGCACAGTGCTGAACTAATTTTGCAATATTTTATTTCTGGGTTCGCTTTTCTAGGTTCTTTTATTTTCTAGTTTATCTCCACTGTTTAGATATTACAAGTTTGCCAAGTACATTGGCACATGAAAAATCCAAAAACTTGGTGCTGAACTCACAGAAATTATCACACAGAAGTCTTATGAAATCTTATAAAGAGATAAATCGTTATGGAGATTCACAATTCTGTCTTTTTACAGCTTAAAGATGCTTTCTCAGATCACTCAATCTATTAATAAAGTTTATCCAAATTTATAATAATTTGTTCCTTGTAAAAATTAATTTATCCTCACAGAGAATAATAACACTAAAAGCATAATGCCAATTCTTATTTATATAATTCACTGTAATTTAAGTAATCAACAGCGTATATATTGTTTTATATGTGTTCCTAATTCAGTGCTACAAATTTTATTTAAGCTCTGGATTGGGTCTTTCCTATTAATTGTCTTCCTCAAGATACTGAAAATAGAGAAGATGGGAATTACACATTAAACTCTGTTATATTTTTCTTTGAACTCAATGAATTATTATTAATTTCTTTATTTGGCATTTCTGTTCTAATTCTTGAGAATGGTCAATTCATTTGTCCTTTGTATGTTATAAACACTTAAATATCATTGATATAAAAAAAAGCTGGTGGAGTTTTAAAAGCAGAAAGCCACATTCTTTAATACTATTAGACTTTTCTGAAGTCACCTAGAAATGTGTAAATTGGGTAAAGAAATTCTAATAAATCAGAATAACAGACTGTGAATTTCAAATTGCTCAGAGTATTGAGTTTGGAGTTGGGCATGAGTCTGCTTTTGCTGCATTCTATGAATCCAGATTCTGCAAGTGACCTCCAAGGGAACAGGAATGAAATATAACTGCATAATTGAAAAGTAGAAGAAACGCACAAAAATTGCAAATAGATCAGTAAAATAATAGAAAAAGCAAATTATATTTTAAAAATTTCCCACTTATTAAGTCATAAGGTATATGCAGTATATGTGGAACAATACTTAAAGACCTAATACTTTTTTTAAAAAGCACAGATCTCTGATTTTACCAAGTGATTATTCAGATGAAAATAGCATCAAATCTCAGTTCAGAAAAAATACATTTGTAACAACTTACCTTACAACCCTCACATGCATGCACACCATAATGAAATCCAGAGGCCTTGTCCCCACACACACGACATTCAATAGCCATAAGGGAGTTGGAAGACTCCTCATGAGGTTTATTGTACAACTGAACTTTTTCTGAAAAATAGGGTGGGGAAGGAGGCTCCATTTTGATTGCATCTGTGTATAGAGAAGATTTAAATGACAAACTCAAAGTATAATTAAATATATAGAAGATGAAGGAAGGAATAATCACAAGCAATCACAGTAAACATAGCCAGATTCATAAGTCTGCTTCATAATACAAAATGAGTAGTAAACAAAGGATGTAAAGGGATGTAAGCTGTAAGCCACTACTTCACTGGCAGTATATAGGCTGAAAAACCTTGAAGAGGCAGATTCTGATGTAGAAAGTGTGTTATAGATTCAGTTTTCAGCTCTGTAGCGTGGAATGATTTGAAGATAGGGGTTTAAAAATTTATATATGGAGATCTCATGCTTGAAAGACCATACTTTTCTCAGTGCCTAATCTGGTTGTATTACTTTAAGGTGTTCAGAATTACTGCAGAGAGATGGACTGGAGTTTCTAATCTAGTCTAAAAAAAACTTTAAGTATCTAATAGACCTATACATTGAATAATATATTATTGTGTAATATATAATAGGATAATATAATATTGGATATTAAAAAAAATTTAGCTCTCTCCTGAGGAACACTGCCCAATATTGGATGCAGTTCAGAGATACATTTTCTCTTCTGAAAGTTTCTAATTAAGAGAGCAATTTGTAATATTGAACAAGCTCAAACAAACAAATATGATATCTTTAAATCAATCATTACTGGTCATAGAAGAAAGCTGTGATATTTGACACTATAACATCACATCAGATCACATCTCAGGAGTGATGTAACGGACATAGTATTACAATAAGGTGAATGTTTTTCTTTTCCAGACTGGCTACAGTATACAAACTAGAAAGTTTTCCTTCCTATATAAACTAGGAAGAAAACAGAGAAGTGGAAAACTATCTAAGTAAAGATGAAGAGAATTTATCCTGCCTAAACTCTATTGCACTCTCTAGGTTGTTATTAAAGTGTTATGAACATTTCTAATTAAACAAAAGAAAAACAAATTATAGGCTGGCAAGATGTCTTGGTACACAAGAGGTACACAGTACCTGCTTCACTGTACAACCAAAACTAAATTTTCCTAGCAAGAATTCCCTGAAAGAATTCCTGTACAGATTACTACCAACAAAAGTGATGTCAGATGTAAGCAGATCTTCAAAAAGTTCCAGGCACAGAAACCTCACATTCCTACTTTGAGCAGGAATACAGTAACACCTTATTTAAGTACAGGTCACTTCCTTTCTTAAAAAGAGAGTTTCGTGTAATGTTTTTTACTGTAACTGGCAAAAGAGCAGCATTTTTCATAGTATATAAATAATACCAGCCTGTGAAGCTCCAAGTTCCTAATCCCTCTATTAGGAACACTGATGAAAGTTATATCAGTGTTGTGACTCAGATGTAGCCAAATTTCTACTCCATCAGTTTCTTAGGCCATTTGGAATTTAAAAGCTGCACATATTAATAATTAATATGCTATGTATGCTGGGGCTTTTTTTAACATCCAGGATATTTATTCTGCATTGTGCGCATAGATCTTAAAAGGTCAGTTTACACACAAGGTACATGAATAGGAGACTGGAGGTTTCAGAAACAAAAGTTGGGGTTCATGTGTCTAATAAAAAATGTTTAATGTCATTTTAGATACTTTATGATACCTTGTCTAATCTCCAACTGCTGCTCTGGAAAGGTGAAGGTCTGCTATATGTATTCTCTTTTCTATCTGCCCTGCAAGAATATCCTGTGAGCATTTCTGATGACAAGGATACCAGCATTTAGGCATCTGAATACTTCTAAAACCTTTTGTTGATAGTACACTTTCCAGAGAATGAAGCAAATATAAACATGAAGGAAATATTAAAAAAAATTAAAAGCATACTTTGGCAGTCCTGGAGCTTGATATCATATTTATAATCAATGCTTGTCTGATCAGTTCTTGCAAGAGGAATATCTTCATAGTGTGGTGAAGAAATGCTTGAAAAATCAACGGTGGTAAATGGCTTTATATCAAAGGAATGTGTATGATCATCCATTGCAGACAGATCCACTGGACTAATTCCAAAATTAATGGGCCAAAACGGCATTTCTGTGTCAACCATTGTAATCCCTGAAAACAGCAACAAAAAAGAAACAGACATTTTAAAAGAAGCTTGTTATCTCTGTGACAAGTTCAGAGATGAGCTGACGTCCAATTGTCTCATGTCCAAAGGGCCGAGATGCAAACTCACAATCAGGTGCAGGTTTTAGGGGAATGTTTAGGCCCAATCTATCATTTGGCTTGAGTTTATCACCATGTAACACATTAGGCTGTATAGCAACATTGCATGGCTAACACTAGGCAGTTAACCCAGCTTTGAGATTCGCCTTAGGAACACTCTGATGTCTCATGTCATAAGAGCAAATGAGATTTGCTGGCATCCAGGGCTCAGGCTAACCTTAGAACAGAATGCCTGTCATAGGTATGCTACTAGAATGAACTGATCTGATCTGTACTTCAAAAGGCAGCAGAGACAACTAGTGGGCTTATAGAACAATGGTTTGATGAATAATTGACAAAAATTTACATGGGAAAAAATAACCATCTAAATAATTATGAATGGCCAGATGAAATACAATTGTATTTTAATAGTGTATTTTATAGAACGTTTATTTGCTTTAGCAAGCATGCAAATAATTAAAAAAAAACCCCAAAACCCAATGATGCAAAATTAAAGCAGCATAACTAGAAAAAAAAATGTTCACTTTTTTTTTTTTTTAAACAAACAGGTAACACTGATTTTAACTGCATCTCTCAATAGCATGCATATGAATAGAATTAGAAGTCTTCCACAGTTAAGTTTTCAGTTTTGCAAATTTTAATCGTCATTCTTCCTAAGTGACTGAAAATCTTAAGGTTTTTTAATATTAAGAAAAAACCAAAAGTAGTTGGTATTGAATAATGGTGTTTTTCCTCCAAATAACCAGAAATATCTGAAATCTTTAGTCATTCAAGTATGTCAAAAGTTGTATCCCAGAGTCTTAAACTGAAGGCTCAAGGAAATCTAATTTATGACTTTTCAAATTCCATAGGTATTTATGCAAAAGTCTTCAGCAAACTGAATGAATTTAGATTGAGATATAAAATGTTTTTCTGAGTCCTCTTCTGACAATTAGCTGAACCAAAATCCTCGATTTAGACATATTTCAACTATGGAAAAGTTTGCAAGTAACAGCAAGCGTAAAGCACCTACTGTTTTATAACTAGGGCCTGTCTTTAATTTTCCATGGTTTATAAAAAGAACACTCTAATCTAAAAATAGAATAGATGTTATGGAATTAAAATAACTTTGTCACTTTGGCTCTTTAATTTGGACTTTAGACCCAATCAAGTAAGTGGCCTTTGACTTCTAGATAAGAGGAACTTTGATTTGATCTACTTTGAATCAAAACTACTCTGTCACACTGCCAAAACTGTTGTTCCAAAATGAATATAATGGAACAGATCTCTATAATTTTGAGAACATCCTCTGTTTTGACAGGCCTACAGGTAAAACTGTGACTGTCCTCCCTATCAACTATGCTGAAGTGCTAAGTCCAGAAATGGTTACAGTTCTCTTAATCTTTCCTCAGGAAAGTCACCATCATTCTTCCACCTTTTAGGACTCACAGCACAACCTTTTAGTTTTTCCACCTTGAACCCTGTCAAGAAAAGGTTGTAAGATATCCTTCTTATTCTTAAATTTCAAATAAGAAATTCTCACTGCGGTGGGAACAAAAGAGATGCTACTGTATCCCATGCTGCACAACATACAAGTTGCCCCTAGCATACAAAAGGGAAACCTATAGCTTCTTCATACTGCCACTCCTCTTACTACATGACTGATAAAGTAGAATCCTTTAAAACATATGGTGTTTAAGGGTCAACTGTGGGCAAGGTTAGCCTAATGGTCAGCCAGCCATCTATCCTCCCAAAGGCTTCAGCCATTGGATGGGATATACAGTCACATGTTATCCTTAATGAAAGTAAGATCTGCCTATAATTAAGCAACAGAATCTCTAATTGCCACAAGTGAAAATTATCTGGTGAAAGTACATTATAGGTTGTTAGAGTACCTTGGTGTTACATAGTATCTTCCAAATAGTCGATTTTTCTCTAAACATGAAGTACAAATCCCTGGCTACCAACACTAGGAGCTGTCTTTCTTAAACAGATTTCCAAATGAAGAAATAAAATAGAATAAAGTCCTTCTTAAGAGTTCATTTTTTGTAATTAACCAGACAAATCTTAAAAAAATTTAAACATTGGCTTATATTCCTTTAAGCAAATGACGTTGAGAGTTACATCCACTTTGTATCCAGAGGGCTGAGTCAGGGGTGAAGGATGCCTGCAGGCATGGTCCCAGTTATAGCCCAAGTTATGAACTGTGGAGTCCATAGGACTCCATATGCGCAGGTACACCCATGAGGTTACTGTGTGGCCAAGAAACAACTGCAGGCAACCATGTCATCAGAAGGCAGGAGGACTCACACTGACAGCTGCCCTTGCACAGACACCTCCCCTGCACTACAGAAGCAGCTGAAGACGCTTGAGTACATGGTCAAAGGGAAGTGCAAGCTTAAGTCACTCACTGAATAGAGATACACTTAGTCATGTGCCACTGATCTCAATTTTTGTATTACGCACAAAGCAGATGTTAAAATGACTTTTCCAGCATCATCCATAAAAACTCTATAAAAATATTCTCAAAACCTCAAGGCATTATCACTTTGTATTTTCAATTTAAGACTTCAGTTTGCAAACCTCTGTGAGCTAAACAGCAAGTTAAAGCTAGTCTGTATTTCATTTTGTAGTACAGTGAATGACTGTGATGTTTTGGAGAATCTGGTTATGTATAATGTCATTAATACTTTGAAACTCCTGAATCATTGTAACACAGTGTGTGCATGAAATTCACCATGTACAGATATACTACAGATTAGAAAGACTCAGATAAGCATGTAAGTCCAGTGGTCTGGCTTGCTAGGCACAAACTCCAAAAGCCAAGAGGGTGTAGTAATTCCTTAGCAGGAATTTTCTGTTTTCACAGCCAGCACAGCTAACTTGTTTCAGCAAAGTCTATCAATAATGCCAGAGCGGTATCACTGTGAAAGTATTTCTATCCTAGAACTATGATGTTTTAGATTTTTGTTAAGTTTTAGAAAAAGCAAAATAGACATAAATAAAGTAATCTGTTATTTTAACAATCACTTAATACGAAGGACTGCATTCCATTACATGCTGGTTTTTCCTTATTAATTGTTTTGGATTTTTTCTGTGCATCTGTTCTCATCGCACATGTTCTATATGCTGGGAAAAGAGGAAATAAAAATGCCAAGATTACACTGAAGAGAAAACCAGGGAATTGTGGGTGCACCTATCAGCCACTATGGGTCACAAAGTAATTCCATTTTATGCTACTCATATTTCTGCTCTTGGGTAATAAAATCTGGAATAAGCAGCCATTTACAATTCTTTGAGCAAAAGCCTATAAACCCCATCCCTTCCAGAGGTTAACATCCCATGACTGACTAGTAATATCAGTTCTTCTGATCTTCAGGCAACTAAAAAGGCTTTGCTCAATCATCCCACTACAAAAAATGTCTACTTCTATTTTTGCAAGATCGTTGTGTTGTTTATAATATAATTTTATCTAAGATGTCCAGAAAGGTACCTAAGCAATGATACTATACATATACACATACACCCAACAGAAGACCTGAAGTCTATTAAAAGAAAAGCTTCTGGCATTATAGCATTTCTTTATACAACAAAGCAGCTAGGCATCAATGATCCCACACTGATATTATTCATAAGCATTTCTGAATTATGAGAATTTTCAGGTTTGCTCAGGATTTGGATATAAAAATCAAAGCATTTCATTACAGTTTAAAAGTTTGAATCTTCACATATGACTACTAAGTCAGAGTCAAATTATGGATATCCTGTTCAATTTAATAAAATTTGCTATTACACTAGAAACGAAATGAATTTTACTGTTCAGTTTTAATTTACATTATAAATACTAGAATGGAGAAAACCTTTTATGTGCTAGTTTTATTCTTGCATTATTGAAAACTAAAATGTGAAAACTGTTCCTATGTTTAATAGTTTGCAAATATTTCTATTTTGCCTGTAACTTTACTTGATTTCTGCTGTGTGTTTTGCCTTTTTTCCTCCCCATAAAAGATGAATGCCAACATTTCTCTCTGCAAAAAAATATTTAATTGCAGTCTTCTCATGGCTTTTTAAAAAAACCCAAACAAAACACCAGAACATCCAAAGCACAAGTTCAATCAACACATTATTCCAGGATTCTTTCATAAAGCTCATACATGCTCATATGAGATCCAGGTAAAAAAACCATAACTAACATTGGCTAAAAAGATTTTCATGTGCAAAAATCATTCTTAGTCAGCAAAAGACTATGCAGAATAGTAGCAGAGATGTTATTCACATAAAGTCAGAAGAATACACTTTAAGATTTAATCGTCAAAAAGACCGGAAGTGAAAGAGAGAATGCTGTTGAGATAACATTAGACATTGAGATATGAAACTAGTTGCTATAACTCCTTTTACTTGCATTTTATCTCATGTAGCCAACTGCTAACTATTATCTACAAGAAAGTAAAAGGAGGCACATGAATTTATCTGGTACATGTCTGTATTAACTGTCAGCTGCGGTGAAAGCTTACAGTAGTTAATCTGGTACTGATTGTGAGAACTATCATAATCATTAAGTTACTCCACTCAGTAGCAACTGCAAATTGAATTGATTTCCAATTCCAAAAAAAAGTTATTCAGTGAATTTTTTATATTTGGAAAACATAAAACAGAACATAAGAGATTACCATGGTATGAAAAACATCTTGGATCACAAGCTACTCTTTACCATAAACACTACCTGTGCTCAGTTAACCTGAAAGGCCTGTTGCACTACATTCTAGACATGCTCTTTCCAGACAAAACTACCAAAATATGACCCTAGAGGTATTTAATGAACCAACCAGAACGAGATACAGAAAATCAGAAGAAAAAAAAAACAGTTAAAGCCTCTCAGCTTTGAAACATAACTAAAATCAAGGCAATCGTATAATTATACTACGTGGACAGGTAGAAATATGGACAAATGTATACATGATGTAAATATTGGGATTTTTTTTCATTGAAACATATTTCATGGAATACTTTGAATTTCATCTTGTGAATAAATGTGTCAGAGTTTGTCAAGTAAACTCACATGCAAGTGCTGCAGAACTTAATGGGACTTTTGTCAACTGATTTAATTAAAGCAGGCTGAGACCATCTCTGAAATAATGTCATATGTAAGTTGGTTATGATCACACAGACTTTCCTAGCTTTTAAGAAAAATTTAGAGATGATGAAGGGTCAGCTTGATATCCCCCTATATTTAATGTATTTATCTAATTAAGAGGAACAATAAAATATTCTATGTGTGCCTTGCAAAAATACATCTACCCTAAATGACAGCACCACATCCACCGAATTAAATACCTTCATTTATCTTTTAGAAGAGAATGCTGCAAAAGGACTATAAGAAGAGAAAGGGCAGTCTTGTGATAGAACAGTTGCGTTCCCCTTTCAGTAACTCAGTTGTTTCATTGCCTCTGACACAGAAATTCCACAGATGTGGCAATGGACAAGTCGTTCAAGCCAACATTTTCATCAGTGCTGTTTTCAGGTCCTAAATGTGAGGCATAGGGTCTGGTGATATGTTGTGTTCAGCAAGTGATTAACTGATTTCTCTGGAAGGTGGAGATGGTCATCAATTCTAGTAAGACTTGGAAAAATGGTATCACTTTTTCCTATTCATTGTTCTTCTGGTTATTTAGAGAAAATTGCATCATCTTACTGCATTTATTTTTTCCTGGAGAACAAAAAGATGCTACTATTTAGACTTTTGTCTTAGTTCTCCACTTGTCCAGTGAAAGAGTATTATCTACCTCCC
>JANZLQ010000037.1:2472299-2499378 GCA_026212715.1 Elanus axillaris
TTTTATCTTCCTCCCCCCCCCCCCCCGTGTTATCATTAAAATGGCAATCTTCTTCAGCAAGGATGGTATTACTCTACAAATTTTTAAAATTCCTGATTATGTCTGAGTAGAACAAAGCTTTAAGCTTAGTTTAAGCCTTTGGGAGATACCTTCTTCAATCATGAAAATGATAGATTTTTCATTCATAGTATCTGTCATACTGTTATATCTGTCATCCGTTATAACGGACTTTATCTAATAGACAACATTTGCATAAAATAAAGGTAATTTGGGTTTGGATAAACCAAAGTATGTGAATTCTTTCTATATTTCAAACAATGACTCAAAGCTCTTGGACATAGTACATTTGATAAATTAAAACAACTGCTCTATGGTCTGCAGGTTCTTACATCTGACAACCGCTCTATAACATAGAAAAGTACTACTTTGTGTTCTGTTGCTGCAGAGTCAGCAGAGGGAGCACAACATAACTAAAAAAAACCTCTTTCCAAGAACTCTGCTGACACAGTGATGATCTTAAACAAACAAACAAACAAAGTACATAAAAAGAGCCTTGTTGGCTGATACACCCAATTCAGTGCTTGACAAAATCAGTAAGCTTCAAACTGCAGGAAAAAAAAAAAAAGTAACAGCAAAAAGCTATAAAGACTTGGTTTAAAAATTCCATTACAGAAATTTGTTGTTTGCATTACCAAGAAGCAGAGATAAAAAGGATTTTTTTCTTTTTTATGCGTGCACATATTCAAAACATTGGTATAATTCAGGGCAGAAATTGTTTCATTTATCTGATGATGCATGCACAGAACAGCAATATACTGGTAGGACTTAAAATAGTTATCCAAAGCAGTTTTTCAAGCAAATTACACATTAGAAATCACTGTGTGGGAAAAGGACCTAAGCTTACCCTAGGCACCTGATAGAATAAGTATTGACAATTTTTTTTATTGTAAATTAAAATGGCTTTTGAAAACTCAGTACTGCCTTCCAGCATTCCTACCCTAGACCTGTGTATTGTAGCAGGAACAGAAGTACTTCTGCATGCACCTTGGAGTCAAGCACACTCCTGCTTGTACCACTGTCTCAGTAGACCTGTTATTTTTCTTTTCAAGTATGAATTTCCCAAAACTATTTACAGGAATGAAAATTGAGCTCACTGCAGAACAAAAGAACAAAAATTTTATGGATTTGCTTCAATTAGAGAACTCTAAATGAAAACTTTGTGCCCCCTTTAATTTACCTGCAAAACCAAAGAAAATGCCTAGTGTCCTCTAGCAAATGTTGAGTGTCAAAATCAGCTCCATGATAAGTGAGTTAGTGAAGAAGTAAGTTCATATGTGATTTGGTGCACTTTGAACATTAGCCCTGAATCCAAGCACAAGATCAAGACAATGGATGACATTTTCTTCTCTGTTCCTCAGATCCATCCCCCAAGCCATCTAAACATGGCCCAAAAATAAACATATCCATTAGGAAAGATACCTGACCATACCAAAAACATGCAACATAGACAATATACTTTTGAAAGAATGGGAATAAACATTCCATATAAAAACAAGCCTAGTGGCTCTAGACAAAATGTGTTTGTTACATCTTTAAGCAGAGGAGGAGGGATGTATCACCAATGTGGCAGGGTGCAGCCAACAAGCACACCTCAAGGGTTAATCATTGAGTGGGAGGGGTATGAGCTTATGAAAGTCTCCTTTTACAGTCTGCTGTACTAACCTGCAGAACCAGCACGGGACCAAAATTCTGATAGCAAAAAGAAAAGCAATAAGCTGGGGCTGAGTGGAATGTTAAGGGTGTGACAACAAACCAGATACTCCCAGGAACATCTTGAAACATGGCACCAGATGCAAGTTTCTGTCACATCTCCACAATGCAAACCATGGAGGAGTGTTGAAGACTGGATGGCTTAAGAAGCAGGCTGAGAAATCCAAGTGGTGCACTCTGCAAGGGCTGCAGAGAACAATGACACCGAGATCCTTCAAAAAGCCAAATAAAAATTAAGGGAGGAGTCAACCCATTCATCCTCTCAGCAAGGTTGCACAGTAAAAAATCAGAAGAAATTTGAAAAATGATGTAGAACCAAACACTTGAAAAGGCCAAAGGCAAGTAACTCATAAATCAGTAGGAAAAGTATTTTATTCCTATAACTGAATTATAACTACAAGCTGTGATCACTAAAATTAGAGTCCATAAAATTTACTATAATGTTTAGGAGGTAGCTGCTAATAGAAAAAGGAAAAAAAGCCTATTCAGAGAATAATAGAGCTGTTAAATTTAAAATATATTTTCTATTCTGTGCCTACGGAATTCAGACAAAATAGTAAATGGCCTGAGTTCTTTTTTGAAATAGCAGCATTTTATACCCTTGCAGCAACATAAACCATTGTAAATATAAATACAAATGAGATACAAGCTCAAAAATGCCACAGGCTACTCAGATATACTAGAAATTCTACCATCTTATTTTAATTATTTAACATAGGTTTTGTTGCATTCTGATACTGGATAGACATTGATGAAACTTTAAGTTATTTTAGGATATAAAGGAAATTGATTGCAAGGCTGTGCTCAAATAACAGCTTAAATAGAAATTGAGAATAGCAGGCAATGGAAGATAGCTGTATAACAAAAACTGATTTATATATCTGAAAAACTTCATAGACAGATAAAGAGCTCAGATTTAAGATGGACAGCACTTCAAAATCATGGGGAACATAACTACAAAATTCTGGAAGTGACACGGTGTTGGGCTTCCAGTGGCAAAAGACTGACTACAATAGAAATGAAAGTGTTCTACTCCTGTCACAAGACTGACAGAACACTGAGCAGTACAGACAATTTCTGCTCTGTTAACTCAGATTCAAAGTTTGTGGGAAAGGACCCTCAAATCGTTCTTAGAAATACTTCAGCAGAAAAAACTGCAGTTTTCTAGTTACAGGCAGCTGCAGTCCATGCTTTGTGAGGTGCCATGTATTGAAACTAGAAATAATCCTGATGAAAGACTTATCTTCTAATGCTTTTTGTTCAAAAACATCTTAAAAACACTTCCCGCTCTTCAAAATAGAAATTATTGTTATTTCATTCCATTGAACAACAACAACAAAACACCCCAGAAACATAAAAATCTGAAAAATAACATATCACCTGATTGCTAATATAAAAAATCAGAATAAACGTCTACAGAATTCTAATGGCAAAGATCATACATTGGTATTTACAATATGCCCGCTTGCCTTAGTAGAGCTCAAATCTGGATCATTTTGGTTTTGAGTGATTTGAAGAAACCAGAAACAAACAACAAGTCTCTAACTTGCACTGGCAATATTGTAAAACTATCTCATGATATAAAATGTAGGCGTTACTCTCTATGAATCATTGTGATTTAAAAAAGGATACTGATAGATAGGCAATGAATCACAATCAGTTTTGTAATCAGAAAAAGCTGGCTTCTTAAGAGAGACCTTTGCCCCCTTTGGCAAAGCATAACAACTAAATGTGCCAAGCTACTAAGGAGTATGCCTTCTCTTGTCATGTAAGTGGCCTCGTAAGACTGAGGGAAGTAGTTGACATTAAAATATATTTAAAATAGCTGTGTTGTATACAAGATAGCAAAGCTTTATCAACTATAAAGTCACAACACAATTAATTGTCAAGAGTGTTAACATTCTCAGAGCTGTGCTTGGCTCCAAGACTCAATGTGCCTTTTATAACTGGCATTTATTTATACTGGGCAGACTTCATATTACTCAGGTCTAGTGAAAGTTTTACTAACTACAGGAAATTAATATAATTCAAAAACTTCATATTTGTGCAGCTTAACCTACACTATTTTAAAAAAAATATTCTTTTTTTTTTTTTTTGCCACTGACTCAATATGAGAGAACAATCTGCTTCTAGATTCTTTGAAACTGGATTCTTGCTGTGCTAAATAAGGTGACTAAGACAGTGTTCCAGAAACGTTTCCATATATCCCAAAGATGTACAGTAAGATAATACAAATTTTACTTAATTTAAGAATAAAATGTGTTGTCATATAATGGATATAAGATCTTTTTATTAACAGTAACAAAAATAGAAATTACCAAGGAGTTAAGAATCCTCTTCATTCGCTAAGTTTTCAGTCAGATTTATAAGTTCAGTGCATGCCTTTAAAAGTATTTTAAAAGAAAATTCCACACTCAGAAGTTCATATGCAGAACCTGTGACTGTGTTTTCAGATGTCAAACTTATATTGAAGTCAATAGAAAGTGTTATAGCTTCAGTAGAAATTCACTGTTTAGCCCACAGTTAAGCAAAACACTCACTCGCATGCTTTATTTTGAATATTGTATTATTGCTAATGGTATTCAAATACCTGCTTAAAGTTAAGCACTTTGAAAAACTCAGTTCCTGGCTAAGGAAGGACTTCTTTAGCAAAGGCATATTATGAAATTACAGTTCATATACATGTATACACACAAATAAATCAATATATGTTGTAATACAGATCCATAAGAAATTAGGTTCTCATAAAATGCCATATTTTCGACATAAAATTACTGTTTCTCACTAACGACAGTGACAACACTGTGCCCAGAGTTAATAAAATACACTCACAACTACCATGAAATACTAGCTGCAATGTTTAGCCAGATGCCTACCCTATGTTTAAATAGGAAACTGTCCCAAAGTATTCAAGTGTAGAAGAAAAGCTACCTAGTAAATTTATACTGTGTTCACACATTATTCATTATATTAAATTTGCAAATTCCTCTGTGGCTTCATAAGCCCTTGTGAAATTATCAAAGATTTAAGTATGTAGTATGGCAAAATATACAAGAGATGTGTAAGCACTGAAGCTACTTACAAGACAATCTTATGCTCCATTGCTTATTTGGTTTCATTAGGTCATTATTACTTTGTCTTCTAATGTATTTTAATATACTAATCATGAACTCTTCTTTAAAAATGGTGCTTAGTGAATAATTATCAACTAAGGTAGCAATTTAGCAAGAAATTTTAGAATAGATGTACTTCATTATGAGATTCAAATCTGAATATGAAGTTTGTATTTCTTTTTGAAATGTTAGTAACTTTAACAGTAAATGTTGTATATTATCTGCACAATATCTAGTTACTGTTTTTCTTCTGAGACATCTTAGGTGCAATAAATTTTAAACTAACCCTGAAGAGTTTTTATAATATTAATACTTCAATAACCACATAACGCTTTCTCAGTCTACTTAGTGGTAAGTGAGAATTTATTGAGATCTTTTTACAGATGCATAATGCTGTTGGTAAGAAGCCTGGGATTTTTTTTCTTTCCTCAGACTCTGTCATGTCAGTGCTTTTTAATGTTCACAAGACAGTAAACTTAAGTATTGTTTCCAAGAGATGAGCTAATAAGGCATACAACTGTAATAGGGTAAAATATACTCATTAATATCCTAAATGCAGTTCCCTGCCATGGCAGAATACTGAATACTCCCACAGGAAGAGGAGGAGGAACAACAAATGCAACATGAGTTTAAACTCATTGCTTGAATTAAATCCCACTTTTAAAATTTTTCCTGGCAGTCAAATACATTGAAGCTAGTTCAAACACATCAAAGTTTGAGAAAGTAGATAAATATACCAAGGAGGGCTTAACATTCAGCATTCTCCTCTTCTAGATGCCACATAAATTAATCTAGCTCAAAAATATGTTCAGATTTTGTGTCGAAAACAGTTATTTACACACTGTCATCTGAGTGTATTTTCATTAGCTGCTGAAACTGTTCTATCAGACATTTATACACTTGGAAGGGTACTACCAGTGATACACATACCATTTCAGACTGCAATGTTGCCCAATGCATAGCTAAAGGACCCTACTCTTTACTCCATCATAATTGTTGCCATTACTCTGACAAGAGAAACGTCAGGCAAAAGAAAAATGATTGATTATGTATAACAGCAGGCTTTGTACCAGCCTACAGTAAGAGTTCTCAACTAAAATAATTTAATAATGACACAGGAACTCTTGCACACCTATCATCTGCTGTACTAATGTATCTTTCATCTTTTAAATTAGCAAAAAAAATTTAACCTTCTCAACTGTATGAACTGAGAAGCACATAACCTGCTCAGCCACTTCTCAGCAATAGAGCAATCTCTTGTCATCTAACTACTGTACTTTTGACCCTCCAAAATATTCCCAGTTAAAATACATCAACATGTTTTTACATGTGATTCAATAATTATTGCTCTCAATAGTGTGGGACACTTATCACATACTTGGATCAGTGTTCTTTGCATCTCATGTACTCCATCTTTCTAAATATTAATTTTTCCAGATAGCTTTAAAACTATCCCATCAAGACAACTTCAGGCTGCCTACACAAGGAGTGTAGAATCAGGTCATAAGTAGGGTAAGCTTGCTTTTGTAACTGAAATTGCAACATTGTACAACATGAGAAGTATTTAATAAGCACCAGTAAATTAATTATGAATAGCGCTCTAAATTTAAGTTACCTTGAACAGTTCCTCTTCTGAATTTTCTTTTGGACTACAGGACAAGAGCATCAAGAGGATCTTCCCCAGTCTTGTTTTTGGGGGTCAGTACAAAAAAACCAACATAATATAACATTGTACTCTGTATTTTATTCCAGAATACAAAGTTTCTGAAGGAAATTTAGCACTGAAAACTGACTATCATAAGAGCTAGACAAAAGATCTTAATTTGTATGACAAGAAGAACACTAAAATATCAACTATAAAAACTCAGCATTAAGTTAGCACCAGCTTATATTCTTTCATGATATTGTATTTCTTACTTTCAACAAAAATTATAGGAATTCCATTAGGAATTTTCTATTTGATATACTTCAGAAAAACTTGCAGACTGGAACTTAAAAGTATACTAACTACTGAACAGAGCAAAAAATACCAAAACCAACCAACCCTAACAGAGCCCAGGATCAGAGTAACTGTGAAACAGATGACACCAAGAAGCCCTAGAACAGCACTGTATTACCTTGAGTTCTAAACTAAATAAAATGGGTTAAAATTATAAGTTTATGGGCTAACAATTTCCTTAGCAAACTCTAAGTAGTCCTGGATGTCAGTGTATACATTGGACAAATCAAGCTATTTTCAATCATGTCATTTCTGTTCCTACCATCTAATACTAATAAACAAAACTCCCTTTACCACTCAAAAAGAAAATATCACAATACATGCATTCAGATAATGCATTATCAGGGCAACATTATATGATAATTCAAAAAAAGAGTACACGCTCATTTGTTATACAAGGTTATTTAAGCCTTCTGTCACCCATCCCTCAGCAGTTTTCTGAGAAAAGGCCCCCTGTCACAAATTTTTTCTGAGAATCTAACATGAGTCTTTGGGAGCAGCACAGAATTTGACGGAGATATTTAACCCTTTTCCAAATGTACTATTCAAGGGAAAAAAAACATGATACCTTTCTCTTAAGGATATGGAAGTAACTTAATAAAAACACAAAGGGTAACTGCTGTTAGAACCTGAATGAAAAGATGAATATTCTTCCTGCAGTCCTTTGATAAGAAAAAGTACACAAAATATTTGTGGGGGAAAAAGACAATTTCAACTTTAATTTCAAAATCATTAATGCAGTTCAAAATGAACTTAAGTACAACCTGGATAATGATACATTAATGCAAAATTCTATCAAGTCCTAACTTTGTTACTGATGCATGAACTTACTGTATTTTCTAATAAGATATCTGGCAAGGTTCAAATTTTACAATGTGCATGAAGACTAAAAGGAAAGAATTTATTTGATCTTACTTTCTGTTGGGTTGCTCTTCCTCTATGTTATTAATATCCTTAAGAATATGTCTGCTATGAATTGGCCCTGCTTTTGTCAACCTTTCTGTTTTGAAGTAAATTTTTTTCCAGTTATCCATTGAAATTGCCTTGCTTTCCCCAAGAAGAAACAAACATTTTTACCTGCCAAAGTGTGGAAAATTTTTTCACACAACTCACTTTTTCTCCTTCATATGAACTCCTGCATTTCCTGTAAGTGTCATTCATCCAGAAAGCAGGGTGTATTTATATTAACATTTAAGCAAACATGTATGTCTGGCAATAAACAGCATTCATTTAGCAGTTCCATGGCTTTTGCTACTGTTCTTTGCTTCTGTAATAAACTAACATATTAAAAATTCTGTTTGATGTTATTCTTCAGTTATTAATATTGGTGATCTTTAACTCAGAGTGTCCATGCATAGCAAGTCTCACTCTTGTCACACACTCAAAGTCAGCAAAGTTTTTGTCTGCATAGTGACTGTGTAACTGTACAAATCATTCTATGAAAGGAAGACGGAAACTAGTTATTTTTGACAAGAAAATTTCAAGAGTTAAAATGACATCACTTTAGGACACCAAACAGAAAGTAGAGTATCCACAGCTAAGAACAATTTATTGTTAGGAAAAAGTTATTAATGTATACTTTCAGAATTCTTTTATTTTTAACAGCTAATCTTAAACAAATGCTTTAGCAACTAATGCTAAACAGTGATTTTTGTAAATTACTTTGTTTCCAGCTGTAAAGATTCTACCAATGCTTGACTAAATCAGTAAAGACTCTGATTGTACTTTGTATTTTGCACATAAGTATTGTGGAGAGCATGAAGTGTCTATTAGCTCTAAGCTAGAAAATCTGTGTGCCCCAGTCACCTATGTTGACATGGATTTCAGATTCTATGAAGCTCTGTATACGAGATTGACAATTGCCTATAGAGATCCTAGTTCATGTAAATGTGGCTGCTTTCTTTAAAAATATGAACTGCCATTCCATTTCTCTTTGACAGCTTTTTCTAGTGTCAGTTGAGGAGAAAACTGTATAATCAAGTTCTACTGCTGTTTCAGAAAGATTAATAATTATAGGGTTATGCAACATTAACAATAGTGGTACAAGCAAAGCAGCTATGTTAAATTTTAACAGCATTAAAAAGAGAGGTAGAAAGAGACTGAGATAATTTCAGTTCTCTTCTCTGTCCTGTGTTCTTGTCAGCATCTTTTTCTTTCTATATTTAAAATACTTTAAGAATTTCTTCTGCAAGTAATCTAAAAGGACAGCTAACAGCAAATCTTTCAGTTTCATGTCATGCACCAGTTTCATGCACCGCAATTCAAGACAAAAATGTATATTAAAATACTTATATTTATAGCTAACTTCTTGCATATTTTTCTGGAACATTTATGGAGTAAGTTAGTATACTGAAAAATATCGTATTAATTAACTTTCTGGAAAGTGTTATTTTGAATAATTACATGCAACTGTATTTCTTTAATCTAAATATGCGTGTCATTTTCACACACCAACCACAAAGTATACACTGGAATTTTGCCCATATACCCTGGGATGCTTGATAACTTGACTGATTTATTTTTAAATCAGTTATTCATCTTCAATTTGCACATAATACCAATAGTTAACCTTGCAATAAATTATATTGTCATACCCCATTATTCTTTTACGGAGATTCATTTTCTAGGCAAGCAAGTTTAGTGTGAGGAACTAAAAGTTATTGCTGTGACTTTTTGTAACCCCTCAGGCAGGCTTGTGAACAGCTAAATATCATGAGGCTCTGATATATACTAAGGATAAGTTACTGTGACTTTTACTGTTCTGATTTTTTTTAATTGCTAAACAAAAATCAATATTTTGCAGATTTCTGTGTGTTGAACTTGAAGCATGACCACAAGACAGATGGTCAATCTCTTCAAAGATTCAGTTGTATTTAAAAGGAATCATATTAAAATACTATTGAGATTATCACAAAAAAAATAAATTCTTAAGGGACATCTGGATTACATCCAGTGCAATGTACTGTAATATAGAGCTGAAAAAGGATAAGACACTTCTTGCATTAATGGTGCCTGCAAAACTCCTGCTGAAACTGTTTGAACCACCTCTAATCCAAAGGATCAGAAGGGGTCTTCAGTAGCAGACTGCTTCCCGCACCCTATACTTCCTGTCCTTTGTGTAACAAGGTGTGAATATCTGCTTTAAACCTTATTACTATACTCTGTAGAAAATAAGAAATTATTTTGCAGCAGCTTAGCTGACCCTTTGCCAACAGTAATGTACCTGGTTTAGAGGCATATGATAAGGATGAAAATAAGGACAACTACAATCTAATTCCATTATCGTATCTAAATTGGGAGAGCTTGGGAATTTAGAACTTGGTTTTGATCTCTAACCTTCACTTTCTACTATCAATGTATCATCACAAAATAGGTTAAACACCAAACTATTTGCAAAGCAGAAACTGGTTTTCATTGGATTACAAGAAGACAGTATTCACCTCATAGCTTTATACAGGCACACCTTTCCAATGTAAAGTATGGGCTTGTAAAATGCGTGTGGCATACTATGTAAAACTAATACAATTAGCGAATGGTCTCCCCTGTATTTTCAGAATTCCTAAACTGTTTCAGATGTAAACTGGTATCGGACTTGGTTCATTGTTTGGAACTATGGAATATTTTGTACAGCTCTAAATAATATACTCACTGAATCAGACATGATAATTTGGGGTCAAATACTAGTTCCTTTAAAACTGACCATAAAATTTCTATCAGTTTACTTAATTTACCTTTTGTGGAACGATGACAATGGTATGTGGTTTTGAACAGGAATTCTACACCTCCTGGTCAATATATGAACACAACATAGCCAAAATCTCTGCCAACACAATCATACATACCATACTAAGCAGGCCTTCAAATTGAACCTTCTCCTTCCTCAGACATTCTGAGGAAATAATTTGTCTATAAACCTAGGTTAGGGAAAAGAGTAGAAACTAGTGATACTGAAATCACAATAATATATAAGCTAATCAATAAATAGCTTCCTCTCAAGGTTTACATCTCAATGAAAGCAGAAAAATTTGCCACTTCCATTATGTTTTCAGATACAAAGCCCCCAGATTATCAATGAGTTATGTACTGTCAATTGTAGAGCTTAACTGGGTCTTGTATCTTGCCAGTTGTATCTTTATTTTACTATTTGTTCTCGGATGTTAAAAACACTATTGGAAGCAGTTCAAAAATACATTGTTGGAAAATTGTTAATGCCCTAGTCATACAATGTCATTTTGAAGCTCCCTGGGAATTTAGATTTGCACAGCTTATTAGGATATGACCTTTCCCTTGATTTTTTATTTTAAGATCAACTTAACATGAGATTTCCCCAGTGGGAGTTGCTGTGTTTCCTTCACAGATAAGGAAAAGAGCAATGGCAACTCCGTATAGAGACAACTTTCATACATTTCTACAGTACAGACAAGTTTGTGGTCTTGACAGACATCCAATGCATTCCTAGAGGTTGAGATGAAAATCATGCTGTACATTAACTAAAAAAAACCCCAGGAACATAATAAAGGTATTTCCCTGAATCTTTCACACACACCCTTTTTTTTTTTCCCCATGTCATTTAAGATTAAGCTTTGAGGAATTTTGAGGCCTATGGACTCCTCGTATTCAGAGGATCAGGGTAGCATTGGCTGTGAGATAAAGACTTGTTTCTGGAACACATTCGTATTCATTTGGGTGGCCAATTATTACCTCTACAGCACCCTTTTTTTTTCTCCATGATACAGATCTTCTCTCACAAATTCACACATTTCAGCATTTCCATGCTTCCTATATTAGCATAATTTTTCTGGGGTCCCATGAAACTGATCTCAAAGCAGAAAGCTGAAAAATCAGTTCTCAAAATTTTCCTACGTGGCAGGTATTCAAAATGGCTAACAAGAATAGTATCTCAAGTTCCTCAGTGGACAGTGAGTGAGGTTCCTCTAGAGGCTGATTCAAGAACAGGTACAGTACTCTCTTGCTCTAAATTACTCTGTAGAGGAGAGATCGCTCTCTTTGTGTTATGGGATGATTACCAAGTACCAATAACAGTGTTTAAGTACTTATACATAGTAAACATTTTTTAATAGTTTAAGCCAGGTATATTCAACATTTCTCAGCCCATATCTCCCTATGGCAATGAAGCCCACAGAGATAGTTAGTTAAATTATTAGAAGCTGAATAATGTTGCTTATATTTGAAAATTTTCAAATGGTCAAGATCGCAAAAACTAATAACTTCTAATAAGTGTTTATTCAGGAGAGAGTAATTTTCTCACTGAAAGTAAAATCAGTGTGTCAATAAGGAGATCGCTAATAAGAATTAAATATTTTGCTCTTTGAATATTCAGGGTAAAAGTTTTATGCATTAAGCCTTTGCTATGCAAACAACATTTTTGTTCAACTACAGATACCAAAAGAAGAAAAGGAAGTGGTGATGAAATAAGATAAATTACTTTTTAAAAAACCTTTTCAAATAAGTAGTCTGCTGACTTAGTACTTTGGGTAGGCATTGTGCATATAATGTTCTTATAACGATGGCACATTATAATATAAAGTAATGCAGTATAATATAAATTCATCATGATCATATTTGAATATCATAGCAATGACATGTCCAACAAAATCATACAAAGTTTCAAATGATTCCAAAAACAAATTCAGCCAACTTTAGGAGTTTCATTGGTCTGCAGTTCTCATAGTAGTGATGCACATTGTCTGCTGTAATTTGGCTGTGCAAACAAAATGTAGTCCTTTAAATTTTCCTGCAGCAGCTGTTAACAGGGGGATGTCCCCAGTAGTTACATTTGCATTTCCAGAAACAGCCTTTCCCCTTTCAAGGACTGACAAGAGATACAGGTTTACCACTCTAACAACCAAGTAGCAGACAGCCTTAAAACTAATTTAGATTATAGGCAGACTGTAGGAGTTGATTTGCGATTGATCTGAGGCTAATCTGTCTCTCTTGGGTAAGTACAAAGTCATTATCTACATCACTGGTTAAAGACCTCTATGAAACTTATGTATCTAACAAAGGAGTAAACAAATCCAAACTGATATGATTTACTGCATACCACTGTAGAGTACCCTGATGTCATACATAACATTTCTGCAAAGAAATCTACCAAGATTCTAGAAAAATGCTAATAATATACAAGGAAAAAATGACAAGGTGAATACTACAGACTTACAGGAAGAAATCTGTTGGCTAATATAATTTCTAATGGAAGAGTGTATCTATCAGCAGGCATGTTTGAAAAGTGATTCAACAGAAATTGTGTATCTTTTTCTACTCTGGTGACATAGACTCACAATGCAGATGCATAGTGTAAGCACTAAAAGTTTATTTACAGAGGGCAGGACTGAACATTGCATGTGAGCACATTCAGACCATGATAAAGAGCTTTGTCTCCCATTAGTAATTTAAAAGAATTGTGATTTGGTACTCCCAACACACCTATAATTGAATTCCTCAGTCATAAAATCACTGGTGCCAAACAAGTTCTGATATCTTTTATCAAGCCTCTTTTTTTCTTGTCATTTGTTAACATATTTCCTATGGAGCTTTTCTTCTTTTTATAGATACATTTGCTTTAGTTATAAATTAACCCCGGAATTGACTCTCCCAGAGGCCACAAACTGCTTCTTTATTATCTTGAAAAAGTTTCAGGCTATATGAATTTATGATTTGGAATAATTTTGAATAACAGTTGGTGGTTCAAGTACAGAGAAAGGGAAAATTCAGAAGATTGAAAAAGTAATTAAGAATAAACTGAAAATGTTTAGATGCTTTTCTGTGCCTTCTGCTCTGGAAGCCATGATTAATTTACCAAAGGGAACATATTTGCCTGTGGGACTTCTGGTGCTTCCGGTTCCTTGTAGTAATATTAACTGAGATACAGCCTCATTCTGAAAGGTCTTTCTAAGAAGTTCCATACTTCAGTGGCTCCTGAAAATGGCCAGCACATTCCAAAGGTGTGCAGAATACTTCAAAATTTAGACTCAGGTGCAATTTGAGCCATATTATAAAAACATTCATATTTTTTACCAAATTTATTCAAATAATGACCATTAGAAGACTAATTTTTCATTTGATAAATGTAATCCTAAAGTAACAAGGCTTATAACATTTGCTGTTTCTAATTGTGTCTTTGTTGGTCTCTTTCTCTTCATAGCTTTGGAAAACATTGGCTTGTTTCAGCCAGAACTGACTACAACGTAGAGGAGTTTTAAGAAAATATGCCTAAATTGTTGTTAGTGTCACCACTGAAAGACCAACAGTTTGAGCTCACTCTGTAATAAATACCAGAAAATCCAAATGAAAAATTCCTAAAAAGCATATCCATTGGAAACTAACTTAATTGGTTCTACTGTTCAAAGACCAATTTGTATAAGGACAGAATAATACTTTTTAACAGCCAGGATAATACACACACTATTTCCTTTATTTGTCATTCTGTACTACTCTTACCTCCATTAAAAATCATTTAGTTTGAAAAAAAATTTATTTGATTTGACATGAACACACCAGATACCTATTTTTTATGGTTTAATTCTTGGTTTACTTAAGATTTTCCAAAGTGGAGCAATTTGAAAAAGTATGCCTTCAAGATTCAGAAAACAGGAAATGATCACATGAAACTTTGCATTTCTGGATTACTCTTCCTGATCCAGTTTAGATTGGCTGTGGTCGTGCTGCTGGTACACCGCATGTAACAAGGTGCTGACTTAATCCAGTGTAGGGTGGGTTAAAAATTACACTGGTTTGGTTTTAAAAGAACTATTTTAAAAATTACTCTTTAATTAAGAATAACACAAAGGATTGATGTATATTTTTCCTGTATAAATAATTTTCATGCAGTGTTTTCCCCCATCTCTAGTTTCCCATATTCAAGACAATGTCTTTCTTACAAAGGTAAACAGAACTTCCTTCTCTATGTGCTATTTCTGAGATTGCCAGTCAGTTATTTGAAGTTACAATATTGAAATTTTCATCTTACCTTGTGCTTCGTCTCTGATTTGTCCTTTTTTTTTTTTTTTTTTTGGTAAGTTAGTGCGTCATCCTCTTGAAAAATGTTGTAACTTACTCTGTTTCCTCTTGAGTGCTTCATCTATTTAATTACCTATAGTAGGTTCTTGCCGTATCTTTGTTAAGTCTTAACAAAATATGGTGTTTTCCATCCCTTTAATTGAATCAGTTGTGACACAGCTGAAAGGACTTTAACAGTGAAAATATTTATGAATTTTTACAGCAGAAATGAGGTTTAAAATAGTGGCCACATTGTCAAATAATTTAGCTCTCAAATCTTCAAGTTTTAAAATACACATTAATCTGTTTAGATTTTACAGCTCTGTGCTTTCTATTTCATTAAAAAAAAATTAAAAATCCATTACTTATTTGTTGACACTAATTGGGGAAAATCAGTCAGTCTGATTTGGCCCTAATATTCATCTGTAATCCCATTCAGATCAATGAGATGGTGAGCATAAAGGTCAGATTGCATTGACTACCCTGAAGGATCAGAACCATGAAGTTATACACAAGTAAACCCACCTACTCTCACACCTTGTGTACACATTTCATAACTTTGTTTGCACTGTGTACTTTCACTTGAACCAAAAGGGATTTTTCAGAGCAAACAAGTTGTAATGTATTCTTTAAAGGTGAGTTACAATGTTAGTTATCTATAGTTTGAGAGTAGGACAGTAAAAATGTCAAAATATTTTTCAGAGTAATGACTATATCATATACAAGTATTTTACTAACATCTGCTCAGGACAGATGTTTAAGTAGAGAGAGAATTTTGCCGTCATACAACACAAGCTCCAATAACAACTTGATCCTTCACCAGGAGTTAGAAAAAAACTCTTAGGAGTATTTTTAAAGGACTTAGTTATATGTCCTTTTATTTATTTAAATGACAGCCAAATGGACAGACAACACAGACTAAAATGACTTATATAGATATTTCTTTTCATAAAATGCCAACCATCTACAGCCTCTACTTTGCTAGATAGACAACTTCCATTTCTTTCTTGTGTGCCATAAGCTTTCTGAATTCCAAAGATCTCCGAGTTATAAATTATTAATTTTTTTAATTAAAAAAATCTATGAATGGAACATTAAGCACAGCTCACCTTTGTCCATAGGCAGGAAGAAATTTAAAAGGAAATTATAACAAATCTAAAAGGCATTTAAACTAACTCAGTTTCAGCTATACTAATAAACTAAAGAGTCCCAAGGCTCTCACTCTGGCTGTATTTGTTCCACTCACATTATGAAGCTCTCCTAGTCATCAAAACTTGGTGGCAATACCTAGATGGTCTGTTGCAAATGGTACATGGCCCATGATAACTCCCAAAGTATTTCTGGAAAGTGTTTGGATGGCTCTTAGTTTGCTCAGCTAAAACTGGACCAGGGACAATTCTAAGAATTTAGCCATTTAACAATCCAGTTCCTGAGCCTGTGCCCAAGTTACAACACTTTTTAATTTACTAGTACAGACCTAGACTCTGAGTTCAATTAGACTACCCCAAGACTAGGAAATATAATCGCTTTGGGCTTTTGTTTTGTTTTTCCTCAAATTCACTGAGTTATTGTATTTTGTATCAGCTTTTTTTCCTAAATGTGGTCCCACTTTCTGCCTGCAAGCTGGCAATACATGTAGCTGTACTCTTAGCTTTCAAGAAGGGGAATTGTGCAACTCTGAAGATGTTTGGCATCAGTGTGAATGTGAGTAAGACTCTAGAAATCTCATAAATCTCACCAAACATGCATTTTCTTTGTATGCCATTTTATTGATCACTAACATAAAATGTGCCGAACTATTTTTCCCAAACTCACGCTTTATTTCAGTGAAATATTATATCTGTGCAAAAAGAAACTGCAGAGATGGAAAACTCTAAGATACAAGTTAAATCCTTGATACTCACAAAAACAAAGCAGGTAAAATTATCAAATTCCTGTAATTGACACCTAACAGAGGCATTTACCTATCTATCTTTGTGTCACATGAAAATATAAGAAATATGTTGCTGCTTCAGAAGTCCACAATATAAAAATGGCAATACCATAGCGAACTGGAAACTGCTTACTATTTGTCTCACCTGCTCTGAGAACAGCTAACAACATACTGGATACAATAGGCACCTCAAAATCACCCCTAACTTCTACGAGCTAAAATAATCCACATGCGCTATGGTTGTAGAAGAAAACTGACTATTCTTCAGATATACTCTACAGCATCAAAGGGCATAAAGGAACCTGTTATAAATAATGGCTTATAGAAGATGAAGGGAAGAAAATCCTATGTGGTCTGTCAATTTCTCTTCCCAATGCAACATCCATCTCTGCAGTAGATTTTCCCTTTTTTTTTCTCCAATTTAATTTCAGAAATTCTTATTCAGAAGATATTTTCTTTGAGGAGCTATACAACAGCTTATATGAATACTGGAATCAGAAAACAGTGCTATTTAGTATTTAGCCTACATTGTCCTTATTTAATTTCCATGTTCATAGCTAAATGAGCACTCTGTCATTCTTACTGTTTTGAAAGCCAAAGAATTCCTTTCTCCCACAGAGTAACTGCCAGGTATAATTACTACATTCATTAGCCCTTCCTGGAGTAATTATCAGGAAAGTGGCAACCATACCTGCATCAATTTCTTCTTCCTCCTTGCTTTTTTTCTGCTTTCCTTCCAGGACAACTAGTTTCTCTCTACTTTGTCTCTCCCCCTTACACTGGGTCTCTCACCTTAAACCCTTTCTTCCTTTTATTCTTCCCTTCAAAATGCAGATTAGGGGAGGAAAGAGAGAGATGGTCCTACTGTCTCTCATTATTTTCATGTCTACCAATTTGTTGTGGTTTGGTTTTGTTTTGTTTTAATTTAAGTCAATTCATTCTGACATTGTTAGGAGATTCATAGTACAGTTATTTCACCAGTAACAACACAAGAGTTACCCTCCTGTCTAAGGGCCAAGCTTCAGCAGAAATTTAAAATTGCCACATGCTGTATAACATTGTGCTGTGCCTTCCTGTTAGTGGATGGGGGAGGAGACAGGAATCTCTTGCACAGCCTGTATCAGAGAATGTAGTCACGCTACAGTATATCACATTTAGTGTATGTACAAGTTATTGTTATTCTAAACTTACCTCAGACTTCAGCAATATTCACTGCCTGTTCTCCTGTCCTTAGTGACAGGAAAGCTGTCACTTGTTGTTAGCATATCAGACAGTTCCTGTTCTCAAAGGAGTAATAAATAAGGCTAGATTTAAAAAACAGAACAAACTTGGGCAGAAAAAGAACAATAAGTAGGAATGCCAAAACACAGTAAAAGACCACGTTATGGCATTGTCAGCATATCTTACACCACGAAAAGCTGAAAATCTCATAAGAGACCAGAGAGAAGAATTCAAAATCAAGAAAGTTCCAACAATAAACTTTAAACTTTGAGAAAGAAACTCAAACATCTGTATTTCTAAAGAATTTTCCTGCTTTTTAAGATCTTCTTTGAGAAATATAAAAAGGGCTAAATAAAGAAAGAGAAACAACAGAGTCTTCACCAATTTTCCACTGCCTGCCTTTGAAATTTCCTTTAATTAACTAATTAATTAATTTCCTTTCCTGATACTCATTATGGACAGCTTTTTGACTTTTTCCTAACACTCTTTTCTGCTGGGCCTCCAAAGTCCCACACTGGCCTTAGATCCCTGCCTTAATCCACCACTGCAATTAATCTAATCATACTGAACACCAGTTCCCTCTATTAAGACTAAAGATATTCTAGCTATTTCACAGTATTTTAAAGTCAGAGACTATCTTAACATTGCACATTACACCACCTAGTCTACACAGATTTTATTTTATGGATATATTCATTTGTAAAAATATTATCAACATTTCTGCTTCTTCATCTTTTAAAAACAGAATTGATAAAATATATAGAAAGCAGTTTTCTTTTGATCTCTCACCTACTCAAAATTGGCACCCTAGTGACCCAAGAGAATGGAAAGAAATGCACATGACTTCCACATCCTCAGTATTACATCATGAAGGATGAAACAGCATATTATGTACAACTCAGAGTGCTGCTGTACTGTATGTAACTCTTTTCTTGCATAAAAAAATGCCTTTCTTAACAAAACTGTGACTCATTAAAAATTTGACAGATACCATATACCAATGCACAGAACAATGAAAACAATGATAGACCATTAGACACAGACTCATTTCATAATGGGATCATTTACTGTGAACTGTGACATTACCGTGATAACTTGTTTTTTTAGATAAATTAAACCATGAAAGTGTGTTGGCAGGGAAAATATATTTTTAATATTCTATTTTTGGATTAAGATTTTCATTGCCAAAAATTTTCAAGAAGATATGTCTATAAGAAAACATCTTTGTTGGAGGAAAAATGGGTTCTTGATACTGAAGGGTTTTTCGGTACTGCTTCAAGCATTATCAAGAAATCCTGCCTATGCCAACTGTGCTTTAATAACTATTTCTTAATAAATTAGTTATTCTTAATAAATTAATCAATTAAGAAAATGCCTTTACCCATGTCAAAAAGTAACTTGCATAACCTGATATTTTATCCTCTCTAGCCTGAGTAAAACCTAAACCAGTGTGATGATTTCAAGTGTATATTTAACACAAGATATTAGGGTATTGGATTACTGTAAAAAAACCCAAACAAGATACTGTGAACATAATAAATATCCACCGCACCCAATTTAACTGGGTAAAGTTAGCCAGCCTTATCACGAGACAGACCCAAAGAACGAGTCTTTGGGCAGTGCCCAAAGGAAACTGTGTAAGGAACCCTCTTGGGTCCCTTATTCATCATGCCATAATGTTCTTCTCTGCATCACAAAAACAATTAACCAGTTCAAAACAACTGGCAAGCTCACATCATGGCTAACACTCTAAGAAGCTTGCAAAACAGAACCAATATCAACTGGCAAGCTAATCATGGAAGGCAAGCATGGAATTTGCTTGCAATAGCATTTCTTATGTGTTAACATCCAAATAATTGGGGGGGGGGGGGAAGAGTAATCTAGGAACTACTAATTAAGCTTCCATAGGATTTTTTGAAATGATTTTGCATTGTCTTGATAATGAAAAATACTTTGAAACCACTGTTAAAAACCCAAGCGTTTCAAAGTAATTCTTCAATGTTTGCTTATTGCCTGTTTTAAATCCAGATTCAGGACATATCATAATAAACTTCTGTAATTTTAATTTTGAAACTTATTCTGTAGTTAACTGTAACAACCCATACTTAGCTGAGATCTTTACTAAATAACCTACTCCAGACCAACTCAGCAATTGTGGGAATAGCTATAATGTAAATGGAAAAAAAAAAATACCCAGGAAAATAAACCTTTTAAATAGTGCTTATTTCATTCAGACAACTAGTTTAATATGAAACCCCTTTGCTGTAAGCAAAGCTTAAAGTTTCATCTTGTTTATCATCTCAAACCATGTTCATCAACAGCTGGAAGTTCTGAAAGTGAAAGCATATTTGCAGAACTTTTGTTTCCACATTCTGTAATCATGTTCTAGGCAAGCCCCCAAAAATCTACACCTTTATATGAGTGTCTTACCATATGCAGTCATTTGTCATACTCTTTTTATGTTGACAATTACTACAGGATATTTAAAATAAATAAAACACTAGCCTACTTTTCTTAATATTTCTAATAATTTAAAAAATCAACTACACTAACATGCCTTGATGTACAAATAAGGCATCTCAGATATGCAGTTTAAGTGCAAATGATGGCATCCGGGAGTGATGATAGAGAAGAAATACAGTAAAATCCTCACAGATCTTTATTGACCCAACAAAGTAAATCCATCCACTATCAGTGGTTAACTTCAGCAGAATCGGAGGAATAGATATGTCACTAGGTCAGTGCAAGAACATTGTTTCAGTCATACTACAGGCTAGAAAGCAAATAGATAAAATAATTTTTTCCTTTTCTGGAGGGAATGAGAAACTTAGCCTGTGGCATCTACAAAATTTCTCATGATTCCATTAAATATGGTCCTGAATAAGGTTAGAGAATACAGATAAAATTCTGTGTAAATAAAACATCCTTTTGCACTCATGTACTTCTGCACTTGCTTATCTATAGATTTCTCTGGTGTAGCCGAAAATAAAATTTGGCTTTATTTTTTTTTTTACATTCTTAGGTAGGATTAAAAATCAATTTAGCAATATACGACATAATAATGTGCTTTTGTTAAGCTTAAAAACTGAGATTCAGCATAAAATTTTGTAGCTGAAATACCACTGTACGCGACAGTGAACAGTAACTCCAAGTAAAACATATTCAAGACAAAAGGATAAAACTCTTGAATTCTATTTACTGTAGACATAAAAAGTCAGTACCTAAACCTATCATGAAGAAGTATGTACGTTATGAAAGGCAGTAAATAGAAGTGGCCGCATTTTTCCACAAGACCCCATATTAGATAGCACCACAAAGCACCAGGTCTAGGTAGTAAAACCTGTTTTTCTGACCACCCCTACTAGAAGATCTTGGTGTGAATGTTAAAGCCTGTAATTAACATTTTTCTTTTCATAGTTCCTTTTTTTAGTGTTACTGTTTCGGTAGTCTGACATACGTTTCAAACCACTATGGTTGAGAACTTATTTCACAGCAATATTAAAGTATTCCCCTAGCATAAGTACTGAAAATGTACATCATTCTATTTCTATATAGATAGCAATCTAAGTTCAAAGCCTCTCAAACTTCAAAATTGCTGCTACACAACCAAGAATAGTTACAGCACTTACACAACATCTCCGTTCAATAAATCTAAACAAACACACAAGTACTATGGACCTGAAATGTAATATTATAACATAAAATCCTATTTTATGTAATGCAGCATAAACACATATTGTGTAAAAAGTTTAAGACAAGATCATAATTCTGGGCAGGGCTACTTTATGCAAATATGAAACTCTCTGAAAAGCAACTTGCTTAAACTCAGAAAAACACACAACACAATAAGAAAACTTCCATCACTCCCACTTATTCAATATGCCTATTCAATGACAGCTACAAGTGTTTCTATGAAAATAACACATTTACACTTTTATACATACATACATACACGTAAATTAGAGGAATCGAAGCTGGAGGTATCCTATAAAAAAGTATAGGACTCTGTCAAAAGGGAACCTAAAATATGTCACAGTGAGATTTACAATAAAGAGGAAAGACATGAGTCCCCATGGAGCTCAAGAAATCCCAATAACCCATAAGCCAGCACAAAGTATAATAATTTCCTCTCATAATAGCTGCTATAAGACCCAAACTAGAACTCATGTCTAATTTGAAGGTCTAGAATAAACTAATAACAACTGCAATGTCTGTATCAAAATGTTAGTATTTCATTTAGAGTTAAAATACATTAAGAAATTGATCACAAATTCCAGAACAAAAGGCAGATAAATATACTTCTCCTGTTACACTGGCATTTCTTAAATACTTTAAAGAAAAATATGTAGGACTTTTGCTATAATATATATTCATGGTTATTTAATTTCAGCCATTTAGTCTCACTGAGCAAACAGTAATTCATTTAGAGTTGGACCCTATATTTTCAGTACACTAAAACCACAGACTGACTTCAATAGTAACTGCATGGAAGCAAGCCGTGTACAAGACAAAATTTCTAACACTGCACGTAGACTGCAAACCTGACCCTACTGAAACAGCAGAACCACCACTGACCTGAATGAAGCTGGGAGGTTTTTTTCTAGACTACGCATCTTCCAATAAACCAACATCATCTTTTTTTGATACAGTGGAATGGTCTGTATATCTGTCTATTGAGATATTATCCAATATTTATTATACTGTGTTATCAAATACTATATATAGCCTTTGGACATTACTGAGATAAGTAGGAAGTCACACACATATCCCTTACAAGTATGTACATAACCATACGTACACGCTCGTCTTAGCAGTCATCAAGCATACTTGAACATACATCCACAAAGCTATGCAAGCTTTGTGTTTTTTAAATTGCTAATTATCAACCAGCTGGGTAGACTTTGGGATTCATAGACTTGAATTCATAGACTTTGTCCTGAAAGTGCAGACTGCATGGCATGGAGGTGATCTGCTTAGTCATGAGGGAAAGGGGTGGTTTATGCAAGTCCACAAAGCATCACCTGCTAGTTGATTCCAGAAATTCACAACCCAGCTTTTGAGATAGTTATTTCTCTTCCCCTTTCTAAGCAGGATATTTTTTCTATTTGCAGTGCAATTTAGTGAAACTGCAAAGGAAAACCAACTGTATTTAGAGAATAGAGTGCTGCTTTGAAGTTGAAGGGTTTTTTTTCTGTAAATTTGGGGATTTGCTGTCATGCATATATCTAAATTTTTTGTATTTGTCATGATGCAGATTAGAATCTATTACCCTTGTAAGAATTTATTACTGTTGTAAGCATAAATCAACAGACTGAAATTTTAAATTAAAATTTTTGCATCGATCTCACTACTACATTGTGTCTCCTTTTAAATTTGTAACTATTTGCATCTTCTCGTCACAGATCACGTAGCATTAAGGATAGGGACAATCTTTTCGTTTGAGTGAGTAACAAGATGGCCTCAATCTTGACTAGGCTGCTAGGTACTACTGCAACACAGGTAATTAGAAATATCTATATAGTTCATATATCATGAATTTTAACTGGAGAATGATGTAATTGTTTAGTTCAATTCTATAGGAGAGGACAAACAGGCCAAATAATATCACGTAAGGTGTGGGTGGAGTGGGAGAAAAATGTGAGCCTCGTCAAATTGACTTAAGTTCTGTGAAAGTTTTCAGATATGAAGACTGCAGACTAGGCCTTGCTTCTTTTTTTTTTTTCTTCCCCCAAATTAAAAAAATAAAACTCTACAAAAGATTTAGTCACATATTTGTGCTATGGTGTGAGAAGAGCTGACATCTTTGTAGCAACAGGCAAAAGAGAAGTCCATGTTGCAGTAGAAGACTTGATACTGAAGTAGAAACTTACTCTTTCCTGTGATTGCCACATGTATTTTCTCCATCATATCTCCTTATACCTGCAACACTTGAAAGTATCCTAAGCCCCACTCACCACAAGTGCTAGTACAAGTAGAGTGACAATTTGCCTAGCATCTGTATTTTCTACATGCTTTGTCACTGGAACCTGAAAGAAAGCACAACTGAAAAAAGACGGACTATCCTTCATTTAAAAAGAAGCAGGAGCGTGGGGGGGAACAGACAAAAGAAATGTAGACGTTTATCATTTATTGTAGGAATCAATTTACATTTCATATTCCTGGGAATCTAAACATCTGAAGACAAATCTTACGGCTCTTTCATTTTTCATTCTGCCTTGGAAAGGCCTCCACAGGGAAAAAAAAGGAGGCGAGGGGGAGATCTCTATCCAAGTACTCTGTAACAGTTAAATGAAATCCTTGAGAACTGACCTGTTAATGGGAAACCTCAGCTTCTGTTTGTGGCATGGGTATGTAGGACTTGAGTCTAACAATGTTCTCTTGCATTGGATTATTTCTAACTTCTTCTTTTGTTAGTTCACAAAAAGCTGACACACAAAGAATATTTGGTATGAAATACCTGAAAAATAGATCCCTAGTGTTAAAAAAAAAAAATATATATATATATATATAAAATTATGGAAATATAGCATGGAATAATTAGTGCTTATCATCTAATATCATGCTAAATTAAGTAAGTCTATCAGTAATTAAAAAATAAAACTAGTAGCAATAACTAATGGAAAGTATTGTATCCATGACTTCAAAAGAACTTAGCATGGAGAATTTATAATTGTATTTTAATTTCTCTTGAGTAACTGCACTGGAAACTGTTTTACTGCATGTCGGGGGAGAATACAGGAATAATCCTCGCAACAAAAGCTAGCAAAAGAAAATCAAATTCTGAATATCAAATGTGCCCAACTAGAGATTCACAATTAGGCTACAAAAAATGGCTAGTAAGTATATTCAACATCATTCTTAACAGATTATATGTAGAAAAAATAAAGAGGGCCTCAGCAATCTAGGTGAAAAAAAAATTAAGTATACTTTCATTATTTAGTCCAGCTTTGTACGAGACAGAGGTTCTGTTCTACTTTTAAGCTTTTCCTTGTTTTTACAATATAACTTCTTGCGAAATTCATTTTATTAGCCATTGCTATAAGTAGAAAATTATACTGGCAGTAATTGAAGCTGGGCCTAAATTTATTTTATTGATGGTGAAATGGACTTATGGTTATTTAAAAATTTCAGAGTAGACAGATTTAGAAGCAGTGCTGATAGTGAGTGTTTTTATCAGTATCATAAGGAAGGTTAAAAGGCATAGCTTCAATATTCTTCAATTAAATTCTAATACTTTGCCACCTCAGTTTTTTTGTGATAATGTATTATATGAAATATAAATTTATATCAGCAGAAAAAGCATTATTTGCATATTCTATATCATAATGGAATTTTCACTGAATGCTGCTGTTTAATAAATTGTATTATCCTGAAATTTGACATTGAGGCATTTTTTAAGAAATACATACTATCTTAAGGCTGTTACAGATATATAATCTCTGAACCACTAACAGTTAATGAGATATTTTACAAAACTGATGCCTAAAAACATTCACATTCAAAAGCTGCCCCTGTAAAAATACCTTTAAATGATATTTCTGATTGGTTATCATTCAAAGCCCATGCCAACTATTTTTTTCAACTCTCCCCTTGACAAGTCCATGCTTATATTGTACCACATGCCTTAACACACTGCTAAGAGTGATTTCTTACAATCTCATAATTGAATCTCTAAGCAATTTTTGCAGCAATTTTTTTTTTTTTTTGGTGACAGCCAAAGAGAATAATGATGTCCAAAACATGTCTTCATGCAACAAATTCTGATATTAATGGGAGGACAATATATGAAATTTCTTTTCCAAGGAGAGCACCGAGTATCATATGCCATAGTTACTTGGTGTACACTGGGAATTTTTAGTTAACTAGTAACAAATCGTAGTAACCTTTTAAAAGGTAAATTACTGATTAAATTATGGACTAATTGGTACCAGAATATTTTTTTCTGTTGAATACTCATTTTAAAATGGAACATTACAGTCATGCTATGTTCCACAGTAAAAGCTTGTTTAGAGATAGGGCAGCAAGTCACAAATACAAGGCTTGTCCACAACCCTAGTTATTTCAAGGATAATTATAATTGATCCTTCTGACTTAAGGGAACCTAGACTCCACAGTACACGAAGAAACTGATAATTTCCAGAGCTTTTCATCAGAATAAATACCACTCTTACATCACTGATATTAATAAATACATCACTGTTAAGTCAGCATTGTATTGTCGTGTGTACACAGTGCCACAAAGTTACAACACCACAGGAACTTGCACTCTCCAGTTGTAGAATACCCTAGAGAGAAATGACACCAGGAAGATTACAAAATGCTCCTGCAAACCTGAGGCACGCCATCAAGACGCTATATTTCAACAGAGCATCTCAGTTGTTGTAGGCTGAGAAAGGCTCCCCGACTTTCTGCGGTTGAGAAATTAAAAAAAAAAAAAAACCAAACCCAACCAAAAATCTGTTCATTAAGCGAATTGGCCAGGTGAGGACCGACACTTCCCTGTCCGCTCCTTTCCCTTAACCCCGGTACGAATGGCCATCCTGCGGTCGACCCCTTGCAGCCACGGGATGGATACACATCTATCCCCATCCCCTCCACCTCCGCAGGGGGGGAGATCACCCCTTCACGCGGGTTACACTCCCCTTAGCATCCTCCTCTCGGAAGGACTGGATCTAACCCACAGGAGGCACCGCTCCCCAGCCCCTGCCCCCAGTACAGCACCATGGACACAGCGCCCACGCTCTCCGCCGGCCGGGAGAGGCTGCGGGTCACACAGCCCGCCGCCTGCCCGCCAGCGCCGCGGGGCGCCCGGCGCACCTGGAGCCCTCCTGAGGGGTTCCTCGCTCCCCGACGCCCCGCTTCCCCGCCGCGGAGCGGCCTTATCCCCTCTCCCCTCCCACACAGCCCCCACGGGCACCGCCAGCCTGTCCCGGCAGACCTTTTTCCCGCAGGGCCGTGCCTCGTACTCCCTCAACGCTCCGCTTCTCCCCTCCGGGAAAAGCCCTCTAACCCCGCCTACCCCCC
>JANZLQ010000037.1:2499573-2529417 GCA_026212715.1 Elanus axillaris
CCGCCAGAGGCGCCCCACACAAGCCGCCCCCCCCCCCCCCATCAGCCCGGAGCTCTCCTCACGCCTCCGCCGGCCGCCTCACCTCGGGGGAAGGTCCCCCGCAGCCCGCACTGACCTGGTGCTGTCAAGTCTCAGCGGGAGAAACTGTTCCCTTCCAGTGGGATAAACTCCCCCGCTCGGCCCATCCTACCGGCCAGGCACCGCCTCCCCCGACATGGGTACCGCCTCCCCGCCGGCCCACACGGCCGGCGCTGAGGGGCGAGCCGGTGCTGCTGACGGGAGCGGGGGGCTCGGGGCGCTGTGTGGAGCGGGGCTCGCGCCGCGGCCTGGCTGTGGGGGTAGGGCGGGGGCTGAGGTACGGGGCGGGAGCCCGGGCTGAGGTACGGGGTTCGGCGGCGGCCGCGGGGTATTGCGCCGAGAGGGACGGGGGAAGAAGTTGGACGCGGAGAGGGAGCGGGGGTCAGTGAGGAGGAGGCCCTGTTTCTCCTTTCCCTTTGCCTTTAGAGCCCGTCCGTGCGCCCGAGCCAGGTCCCTCCGGGTCCGTGTGCCCCTTGAGCGAAGTCACAAGCGTGTACCTGAGGGCAGACCGCGGGCCCTGGAATGGATCTGGAATTTGATCTCTGCTCTCTGTAATCTCCTGTAACTGAAAATTCAGTTTTTCCGGCTGTTAACTGCTTTCTCTTTTGCATTCCCGTTCTCCAGCTAACTCCTCTCTGCGCTGCAGGTAGTTGGTTTGGTCACCTCACGCCAGTTTGTATCCTGCTGTGACAGGAGTAAAGGCTTTTCTGAAAACATTCTTAGCGGTAACAGAGGTAAATGAAATTCTTCTTTCCCTCACTTTTTTTAGCTGCAGATTATCTCTCTCCCTATTCCCCCCCCACCCCCAAACCGCCCTCGCCTGCCCGCCCAGGAATGCAGAGAGAAATGGTATAGGCTATGCTCGGTAAGTCTCAAGGGAGAGCAAGTTCAAACAAGCATGTCACCTCCTATTTCACCCTCTGATTCTTTTAAAAAGAAGTTAGATGTGAAAAAAAAGTCAGAAGATCAACAGGCTTTTGAGAGTCATCGTGTAAGTCAAGATGCCCCAGGATACAACAGTTTATCTTTAAAAACTCTTGATCTCTTGGACATCATTAGAAGATTCAGAGGATCCTAAATTTGCCTCATTATGGTTCTTAGTCATCAAGTATTTTGAAAGAGAGCCTACATTTGCTTTATTATTTGTATACTGAAGGCAATTTATAGACAGAGTTGGATACGTCAAAATACCTGGTCTACTTATTTATAGATACTAACATCGCCTACAGCTTTTTGTTTGAGAGCAGTCTTTCTGTCTGTAGAGGCTTGAAGCCCTGTGTTAATTTTTATGACAATTATCTCTCTAATTGTATAGGCTTGAAGTAAGTGTTACTTCTGCCTTGACATATCAAGCAAATTTGAAAAAATTTATAATTTTCGCTCCTGAATTTTTTAGCCCTAGAAATATGAAAATCTTTTGTTGTAATGGTTTGTTTTTGTTATTGTTTTCTTCTGGCTTTTTTTTTTTAATATACTGAAGTAATATCTATTCTGTAATACCCTGATTCAGAATTAGGAGCCAGGTACTGAAAACAAGTAAACCAAAACCTCAGAATTAGCTCAAGATGCCATGGATGAATACACAGGCAAATGTGGGTAAAATGATCTAACAGAGGCTTATAAACCTAAATTATTAATATTTCTAACCATTTTACAGCAATATCTCAGGTACAGTTTCAATAGAAAGTTAAAAGAAGGATCTTAGCTGGACACCTCCACAGAGTTCAGATTTAGCTCTGCTGAGACAGAAACAACGCTGTTATCTCTGCAAACTGCTGGAGAATATACCCATTTAATTTAAGTGTCTGAATAATAGAGGAGCCCTCCCCAAAATCTAGGCTTTAACATGCAAATTTTTTACAACTCCAAGAAACTGGGACCGTTCCAAAAATTGGCAGGTATTAATGAACAGCTAATAGTGACTGTAAACTCATACTTTGAGCCTAGACTTTTAGTAAGTTCATAAGTAAAGCAGAAATACAAAGCATAGTTTAGATTTTAATTAAATTGCATGGACTACATAGGCATGTCTAACTCAGTCCAGAGAAGTCAGCCAGAGCTTTCAGAGAAGTATTACAAATACCATATAATTTTATTTCTGTTTTAAGCATTGTATTCTTTTAGCAAGTTCATCCTTTGAACAGAACTCATAAAATATAAAGGAGAAACAGTAATTCTGACATATGTACAAATTACTTAGGTTTTGTAAATATACATTTTAACAGAATGAGATAGGAAAGGAAAAAATTGCTTGATCTGATTTCCTACTTAACATAGATTTTTAGGTAGTGTTTGGTACCTCATTAAATGTTTCTCTGGGAAACACAGCTAATTGTAATTTTAAGAATCAAGAGATAAAGAACCCATACATTTTCTTTGGTAGTTAAAAAATATGCCTTATAATTGGAACTAATCTGTTTTTATTTATCAACAAAGACTGGTTTTTTTCACACATGGAACATAGCCAATCATTTTCATATTGGTAAAGAAATAAAATAGGCTACAAATTTATTATCTATTCTGTAATTAATTCTAGAGTTTCTTTATACAGTAATGAAACGGTCATAATAAATAAATTATCAATTTCTCATGCAACTTTTGTTTGCATTATTTGACTTCACAATTTTTTGATTATGTGGACTTCCTCCCCTGCTTATCTGAGAGAATTCCTAAGTTTGGCTGGGGCCTTTAAGCATTATGAAATAAGTATGAAACGCCAGGCTCAGGCCTTCCTGAATCATGGGCAATTCTTCCCTAAGTTCAAAGAGAAGCAGAAAAGGGCCTCTCAACATCAGTTCTAGTTCTAAAATTAGATGATAACTTGTCTTCACAAAAGATCAATTATACTTTGTTTTTCTTATTGGATATAAAAGCGTTAGTGCTTTTCATGTAAAAGAATTGCGTTTTACATTACTTTTAATCATTCAGTTTTTCATGGTAAGTTTTTTGAAGAGTTTGATGTGTCTGAAAAAAAATCTTATTTCTGCAGACACTTATTACTAAGTGTATATTATTAATTTTAATTATTAAGAAAATTTGAAGTGGATTAAATTGAATCATATGGCAAAAATAGTCCCACTGCAATAAGAAAGAGTACTTTGTGGAATCTCAGGATGGGTAAGGGTACTATTATGGACCAAATAACCACCCTTAGACATTTTTATTTCTCTTTTCTGTCTAATGAACAAATTTTTGTGCAAAGGTTTGTTCTGAGGTATGCTGGGTAGGGTTTTATGGTTTGATCTGAGGTTAGAACAATGAAGGTAATAAAGAGACACTGTCTATGATACTGTGATTTTTACGATTGGCTTGAAAAGGGTAGAAATCTTACAAGGATAGAGAGGTGAAAGATTTATACCTCTTCCTCTCTTTGCAAGTATACTAGTTCCAACACCTACTTAATTATTTTGATGCTTCCATTGTGTCTGTGCTTTAAGTCTCTAGGTGCATTACAGAAATTTAAAATCACAAATCACACAGTGTGTCCAATCTCAGTATTCTGGATAGAATGAAAAATCATCTAGCCAAACTTAACATCTAGAGGGCAATCTCATACACTAGCAGTGTGACTATAAATCTGGCAATCAGAAGAACAAGTTCTGATTGTGGAAATTGCATTGGTTTAAAGTAGTGGAGTTTATATAAGCTAAAAAACTATTGTATTGCTGCCTTGTTAAAAGTTACCCCCTGTGTACTTTCTTTTGGGTTATGTGATTTTTTTTTAAATGTATGTATCTGGTGTTCTTCTATTGATAACCAGAACTTTGTCTTAGTGTATCTTGTTCTGTCTTTATTGGCAGTTTTTGTCTGGGAAGGTACATATGTAAAAAAGTATTTCTTAGTATTTCACCACACTCCTATCTTCAATTTTTGTATTCTGTATATATACACACTTTAACTTGAAGGAAATCAGAAGTTTCAACTGCTATCAGCGGCTTTTTATACAGATATGTGGCAAAACCTATAGTATAAACTGCATTTCTTTAAGTGATAGTAGAAGACTATCCCTTGGTGTGATTCCAAACTCTCTGGAGATCACACTCCAGTATTGTTACAGTGCATTTAGCATGCTGTGCCTCAGATCCAGAAAAAGTGATAGGACTAGGCATAATGCAGATTTTTCATAGATAACTGTAGAGCGGGTCAAAACAAGAACCCTTTAAACTAAAAATTATCCTACTTTTCCTGAACTTTGAGGTTTAGATAAAAAGAGAACAAAATCCAAATCATGCCTGCTTTAAATTCAGTAAAGCCAAGATCACGCTAGGCAGCCTACGTCTAACATTTTTTTCATGATCTTTGGTCTCTCCCCAACTCTTCTTGACTTCTCTGATTTCATTCTCTCTTGAAGAGAATAATCTTAGGATTATCTGTTGCTTCTGTAATTGGATATTATCTTCATGTTCTAGTCCCATTCTAATCAAACAGGTCCAAAATGCATATCACGCACAGATAGCAGGCAAAAGAATATATAGGAATGAAGAGCTCAAGCATATACTGCTATCCACCAGGTTTGATAATCCATCAGAAATTAATTTCTGAAGGAATCATTTTAAAGCAACCAAAAGTGTATGGTCGTTTTGAGTCTCATTTAAAAACAGTTTATCTTAATTTTTTGGGGTGATTAAGTTAAGACAGATTTATGAAAATAACTTACTCAACTTCAGAAATTCAGATTTCTGCAATTGTACATGCTTGGATATCTTAAATTAGTAGCTGATGCAACCAAGACTTAGAGTTGTGCTAATATAAGATGGGAAGGAGGTGGCTAGTCTTGTGGTTAAAGCATGGGACTAGCTGCTGAGAGGTCTAGGTTCTATTCTTGGTTGTGTCACTGTGACTTCCTGTGGGTCACTGTCTAAGTCACTTAGCTGTGCCTCATTTTACTTGTATATAAAATGGAAATAATACTTATATTGCTAAAGCACTGTCAGACTGAAGGCATTAGTGTTCATACAGTTATTTTGTGCTGATGAAAAGATTTTGTGTGTAACTATCAGCAGGTCAAAACCTATATCCCTAATGTAATTCCCTTCATGTCATTTACTATGTCTTTCTCGCATAGCAATTCATTGATTCCAGTAAAGAAGGCTAAAAACTCAAAAGTGCAAATTTTAACTTAAAGTATCTAGAGAACTTGGCTTCCAGGTTCCAGTTAAACATTTGTTCATAAAGATAATTGAGTTGTCTTTGTAAGAGTGTGAGAAAGGTAGTTTTGTGGTATTTACTCCCTCATGGTTGTTAAAAAAGAATTAATTCCCCCCTCCCATTGTTTCTTTTGGAGGATTGTGTGAAGATCTCTTGGTACTTCCATTTCCTATAACCTTTGTCCTCTTTTATAGTTTTTATACATTGTTGTGATGGAATTAATTTGAAATACTATTTTTAAAATCCCTGCTTTTTACATATTTTACCCTAATCTCCAGGGTGCTCCAGATAGATGTAGGAAATACTGTTGGTCAACTAAATGATGCTTCTGTAGAAAAACAGTATACACTGCAGCTACTAAATCCCAGCGAAATTCATGGAATCAAGAGCACCTCCTGGTATACTGCCTAGCCTTTAGGGTTAGTTTCTCAGCACAGTGGCACGGATCTCATGTTCATGTTAACACAACTTTTATTTCTATTGCAGAGGGAAACTCTGGAAGGTTTAAAACCAAGGAGATAGGTGTGTCTTTCAAATGTCTGGTATATTAGGTTTATATATTTAGATACTTACAGACATTTTAAACATTCTGTAATTCTTTAGGACAGGTATAGATAGTAAAGACCGAAAGAGAATTAGGTGGCATTCAGACCATCCTATATGTATGATTATGTTAACTGAAATACATTCATCAGTCTTTACAGCAAATGGGTTGCATGGCTTTCAACAACAAGACCAAAGACTAAAAAAAGCATTTCTTGTTTGTCTGCATAATTAATATATATTATTATAATGCTAAACCTCCTAAAATTATGTCATTTTAGTAATGTTATTTCTGAAAGAATCACCAGGAGGAGTGGCATAACAATAAAATGGAAGCATCCTTTTCTCACATCTCAAATTGTATTGCAGAGGCTTCTTTTTACATGGAAGTTGTGATAACTGAGGTGTACTCCAACAAAATGTGCACAAAACTCTGAGTTCTAACTTTTACACATGGATTCACAGGCAGTGGTGTGAGACTGCTGACAGCAGCATAGTGAAAAAGTACATAAATATTTGTAATATTAGGGCATAATATTTTTCAAATGTTGTTTTGTGTAAATGTACACAGATGCTAAACTCAGAGGCCTCAGATGACAGTTTCTACTGTGTAAACAATATCTGCTTACTCTGTGATTAAATCTTCATCATAAAAATGTGCTTCCAACATGCATGGAATTTTGCTGGGCAGAGAAGCAGTAACTAATCCTTACTGATCATTGAATTTTGTTTTGCAGAAGCACAATAAAATAAAATATGGTCAGGCAATACAGCTTGAAATAGCTATTATATTAAAGTCATCATGTTTCATTCATGCAAATAGTTCCATTGGTTTGTCAGCTGTGCTTTTGAACTGACTCTTGTTAGTCTTTTAAATAAATCATTATTTTCATTTAAGATCTTCAGACTCATAAAAAATAAAGTTAATAACTGGTTTTTAGTCTGTGCTAACCATTAGAGGATGCCAGGTAACTTTAGCAGTGAATCAGGGGCTATTTTGGGAGAAAAATATTACAATAATTTGCAGGAAATAACCTTTTTGTTCCAAAACAGCTGTCATTGAACACTATTATATCTACAACAATTAAAATTATCTTTGGTAACTTTTAGTATTTGGCATTGCTCCATTATTGTTCAGTTAAATATTTTTCAAGTATGTTAGGACTTCTGCCCACTGTGTGCTTGAAACCCTTCATTATCAATACAGAAGCTCTCTCATTTTTGTCATATTGTAGTCTTTCATGGCAGGACATGTGATATCTTCTGTGAAGCTTCTTTGCCATTTTATGGAAAGGCAACAGGACTTCTACTGAGCACTGATGACTCAACATTTACAGTATAGAATTTGCTTTTTAGTATGAAGCGTTGAATGCCAAAAAAAATAATAATAATAAAAAAGAATGTACTAGCTAACATATAAAGTGAATTAGGAAACGTGCAAACATCCTGGTGAATTTAAATAGCTGGTTGGATCAGAAATGGAGGAAAAATAACATTGGGTCAGGAACAAAACACAAAGCAGCCAGAAACCTTGTATTTCTAATTTAGGATATAAGTACTCACTGCTAAAAATTCTTTGTTACAAAATGTAATTGATTTTAAAAAGGCAGTTTTAGGGGGTGTTGTTGGTTGATGGCTTTAATATGTTTCAAATACTAATTAAAAATTAATTTCCACAGCGCTGAGACTTTTTATTCACTCAGATTATAACTAGTTGTTATGCAAGTTACATTTTTTGTGAATTGTTTTTCAGAATTAAATCTTTATTATTTGTATTGTAATAGCACTTGTGATTCCTATCTGTCTTTTAGTCCTCAGTACTAGCAGAGCAGAACTGAAAAAGTATGCTCTTCAAAGAGTCTATCATACATATGTAAAAATTGGTAATGTTTTATTAGTAGCACATGCACATACTATGTTATGCTTACTTGTATTTGCATCAATATAAGTTAATATAGAAGCATCTTTTCAATGTGACATGTATCAGATGCTATCAAACTCATTCTTCTGCATAAGATTTTACTCTGTGAACTGTATTAGTATTTTCTTACCCTATGCATCGTTGTGTTAGCAAAAAAATGCAATCTTGGGAATATATAGAGGACATTGTGTTGATTTCTGCTATTTGAGTTTTATATATACTAATAAGTAATAAAGTGTAGCAGTTTAGTACCCTGTGGACTAGAACCCAGCAACCCACTCTTGTTTCAGTGAACTAAGGGAAATTTAATCTGAACTCCCCTACTTTCATTTGAAAATTTCTGAAATTTGGGCCACATCACCCCTTTCTGTGTTTGTTTCTCTCTGTGGACCTTTCATTATATTGTGTACAGTTCTTTGGTCCAGCAGTTGAACCTGAAGTAGTACTAGGTTACCAAAGTATAAAAAAATAGGGGTAGAATGATAGGACAGAAAATCTGATTAAATTGGGAAATTATAATTGAAATTTATTTTGTATTTCATTTATTCCAGCTCAAATACTCTTAGTTACAAAGTCTCCACATATAAAAAGTACTTTGTGTTGTGTGGAGTTAGACTCTGCTGATTTGTTTGCTCTAAATAGGCATTATAGATAATTCAACATAGTATACATCACTGAAAAACTACATTTTTTAAGGATAACATATAACATACATAAGAAGTGTATCAGAAAGCAAGATTTTCTTACCACAGCCCCTCTTCTCAGAGTACAACAGTACAAACTGGGTCACAATTGCAGTTACTTTTTCAGTAACAGCTGGTTTTCCATAATTTGTTTTTTTTTCAATAATCATTTACACCTGCTTCAGATGAACACAGTGAGGAAGACATCATTTTAAATGTGAGTGAAACAATTTTACAGCTACTTCTTCCAGGTAGGCCACAAAAGTTTCAGCTCACTGGGGAATAGCTCTGATAATTTCACTCCTAGAAATAGATGGATTACTACAGAGAATATGAAAGTTGCAATAAAAAAGCTGTCTGGGAAAAAAATGGCCTGTTTGTGGACTGTGGCTTGGACAGCTTTGTTCTTCAAGGACATTTCCGCAGGCAGGATAGAACTTCTAATCTAAATTACAGTAGTATATAATAGAGTGAAAGCATAACATCAAATGCTTGAGATGTGAAAAGCAAAATTTCAAATTTAGTGTTTCATATTGTAATACTAGATGCAGAAGAGGAGTACTGTAAGGTTTTAACTTTCGTTGTGAGTACTGGGAGAAAAAAAGATAGCAAAATGACTTTTGTCTCTAGATACATGTCCAGAAGTTTACTAAAAATGTGAAAAGTGTGATTGGTTTTAAGAACTTAGCCTATTCATTGGAATTAAGTTATTAAAACTGCTAATCTTAGCTGAGAAAAAAGAAGTGATTTAGCGTAACTGCTCTCACATATGTCAGCAAACTCCTTCCACTCTGTCTTTTCTGTCTCCAGTTTCCTGTTTACTCATGATACAGCTCCATCCCATTTTGTCAGGACTTCTTTATTCATGAGTGTACCTTCTTGATTTTTTTGGTTGGAAACCTCAGCTCCATTTGTACAGGGTTTTACCTCAGCTTTTTTGTTATAGAATGTTCCCATTTTTTAAAATTGTATGGTGTGATCTTGTATGGCCTGAGCCGTTCACCAGCTCAGGTTTTTAAATGCTGTCAAACCTTTCTTTAAATTAATGTTTATATTTTTGAGAAACAGTCTTTGTAAAAACATATATATATATATTTCTATTACACTGAAACAGATAGCAGTATATCTTATTTCCCAGTTATGTTAATTTGCTTCTTTAACACTCAAATCCACTTAAATTGGGAAAATAAATAATGATTTGTAGTAGCCAGGTGAAACTAGGAATGTGGAAAAGAAAATAAGTCAACCTGCTATGAGATCTTAGGGTATGACAGCAAAGCCAAATGTTAAATTCACCTCTTTCTGATTGTATTATCTTTCTGTGTTTTAAAAATGATTATCTAAATATTTTATATTCATGTTTCTAGAAGATCTGGTAAAGTTATTTATAAAACCATATTTGTGTATTCCTTCACATATATAAAACCAATTTTATAGATACTTCTCAACATTTAGAGTAGTATTGACTTGCAGCTACACTTTTACTTCACAGTTTTACACTGTACTGCATTTCCATATGCCAATGATCTATTACCCTTAAGCTTAAATGACAATTGAGCTGGTGTTGAAGCTCTTCTGTATGACCATTTAAATACATTGTAAAACTTCCTTGTAACTAATTTCAAATTGAAATAAGTCCCTCACCCCCTATTAAAAGTGGAGAGTTGGCCTGGATGTAAGCCAGTCTTCTAAAATCCCTTTTCAGTGAGAAAGGACTAAATTTGTTTTAGTATCTTTGGTTTGCTTAATGGTCCTCTTTTAACCATTGGGTTTCAGTTGGAGAGACATTACCAGTCTGCCTACGCCCCCAAGCTTTTGCAAATCATTTCTTTACACTTTTTTTTTTTCTATTAAAAAGGCAGCCACACTGCTCTTGCTGATGCATTAAGACAGAGCACAAGTGGGCATATCCTGCTGTCAGAAATGTGCACACATGTGACTTACAACAGGAATTGTGTGGGTGTCTGAGATCAGAATTTGGTCCAATGCATGCTCTGCCTGAATTAGCATCCCTTTTTGCTGTGCAGTAGCAAAGAACTTCACCCAATGTCCAAAAAAGGAAAGAGCGCATTGTGATCTGCAAGTGCGCAGCTGGGATCCCAGGGGGTCTGGCTGGAGCCCTTGGCGAGTTGGCTTCCTGATGGGAGAGTGAGAAAAGGGAAAGGAGGGAAACTTTCTAATGTAGTTGATAAATTGTGTGTATGGTAGGGGTGGGGTCACAGACAAAAGGAAACAAAGGCTTTCTGATGTTTCTTGTAACAAGGAACAGATTTTCTGTGTTCTTCTGACTTCATTATTACATTAACTGAATCACTGTCTTGATTTTCTTTTTGTGCTTGGGGAAGCAAAGACCTAGGAGTGCTTTTTGGTCTCTCCTGGGTACTTTGCAGCAATGATTCCAAGTGTATGCTTCAAAACACATCTTACAGGAAAAGGGCATTAACAAGAACCACTTGTCTCCATGGCTGATTCTCTCTGTTGTGTCAATGAGACACCTTTTCTGTCCTCAGCCATTGCTAAATGCCACTAAAAGGGATTACAGACTAACATAAACTAATTAAAAGAAATACTTTCTTAATCTAGAAATTTATGCTTATTATGTAGTGCACAACAACAACAAAATTCCCAAACATCAATCCCAAAGTAAAATAACTGTCAGAATCATGATTTAAAAGTCTTCCAGAGTCTTTAGATTGATTCACTTAATAAAAAACATTAAGCAAAATCAAAATAAAATTTAAGAAGTGTTGACTTCCTAGGTCTGCATTATACTTGTACTTAAGCACAGATCTTAAGTTTCAAATTGTCCCTAGTGAAGCCTATACTTTCTGAGTCCTAGACACACAATAGAAAGACACCTATGTACATGCTGCAGTTTGCCCGAGCTGAGGGAAATGAATATTCTTGAGTCCTGGAACTGTCTTCCCTACCTGAATGATGCATCCTGTGACACATGTTCCCCAACATCCAAGTTGTCCTAGTAAGAAACTGGCCAATGTAACAGTGGGGAGTGAAATTCAGAGGAAAAATTCCCCTAAAAAATTAGGACAGCAGTTGGTGGAAGAAGGATAGCTACAGTTTGATTAACCACATTCTAGCCAGCAATGTTTCAGAAAAGACAGACTGCAGGTAGGAAAAAACTGTGTTTTAGAGAGGACCTTTCCAAGACATGTATGTTTCCAGGTTTATTTCATAATAACGTGCGTGTAAGACCATTTACATTAGACCTTTTGGAGAATAGTTTTTGCAGCTACAGAATCTCCAGTTTTAAAAGTTTTTTTTGTTTGCAATGTTTTTTGTTGTTTTCTCTTTTGGTGCTAAAATTTTTAAGTCTGCTTTGAGCTTTCTAAAAAGGATTTCTTTTCTTTCATACGTGAAGTTACCTATCATGTGATTAGAAAAACTGGCATTAGTGAGACATGTTGAAGAGAAACATAGACCTGAATTACATATCGTGTTCCCTTAGGTAAATGTCTTTCACTGGTAGTTTATGGGCAGAAACGTTAAACATTAAAAATCTGCCCAATTGTGTACAAGATTCTTTGAGTAGATAAATGACCCTGTAATGACTTAAACTCTTAAAGCATATGTAATGAGGCTGTGAGTAATTTTTAAAGCATTGCCATAGTGATAGTTTCCAGAATGTTCTCTGCTCAAAGTAGAATTTGGGAAATTCCTTTTACGAAGTGGCTGTAGTTATTCCTGGAATAGAAATGAATAAAAATGTTTACATAAATAATTACTTTTTAATGTTATTTTAGCTGCTTAAACCAGTGAAGTGATTTGACCTCTTTATGGACTTCCTTAAAGGATAGAGCTGAATTCTGAATTATACAAAAGTTGAGGAAATTTTCTGTCACCAAAGATCTTGTGTATTCTTTGTCAATTTTGAAAGTAGCATTGTAGTACTAGCACTTAGACCACCATCCCATGCGTGTTTCCCCATGTCTACTGTCATTACCATGGAACAACTTACATTAATGTGATTATTTGTATGTGCGTGTCAATGACTGCAGGAATCCAAACTTCAACTTACGTCTGACAGTAAGGTGAGCAGAATATAATCTCTTATTCCTTTTCTCACAACTATGGGGAGTCTCAGAGGGGCTGCTCTGCCCCAACTCTTTATTTTGGTAAGTGGTCTGCCATCCCTTATGGAAAACAGACATTTGTGAACTGAATAAAAAAAAACAGTTATCGTCTGCAACTTTGTTTCCCAACTCTGAAAAGCTGTTTCAGACTCCTGTGCAACTATAGTTGCATGGATGAAAGCTAGTAAGCAGACAGAAATATTAATTCATATTAAAACCCAAAACATACTTCTTGTACAGAAAAAAACCACATTCACAAATGGAAACTGTGAGTGACAGCTTTTGCTTGGACTTCTAAGCACATGCTTCCTAACTGTGAGGGAGAGGAAGTTGCTAGCAAGTGGCAAACTCATGAGGTTAGAGAAGTAGCTTCTATAAAGATACTAAGTTCGAAAAGATGTTCTATGCATAGTTGCTTTGCTCAAGTGTTAATTTGTGCCTGAAAATGACCCTCAGCTTGTCCTCCTTTTCCCTGAATCTTCTCCTTTTCTGTGGATGCTGAGGTGCTCTTTTATCTTTTCTCCCTGGATAACTGTGTGCCAGTTATTTCTGTCTGGCCTCTGTTGGTGGCTCATGTTGAAATGTTAAGACTGAGAAAACGTCCTGACATCTTTCTGCACAGAAACATCGTTTTATCAGAAAGTTTCTGATTGATATAGGATTCTATTTTGGCTCTATGTGCCAGAATGGATTTACAGACAAGGCAAGGAGCATCTTTATGTTTGATTTCAACAACACCAAAGAATCCATTTACCAATGAGATAAGAAGTTATGGAATATTAGTAAAAATAAGTAACTTTTTCTGAATTACTTGACAATTTAAATGGGCTTCTACATTGCAAAGACCATTGGAGGACTACTGATACAACTTAAGTGTAATAGTACGTGGGAAGCTGTAGTAGAAGAGAGTAAGAGAGCTGCACTAGACTTCACAGCATTGTTATGACCTGTAGACATCAGGGACTTGGGCCAACCCATAGAAAGTAGAGGTCAATTGACTCAGTAACTACCTATGCAAGGAGGGTTCTAGCAGTGGAAAGTATAGAAAGAGGTAAAAGATGTAATACTTACAACTTCAAGTACACAGATTCAGATTAAGAATATAATTGAAACAAGTCATCTAGAAAGTGATACAGCTTTCTCAGAGCTACAATCCAAGTTTTCATGTATCTCTAGAAGATGCAGTTGATTATCAAGAGTTAGTAAAAAGCTTTCTAGAGCAATTTCTGGGGAGGTTTCTCTATGTCTTCGTATTATGTGGGAGATCAACTCAGATAATAATCTTTTCTGTCTTTAACATCCACAATGTCTTTCTTCATGTGCCTGAGTTTTGAATACCGGTAGTACTAAGCAATCATTTGCCTTTGTCTGGAGTTGCTTTGATGCATTCTTTCCACTAAGGTAAATAATTTAATGAATAGTAAAATCCATGTAATCCTTCTCTTAACATTAGATTTATCATCTTCTGTTTTTTTTTTCCCCCTGTAAATTTCCTTCATTTCTTCCATAATCCAAATGAAAGAACATCAATGCCTCCATAGTTGTTCACAGTATTTTATTCCCTATGCAATACTACTTCTGCTTTATAGTTTAATTCTGTGAAATTCTGTATTTAATCATAGCTTCCTAAATGTTTAGATTTACCGCTTTCTGGTTCTTCTCTAGTTTTATATAAATGTGAACCATCTGGCATGTCTGATATCACATATTCTGCCAAAGAGCAGAAGCTAATTGAAATACTCTGAGTGTTTCAGTTTCAATCTGTGGGCCAAATTCTCAGTTGTCATCAACTCAGTTGTAATCATGGAGCTCCACAACAGTACGTGGAACTATGCTGATACAAATTGACACTATAGCCTACAATCTGTAATTGCGATCCGTTGTTTAGTTGCCTGATGGAGAGGAAATTTTTTTTACATCCTCATGATGTTTTCTCCAGCAATGTGGTTTCTCAGTAATTGCCACCTTTGTCCTCCTCATTACAGAATGTGCTATATCTAGCAGCTAAGATGAACTGTTATACCATCCAGGATTGAATGGGGCAGCGGTCACATCCACTCTTGGCAAATAGTTTCAGCCTTGGATCCTGTTTCTTGTATCCTGATGCTGAGAGTTCTGTTTACTACAGTTTTCACAATAGCCTTTGAGAACGAGTACTCTGAGAACACAATAGTGTACCTCCAAAAGAGTTGCCAAGAAGAAAAAAAAATAGACTTCCTTCTTTGGCAGTGGTAGAATATAGGTAAGGCTAAGCAGCATTCTTAGCCAGCAAGAAGGGCATAACAATATATTTTGACTCCAATAGCTCAAATGAAGTTTCCTTTGAGAAAACGCATTTTTCTTAGACAAGGGGAGTCTAGAATGACTTTTCTTGTTAAAGAAGACTGCATATAGAGGATAGAGGAAAGGAGGATGGAATTCAAACATTTAAGGAGAAGGGAAACTATGGATATCTCACAATTCTCAACCTGCTATAGACCATGGGTAGCAAGAAATGCACTTTAAAATAGAGGATGCTGTGAGTGCCTATGAAAAAATATTAGGACATCTTTTTTGTAGGCAGTGCTTATTTACCATCATTAAGAGACATTCTAAAATGAAAAATAGACTGTGATATAACGAGTACCCATGAGATGTTTCTGGAAGCATAGGAACAGTCAGAGAATGAACCAGAATGTACAGGACTACTGCTTTTCTTCAGGTAGGCTGCTGCTTGATCTAGTTCCCAAGAATTTTTTTCTTGTATGGAAGAAGGAGGAGTTGAGGTAAGAAAGAAGGAGGATATCCATGCTACTTTTTTCTCATCTTCCCTGGAGAGTGGAGAGAGAGTGGTATACCTGCCACTGAGGCTGGGCCTGGAGACCAACTATAACTCCTTTTAGAAGCAACATGGCAGAGGTAATGGTGCTAAAGGCCTGTGGATGCTCTTCTGTTCATACTGTAAGGGAGAGGGTATCAGTAAAGGGCTGGAAGGATAAAATCTATATGAGAATACTTTATTGGGAAAGGGAAACCAAAGAGACACACATATAAAAAAGGAAGAAATAGGAAGAGAAAATAGGCGAGTAGAGAGAAACTTCAGCTTCTGGATTGCCAGTCATTAAGATTTCTTATAGACTGTTAACAGATTTTACCTGTATGGGTGCTGATTTTGAGTCAGCTAACAAAAAGGAGAGCTGTAGTCTCGTAACTCAGGCCGTAGCCTGATTGTGGCAGTTGTGTATGCATGAGGCTTTTTTTTTTTTCCAGTTATAGTGTTTTGTTCATCTTCAGCAGCATTTACAACAGAATTAGTCAGACTTCCACTCAGCTCAGAAGACATCTTTTTTAAATTAAGCTTCAACCAAAGAACAAATGGATTTAAATAACAGCAAAAAATGTTTCATAAAACTTTGAAAAGTTCAGTAAAGCCTCAAACTTATAAATTCTAGAGGCCTGATGAACCCCCCTGTACTATAGCCTCCTTTTTTATCTCGTCTCAGCTACACTGTGAATGGCTTCAGTGCCACTGCTTTAATTCTGAATGCCTTTGAAATAAAATAGGGCTTTTGCCTCAAACACATGTAAGTCTTTCCATAATCTCACCTTCTTTATTCAGAAATACTAATGTCCGTGTTGCACTAATTACACTGAGGGTGCTGGAAATTGCAACAACATCGATTGAGTATAGGTGAGATATACACGGGTCATCTACAGGGCAGGTGTACCCTGGTAAGGCTTGTTGGAAACTTTTTCACATTAATACTGGCCAGATGCATTGATTGCTCAGGGGAAGGGGAGGATGAGAGAATGAGCGTGGGCGGTACACGGGAATTCACTCTGGTTGGCTGAAGGCTCTGCTCTAAGTAGAATTATGCTGACTTTTGTATGTATGTGATAAATGTGTTTTAAGAATAGCAGTGATTTCTTAATCCAGTTTTGCAAGTACAAACAATTACAATGCCTTGTAAAATAGTTGCTTAGATTCCATATTCTCATTGTAACAAAGATCAAACTGTTTTTCAGCTTCTGATGATCACTTTTACTCCTGTTTGAAGGAGGAGAGGAAGGAATACCAGAGTGTGAAATCAAGTATTTATATCTTAATCTCATTACATGAACTTTTGGGGAAAAAAAAAATCAGAAATTGATCCTACTATTTTATTCTTTATTCATGGGTGTCAGTAATCATCGGTGGCATTAAACACAGTTGCTGTTTTGTGCTAAATATTCAATATGAGTTTTCTGATGACCCAGTGCATATTGAAGTACAGAAGAAAAGCATTTTAGTTCTTCAGGACAGAGCGAAACACTTTTTTCTTAACACTTTCTACATTAGTGGTGGGATTTGCTGGATTATGCTGTTCTTTTTAAGACACTTGGGAGATGAAAATATTTTATTGCTATATGTATACAGCTATATTTCAGTTTTGAAGGGGAGAGGAAAGCATATAGTGACATTTAAGCTCTATATGCCCAAAAGAACCCAAATCTGGATCTTCAGTTGAAATAAGAAATGTGCATTACTGAGGTAGTCTCTTTTTAAGCCCAGTCCCTAATGAACAATGCTGCAGTGGCACTTGAAAACACACAGAAAATAAATCAGCACAATGTGACAGTATTGGCAGGAATATTTTTTTGTATGTATAAAATAATCCCAGGACTGATCTGGCATATGCCATCTGAATTGTCTTGCGTCCCAAGGGTGAGTTATTCTTCTAACACAAGGCTCAACATTGAAGGTGTTTTACTCTTTTTAAGTAGGGATTACAGAATCTATGTACTAAACTACATGGTAAAAAATTATAAAAATGTGTTTTGTTTTTTAACTGGGATGCTATAATGTTATGAGTTTAATTGCATTGTATCTTTCCTATAGGTAGCGTAGCCAAGATCTGTTTCAGAGCCCATGGGTGGAAAAAAACCCAAGCCCTGTTTCTCTTATCTTTCTGTTCCCTCATTTCTCTCCCATCTCCCTATTGTCAACTGGGGGAAATTGGCAATGAGGTTGTGTGTGCGTGCAGTTGGGTTGGGGCCAGGGGAACAACCCCAAAAGCCTCCTTCCTGCAGCTGCAGTAAACAAGAAAGTGAAATGTGGTATGTGCATATACTCAGCCAAAGAACTTGACATGAAAATTTTAATTGTAGGGATATTTTTTTCTTTTTGGGGTGGTGGTGGTGGTGTTAGAGCACTATCTAAGGTTTTTTTCCTTTACAGCAGGCTTTTAAAATCATTCATTAATTTTCAAAAGGATTTTGCTATCATAGGTAAAATATAGGATGTGATTTGGCTATATTTTTGTAGGTCATTCAGTTATTTGTAGCCCACTGTCTCTCTGTTACTCATATTATTTCCTCTTTTTGCTAGCCTTTTTCATATGATTTCTTATTGTCTAGAGGCAGAAGTTTCCAGGCTAATGCTGCCCAAGCTGAGTTTAGCAAAAGAGTGAAAATGAGGAAATTATTAAATGTATTTGAATTTTATCATGCTTTCAGTTTTAATAGCATTGGGACTCTTAACTGCCATATAAGTAGTTTGGAACAAAAATTAATACAAATTTGTTGCTGTACCAAGTTTCCTTGTGGCTATGGGCAGTAGAATTTGTGTGACAGAAGCATACACTTCCACTACTCGATTAGGAGTGACTCCCCTGTTTGCTGCAAATATAGAGTTCATGGCATGTGATTAAGCAATTGTATATGCCATTGCCCCCTGCTGGAAAACATGTGAAATACTTATTTCTAGGTAAAACACACTTGGGGACAATCTTTTTTTCTTAGTCATTCAGGAGTTAATGTCACGGTAGACATGTTCCTCCTTCGAAATTGATGAACGGCTTCAGTTTTCAAGATTGAAATGGAACTTAGTAAATAAATTTAATAGCAGTGTCTCAAAATGTGTTGTGGTATTAAGACAGAGGAAGCTTTATTTTAAAACTACAAGACAACAGAAAACTGCTGTATTGAGATTTGCTTCATGTATCCACAGTGTTGATCTTCTAAAAAGCATTTATTTGGTTCTTTTCTTTAATACTTTACATTTTGGCATGGTAATAAGCACAGTCACTCTATCAGACAATATAAGTTCCAATTCAAAACATAGGTGTAAAGGTGTAAAACTCTTATGCATAGTTACAAATGAACTGAGATTGGTTAGTAGCCATCTCACAAAATCAATAAGATTGATCTCCTAAGTGTTTGCATCAGAGGGAAATTGTATCAGATGTTTGTCTGACGTTGGTGGAACTGGGTGTGGTAGCAGTTGTAGAACTGGTGTAATGCCTTAGCTTTTAGTGATGAATGTAAAAGCAAGGAACTTGTAATGTGAACATTGTATTAACAGCAGCTCAGCCAACAGTGTAATGACTGAGAGTCATCGAATGACAAATCATGAATTCAACACATAAGCAGTACTACTTTCAGGATCTCTGTGCTTTGCAGAAGAGGTAAGATAGCAGACAATTAATGTATCCTACTAATTTTCCCTCTTTTTGCTTTTGTTTTTGATAACACTGTGATTCGGTATCTTTACAGAAATTTTCACTGTGAGTTTTTTTCTTCCAAAATACGTGGTAATTATGTTAATATCAGGAAGCCAACAGCCAAAGAACAGGTACAGAGTATCTCTACTGAGAAGATGGCAATAGACTTGGAAAATCCATTCTAACCAAATCTGCTAAAGAGAAGACAGGCCTTTTATGTTTAAGTGAGGTTTTGGCGTACATTTTCTGTACACTGTTACAAAAGCTTATGTCCTTGGAGTAAGAAATAATATGGGTCACAGAGTGCAATCACATATGAATTATGTATAGTGTGTGCATTGTGAAGCAAGAGGCTGATGTGAACTGTCTTTTCTCTTGATAATTGAAAAGCAAGTCTTGGGAGTCAGGTGCACAGAACTAGCAAACATATACAAATATACATGAGGTTGAAAAATATTCCATTGTTCAGAAAGCACCTCATAGTGATTTTTTTTTTTTTTTTATTTACTCTGTTTTGGGGAAAATCCTTTTCCTGCCTCAGAAGCATGAAATACTTGCTAAGACATGGGGCCCTGTGCTGTTCTCTTAGATGGAAGATGGTACACAGGGACCAGTGCAAGTGCACTCACATACCCATGTGGGTTTCTGTCATTGGAGATGGCACCAGGTACTGCAGTGCCTAAGGGCTTTGTCACGGAATAGCTCACCTATTGCTCTTCAGTGTTTTTCTTGGAAGGGTCCTGTAGCCTCTTGATCTCTGTTGACCAACATCTGCTTGCTGTGGTTTATCTTTCACAATGGAACAAGTCTATTAGTATTCTGGTATGCTGTTCATTTCATTGCCACTTTTCCTGTAAGGCAGCATAATTGGTCATAGCTTGCAGTTACCTGATTTTCAGGATTTTTTTGTAAAATAACTCTTTGAGAAGATAGCTCATGCTTTGGCCAGAAAGGAGGCTTCTGATTTTTTAAGCAGCATGTTTCTACCCTTCTTTAGCCCTGAAATTTGTAATGGTATCTTGAAAATTATGGAACACAGTATTTGCATTTGGGAAGCAAGTATTTATTTCCTCCATTAAGAATATACCTTGTGAAATACTGATACGCATACTAACCCACACCTCCATTTGTTTAAAATGTAAATGATCCTTCTGCTGGGTAGCAATCAATATTGCAATGTTATGGCCTTTTCTGGCTTGAATCCCCCTTTTAGTACACACCTGATTTTTAGCCTTCATTGATATTTAAGTATATGTAATTGGCTTGTAAATGCATTAGACTCCTTTTGGTGTGGGTTTGATGAATAGAGTATGCTTACCGTAGCAGCAGATTGGGTGCCAATATTTCACATGGAAAACCAGTCTCCTCAAAGCCCGGTCTGTTCCAAGAAAGCGACCGACTCCTACAAAAATGACATAAATTAGTTTAATTATTGTAAAACAACTTTCAATGCTGTTGCAGCAAGATCAACTAAATTAGCCTTTTTTGTGTGTGTCAGAAGCTAAGTAACTGGCAGTTTTGATAAGTTGTGCTGTTAAATCGCTTTCAATGATGATTCAAAAGGGCATGTTGCTGAAAACCACAGCTGGCATTAAGATACTTTTCTAGATTAGGTGATGGATTGTATTTTATAACTGTATTGTGCAAATTGGGCACAAAAGTTAATCTTGACTTCATCATTATTTCATCGCCTGTTGAACTTGATGCAAAGTAAATGGCAGATTTCAAAAATTGTCTTTAACATTCCTTTCAAACTTCATGAATATAACCTAGAATATGCAAGTTCTCATTTCAGGAGAAGGCGCAGACTACCTGGAACACAGTATAATATTTGACAATGATTGATTGATTTAAATGAATGTTTTTTTCCTCTCTGTGTCAATTTTGTCCTCATATGTTTGTAATTGTTAAGGATCTTTTCAGAGGCCTTTTCTAAGAATGAGGCTAACTGGAAATGTAGCTTTTAGATTTTTCTAGTTCTTGAAGACACTTTTTAAGTGTAGCATATAGCCCAAAAGGAAATGTTTGGTCTGTGTCATTGTCTAATGATGAAATTTGTTCAGTTAAGGTCTTGTGGTATCATGTTAAAGTATGCACAGATTGCAATTGCTTCCTGTCAGTGGTCGAGCAAGTGATGTAAATATTAGAAAGCAAGGGCAGAATGGAAAGTAAGGTGTGAAGGTCTGAGTTTTAGTCAGAGGGTGGTGTAGTTCTGAGAGCAGAGCAGTCAGCCGCAGATGATGCTGAGTGGTGAGGCTGAAGTGTAGATAAAAGGCCATATGCAAGCATAAACTGTCTGCAGTTGGATGTTAACTCTAGGACTCCGTGACAGGCCAAAAAATCAGAAGTCTCCAGGAACAGATGTAAATTTTCCCGATTCTACTATTTCTCACCCAAACTGACTGATCCCGTGCAGACTAAAATCAAATATCCAGGTAGTTTTACTCACTTTTCACAAGTCTGTCTTGTGAGGAAAGGAACATAAGCATGACTCTTTCAGAAGTAACTTGCACAGTTACAATCCTTTTTCAGAAGAAACTGGCAATCCTGCCAAATTAACTTTAACTTGGGCTGGCTTAAGGTAATGGGTGCAAACTCATTACCTAGAAGGAAGAAGTGACAGACCACAAGAACTCTCCTGCTGGGTCAAACCAATGATCAATATAATTCAGTATCCCATCTCTGACTAATGGCAATACGAGAGGATAATAAAAAGATACTTTACACAGTTAATTTTGATAATCATGGTACTTTGGTGTAGTACCCAAAATATAGACTACTGATTAATGAGAATTTCCTGAGATATTCTATTTTTCTCTTTGAACTTCTACAGAAGGGACAAAATTCTGATTTGAGAGGGCCAAAATCATAGGAAAAAGGGACTAATTAATCACCAGAGTTACCAGGAATGTTTGCTCTCTCAATTAAATTTTAATTCCAGATTAGAATTTCCTGTGCTATGAGTTGTACTAACTTGCAGAAATGAGCTGGTAACTCACTAGGGAACAGCTGCTGAGCTGTTTAAACAAATTTCCTGCTACTACTGCAAAGAAAGCATGTGCTACGATGGTATCAGTGGACTTTGTATGGCTCTTGTATTACTCTGAATAGACTGTCAAGTATTTCTGAGAAATCTGATGTCCCCATTTCGCCTGTCTCGTGGCATTTTAAGAGAAAGTATTAGTGAAGGTTCACCATCTTCCAACCGGAAAGAAAATGGAAATGCATTCTTCTGAACTGCTGAGTCACTGACACTCTGAGCCAAAAGCTGATGCAATTCTTCTTTTATCGCCGGAAGATCTCTTTGGTAATCACAGACACACCTCTTATATTTCAATAGCTTCGGTGAAGGACTGTTGATTCCTCAGACCTAACCCAGTGCATACAAACCACTTTTTTGTTTTCTAGTGCCAGTCTCTAAGAATAAAGGTTTAAAATTTGAGGGGCTGCAAGGGGCAGATATCTAAGGAAATGTCAGTCTTTTTCCATGGAATTGCAAGGTGGCTTACGCACAGAAATCCAGAGCGAAATACTTCTAAAATACGGAACACAATTCTAATGTTTTGGTGTGTATTTAATTCTTAACACTAGTTAAAAGTCTTAATTTTGTTCTGTTTGCCACAACAGTCTGTTTTTAATTGTAGCAGAAGTTATTTGAGCTTTAACTGAATCTAAATACAAGCACTATAAACCAACAAATTCTCCATTTTCAGCCACTTCTCTAATGTCATACATAATAACAGATTGTATCATTACAACTAAGCAATTTCTGTTTGTGACTAAGTTAATAATCTTTTGTTACCAATGGAATGAGGACCAGTAATGCTGCTTCATTTACTTTCTGTGATCAGCTTGATTAAGGAGAGTTGATACTGTCCTAAGAATGTTAAGTTTGACCTGGTAAGAATTGTAATAAAAATTTTGCTAACTTCTGCATCAAAGGAATAAGCCCAATGTTAGCAGAATGTTAAACCGGTGTTTAAGCTGGCCAAAACATTAATATAAATGAAAAATTACAGGCATTTTTTAAGAGAGTTGAGAGAAATGAGAGATCAATGTATTGCTTGATTTACTGTTAGAAGCTCTCCAGCTTAAAATATAATTGATATTCCTTCTTCCACACCCTTCTGCCATAATTATGTAAAGAATCTGGATTATGCTTCCGACTTGATTTAACTGTTTTATAATAAGTCACAAGCATACCTTGCCTACTTGATGATATTCCTTTAAGGTTGTGCCAGTCTTTCCATTATTAAATCATGTTTAGTGTTATATACTGGTTGCTTAAAAAAATTCATTTCAAGCTTGAACTTGCTATGCATTCTTAGCTAGCCATATGTGTGAGGGAGCACAAAAAGCATCAGTAGTATTTAGCAACTTAACACAGTATTTTTCAATTTAATGGAAATTTAGGCTTTTCTTTAAAAAATGTGAAAGAAATGTTTATCATAATGAGGGCTTCAGTGCGTTAGTAGGGAGAATAAGCATAAAAATGAAGATCTGCATTTTGTGTATATGGTCTGTGTGCTGCCTCTATATATTTCTTGCTTCCCTCACCCCCATCATAAATCTGACCCATATGTAGAAAATTTGACTTTTGGTTTGAACAGGAAGCAAGCAACTAAAAACAAAGACTTGTTTGTAGACAGTAGGAAGTACTGTAATTTTTAAACACAGCAGTTCAGATACACAGATAGGTACAGGAGTCCTAGTTATCCACTCTGCTACTATTCTGGCTGATTAGTTTTTCTGAAGTTCAGAATTAGATGAGAATTGAAAACAATGGTGGGTCTTTTTGTAACCTTTGTAGTTATGGATTTTCCCTGCACACCACCCATCCCCCACCCTCCCATATCCCAGAGAAACACGGAGACTTTGCAAGTGAGTATGACTGACCAGTCTAAAGAAATTTTTAGTATGGAATGACTTATGTTCTGTAGAACAGGGCAGAGATTTTTAATACCTGAATTAATGTTTTGGGAGTGTTCAAAATGAAACACTAGGTCACTACGTATTTATTCATAGCTGGTCAGTGTACTCGCTCCCCTCCTAAGTTTTATGCATGACCTACTGAAGGTCAAAAAGAAATGTTGATTTGAAATACCTACACCCCAAGAAGATGTACTAAAACATATCTGAAAGGATTACTGTAAGGATGGTAAAATTCCTCTTCCTGTCTTTGTCCTGAAAAGCAAGTGTAACTTTATCCAGCAGCTCCATTTCCCAGCATGCTTCTGCTGACTCTAGTAATACGCATTTTTATGCCTTCAGTCTAAAAAGTGACCTGGGCTGTAGTCTTTCTTGGACATAATTACATTTTATTCCTCATTTTTCAGAACAGATGATTGAAGTCAGTCTTTTCATTCATTCAGTTTTTATTATCTGCTATTTGTAAAGAGAACTCAGGCCCCTTAAGATAAGCCTCCAGTTTGGTGTGGGGGGAGGGTGGCTTTTGTTTGTTTTGATGAGTTTTTTAAACCTATTTTAGGTTTTTGCTGTAGTCAGAGAGAGGTAGACTACTAAACTCATCTTAATATCTCTTCAGAAGGTACATATACTATATCTGTAAGTCTGATGTTGTGAACACCCCTCACATCCAAGCTCTCAGCTATGAATGCATCCTGTGCTAATGTCTAATGCTAGGTGGAATTGCCAAGTGGTCTCTTATCCAAATACTTACTAGGCTGGGGACTGCTTAATCTCTGAGATCAGGGAGACTTATTCTGATGTGGCTGTACACTCTAGACAGTTAAATTTGCAGAAATCCACTGAAGGCAGTTTGCTTTTCAGAAGTTGCTGAGGGTGTAATTTAGCTTTTTGCAGTTTGAGGGTGGGCTGTTTAACCTGAACAAGTTCCGGCTTGTTCAATTATAATTTAATAATATATTTTCCCCATACTTGCTGTGTTCCTCCCAAGAGATGCTTGCATCTCCTTGATGCTTGAAAGGATACCTGTATTTAATGTGCATATTAAATAAGCCTGTACAGTAAATTCTCACATAATTTTACATTTAAAAGTACTATTTGAGGTGTGTGTATGTATATATAATTTTGTTAGATGCATGTATAGAAATAAAACAGTCTTTGCTCTTCCCTTTTGTACCTCCTCAAATCATGTAATCTACAAAGCAGGAGAATTGCATGATAAAATGTGCCAGAGTGGAATGCATAATTATTCCAGAGGAGGGTAAGTCAGTTCAGAACTTGTACTAACATTCTTAAGGGCAGCAGGAGTCTTCTTGCCATGAAATTACATCAGCTCTCTATGGCCCAGAGTCAATGCACATGCTTTCCCTTTCTAGTAAAAAAAAAAAAGGTGTGAAAAATGCTAATGTCTTCAAAAATGTACTGTAGAACAAAGCTGAATAAACGAATATATATTATAGTGTGGTGTTCACCTGTAAGTGAACTTGGGTTTAAGGGGAGAAGAGATTGAGACATTGTACTTTTAAAACAACCATTTCACTTTTTTAATAGATTAAGTCATGACTTGCAAACAGACAAAAACCATCTAAATAAGAAAAAGAATGCTTCCTTGATCCTAGTTCAGAGACATTCCCATAACAGGTGGGGCAGAGGCCTTTAAATTACAAGTCTCCTCCATAGACCCAAATTTGTTACAATTCCATCAAGCAATGAGGAAAAGACATTTTCACAGTAAATAGCAGTGGATGCGGCTAGCAACATCCATTTTCAAGATGGTTAAAAGATGAATGTTTTGTTAGGATTGTGTAATAACAATACCAGAGGTAGAATCTCTTCTATATGGAAACACTGCCTAGTTTCCTAGGAGTCTTTAGATAAAGCATGCAGCACTTAATGCTAACTAATATACTTAAATTGTCACCAAGACAGTTAACTAATGCAGCTCAGCACAGTTGTGATTTACTATCATTTCTGTGTAGTAATTAGATCTGGTTCAGCTAGTGACTAATTTCCATTTCCCCATGAGGAGAGGGGATGAAAGGAACATTTCCTTTTTCTTAAACTAGAATATTTGGCATTTACAGCTGTTTGGTGGACCTATTGTGTGAAACAAGTCATACATAGACTGCAAACTGATACGGCACCTTGGCAGGAGAATTTGTTTGCACACTAAATTCTAGTGGCAGTCTCTTTAGCAGCACGCCATGTTTCTTACTGCATGAGGCCAGTGGAGTATGTGGTCTCAGGCTATGCATGACTGAAGAAAAAAGTGTACGTGGGGAAAACATGCCTAAAGATATATCCGTGCTCATGACACTATCGTTAATGCAGGTTGCAAAGAAAGAAAAATGTGCAAAAAGTGGAAACTACGGGAGTTTGGCTTGAACCAGCCAAAACTATGAAGTATTCAGTGATGATAGATATAGTCAGGATAGTAATCTACTGCTTAAAAATCCCATCTGCAAGATTTACATAATCATCAGTTGGAGAGATCTGTACAGTAGATCTCCAGTTAGAGTACATTTGGCAAGTGAGGTGTTAGCTTATGGCATTCTGCACTTAGTAAAAGGATGCTTTGCCCCCTCTTTCTTTGTATGTTAAAACTCCTGCTAACTTTAGGGGAGGAGGCATATTATGACTGAAACTGTGAGATGCTCATATTTTATTACAGTGGGTAGGAATGAAATAAATATATTATTCTCTCACATTAACATCTTTTTTCATTATCTGAAAAATTTTTGCCCAATAGCTTCAGTTCCCAGAAACAACATTTCAGGAGACTTAAATGGCAGAATTTCACGTGAAATACGTGAGGGTTAGGGGAAAAGAAGCATCACCTTATCCTGTTTTTCCTTAACAGCAGAACTGCTAAAAATCTAACATCCATGGACCATGTTAATACTTTGAGTGATCATATTCACTTTTCTGAGTTACAGTAAAATCAAAACCACACTTTAGGTTTTGCTGCAGCCCCAAAAGGGCCCATGGCATGCTAATGAAGCACTGCTCTTGTTAATTGTAGTTTCATGCGTCTAAAGTACTGTCTACTGTTTCTTCAGTACTGCAGTAATTCTGTAACTGATGGAGCAGATCTAGCTGCATGATTTGAAGTCCCTATACCAGATCACCTCTTAGAAGTACTGCTCACTCACGCACTTGTAACAGACTTCTGAGAAGTAGCTCCCAAATTAAAAAATGGTTAAGTACCAGCCCATATGCACTACTGCTTTCTTTGCATTTCTCATCTGGATAGACAAAAGTTCTTTTGTATTGCTTGTCTAGGTACTTTTAAAATCTACATAAAGTAGATTACCTAAATGAACTTACCTAAAGTTCATTCTTAGTTAAGAAAGCAAGAGAAGAACACGAACAGTCAGGTTTCATTTTTTACTACTTAATTTATGGTGCCAGGAAGCATAGGTCAGTGCAACACAATAATAACAATTCAAAATCTCACCTATAAACAGAAATTCAGCTTCTCCTCAGAGCTTATAAATCCTTAAAGTAGAATTTGGCTGATTGGGATTGGTCAGAAAAACAGGCACATATGAATAAAGTAGAAATGGTTAGGAGGAGAGATAAATGCTAACAAAAACTGTATGTATAGAGTTAAGATCCCAATTAATCCATTATTGGTCTTGTTAGGTTAGCTTACATTTTACCCAGTTTCTGTTACCATCCATCATTTTTATTGAGCAAAGTTCTAGCCATAAAGCCAAGTGCCTTCTCCTCCATAATACATATCCTGTACTGGGAAACTTAAATGTCAAGTAATGTGAAGTGGATCAGGTTTTAAACACCACATCCACCCTTGGAAGTTCTGAGCAATGCCACTGCTAATTAAAGTCAAAACTCCAGTCCCAGTAAAAAATACAGTATCTCTGCCCCTTTTTTTAAAAAAAAATAAATGCTCTTTCTAATTCTTTGTAACATAGTCTGTGGGGAAAAAAAACCCAACAAAACATGTCTCTTTTACTCCTGGGCTATCTTAAAGTGAAAGATGGGGATAGTCTCTCTGTTATTCTTGGCTTATTTTAAATTTAAAGATCTCACTTGATACTCTAGACATTATTTGAATTATTTCTCTTTTTAAAAAAAGTTCATTTTTATTTGCATTCTTTCTTGAATTAATTTTTGAGCTGCAAGAATCGAACTACAGATGAGCAAATCAATGTTTCATGAAACTTAATGTAAACTATCATCTTAAGGTGGAATATTCTTCCTTAGAAAATCAGAGGAATTACAGGAAATGAGGAAAAAAGGATTTTACAAATTTGGCTGCTTATTTACGTGACTGAATATGCATTTAGAAAACTAATTACTAATTTTAGGTATCTATTTTAAAACTTGATATGAGATTTTAAAAACATCTTAAAAAAAGAAAAATATTGCTTGCTTAGGAATGTATATGACTAATAAAAAGCATTTCTGTGTTGGAGACATGTATTGTCATTCAGAACTTAAACTCATTTGTGGTGGCATATGTGACAGTTTAGATCATCACTGTGAGGCAATAATCACTTCTAGTTATTTTTGGTATGGAAAAAGAAACTCTACTAGTGCTCAGAATTTGCAAATGCTTCTTTCTTTGCAGCACGGTCTCGCTAAACAGCTTTATTTTGCCAGGAGAAGAAGAAAGGCAGAGCTCAATTATGTTTCTTCTCACTCCATGCCAGAATGGTTACAAAGCATAAGGTAGCTCAGTGTCCAGACATAAAAGGAAACTTAGTCCCAAACACTGGCAACTAGTGCCATTTTGTATCACCTCTGTATAGCCTGCTGAGCCTCCAACTGCCATTGTAGTATAGCCCAAGTCTCCCACAGATCCTGTACCATACCTGCCAACCCCTCTGTGGCTACCTTGGTTACAAAGATAGGCATTATGATAGGAGATCTAAAAGGGCACTTGATACAGCTATGTTGGATTTACGCAGCCACCTGCTTCCTACCCAGCCTCACTGGAAGCTGCTGTTGGCGGACAACTTGCTAGGAAATTTATTGGTAGTCAACGAAATACTGACAACAACCATGTCGATGCGCAGACAATATGTACTGACTTTTTCAGTTTTGTAAATAGGAGCTTTATTGTATGTGATCAGTTCATTGAGACAACATTGGCTCAGAGAAGTGACTTTGTTCTGGTGGAGTAGGAAGTATACAGACTATACACAATATTTACAGACTACCTTAGTACTACTTTGACTAATTTTTACCAGAGAGTTAGTGGTTGTTTCAAAGATAGATTAGTCACTTTGTCCATAATTATAATCTCTTGAAATCTGCTTCAGCATTTTGAATTGGCTTCAGGCCTAATGGTCAGAAAATGTCTCCAATTCAATCTTAAGACTAAACTTGATTGGTAGCTTTTGTAGATTTCATAGTATCCTGATTTATAAGTGAATGATGAAAAAAAGATGGAGTGCTGTGCATAGAAACCTGTGGCATCATAAGCTGCATCTGCATGGAAAAGGTGCAAATGAAGTACAGACCTTATGTTTCTAGCCTAATGTTCATAAAGATGAACTATCTAGCAGTTTGATTATTTCTATTTATGCCACCTGAGATAGCATTACATTGGATAACTGGGTGTTTAGAGCTTGCACATGAATTCAAAGCACAATCTGTTTAATGAAGTGGGACAAAATGAACAATAAATGTTTGAATAGACTTTTTAATAAAAACTTATTTTTTCTGATTAGTATTTTGGAGTTGTATTATAGATTGCTTAAAAATGTCTTAACAATGAAACACTGCATAAGGAGCATAAGCATGCATCAGCTTGCATGTGACACGCTTTAGCACGCTTGGAGGTATAAAGAAGTTTTGGCATTGTGAAGAGGCAATGTGTTATGTACATTGTGTGGGAGGATACACCATGCAGATTTGATTGCATCATCTTACTCTTTTTTTTTCTCTTTTTTTCTCTTTTCTTTTCTTTTCTTTTCTTTTCTTTTCTTTTCTTTTCTTTTCTTTTCTTTTCTTTTCTTTTCTTT
>JANZLQ010000037.1:2529517-2548428 GCA_026212715.1 Elanus axillaris
TTTCTTTTCTTTTCTTTTCTTTTCTTTTCTTTTCTTTTCTTTTCTTTTCTTTTCTTTTCTTTTCTTTTCTTTTCTTGCCTTTTTTTTTTTGTTGCAGATGTTAAAACAGAGACTGTAGTGAAACCTGTTTTCTCCCAGGAAGAGGTGGGAGGGAATTTTATATGAGCAAGAAACTTTGCCTCAAGTCGAAATCTGGTGCCTGGACTAATGAACTACATGTAATTCATATTGTACTAAGTATTGCTGAAACTAGGCATGTACTAATCATGAACCATGCCAAACTATGCATAATTACTATGCTTTCTCTGTAGCGGTAATTAATTTGCGTTAGCAACTTTGATTAATCTTTCTAATCTAAAAGTAAAGTGCTTCTCAGACATGAAAGGCTCTATAACTGCTCAGTGTTGGTACTGAAGCCCAGCGAAGGGTGTTTCAATCCAGTGGGGGGCAGGAGGGGGACAAAACTTTAAAAAAAATCAAAGTATAGCTGATATTTATGAACTAATAAAAACTATTAACAGTTAAAGCATTCTGTTTTGCCACAGAATTCATTGTCTGAACTACAGGCTTCTGTACACAGTACATTCCTCCTGAAAGAAAAGAGAGTTGTCGTTAATTTATTGAGAGGGCTTCTGTGAGGGCTGTTCCACAAAGACAAGGATTATATGCCAAACAGAGTGACAGAGATTCTACCTTATAGCAGGCAATGCTATGGATTTAACATTTGTAATGTTGCAGTGCAAACTTACCCATAAATTCATTTTAGTCTTAACCTGGAGGAAAGCATTGTTCTAGGCCTGATTGTTCAACTTTGATACTGAGTCAGTTCTCATTGTCAGTCCAAGAAGGGTGTAATTCGTGTTGCCTGTGAGTGACGTGGACATGCCTGCTTTTCAGGAAATATGTATGCTAAGATCATCAACTTTGACTATGTTGACAAACAGAGCTATCAGATGTTAATGTATGAACTAAATTCTGACATCACTGGAGATTATAAAGTTTCCATACTTCATTGCCAACCTCCTGGCCCAAGCCAGGCTCTTCATCCAAAGGAATCCAGAACTGCTGAAAGGACTTATGTCATCAAATGGTGATTGTGATTTACCTAGACTTCATATCTATCAGATCTACAAGAGGTAAAATAGATGTGTCCCTACAAACCCATTACAAATCCCATAGGCTTTTTTAAGTTAATGTTGTGTTGCTCATTTTCTCCCTTAGACATGCTAATATTATTCTTACTTTTTCTTGTTTCCCCTGTTAGCACTGCTTCCTGGCAAGGACTACTGCTGCGTGTAATTCATGATAGGCAGAATGACATGATAATCATTTGGAAATGGATAGTCCAGAGATTACTAATGAACTTCAGTTTGATTTAGAAAATTAAAAAAAAAAATGCTGCTATCAATTCTATTTTTGCAAGTTAGAGAAATATTTTTAAAATACACAACTTATTAGAAAATGTAAATGTGATTCCTGGAATTTGTAATTTTTATGATGCTGATTGAAAAAGGGAATTATTTGTGATAGTTTATTTTCTTACAGTTGTGGTTTGTGTCCAAATATTTTATAATCATAAAACTAACTTTTTGATATCAGTCAAAATAGACAATATATACTGATGTTGAAACAAGCTTTGTAGAAGACTTTTTTTTTTAAATCAGGCATGGGACTTTACATTTATTAGAAGGTGTTCACAAAAATAAGGGTAACATCATGCATATTCTTTGCAACTAAACCCAGTTATGGTTACAATTTGGAAATAAATTTAAATAGACATACGGAGATACAGTAGTACATATACACTCTATTTATGACATTAAGTTAGTGTACTGATAACAGCAATACATCAGAAGTCTACAACCAGCTGATGGAAAGATTGTATAAGGAGGAAGAAACTGCTTCAATTTCTCAACATTATTTATGTGGCTTTACAAGAATGTCAGTGTGAATTGCCTCCTAAATCTGGGAGGCAAGAACAAGTCAAGACTATACTTCTGCAGTACAAAACATTTACACACAAAATACACATGCATTGCAATGCATTGGAGATGGGTAAAGCAAGGAGAAACCCATTACTCAATGGTTTATTAACACAATTCTACAAAGGAGTCTCAAACAGGATTATATAGTTCAGTCACAGTAAGGCCACAATATTACAACGGATAAGGACCTTAGAATTTGGCATTCTGTGATAGTAATAGAACCCTTCCTTCTTTATAGATTTTTATACATGTTCCTGAATGGTATCTCATCAAAGTCCTCCTTTTTTTTTTTTTTTTTTTTTTTGTAAGTTTAGCATATTGCTTAATACAACAGTTAGCACAGTAGAGAAGGGAACTGTCACAGGGCAAACAAAACCTATGTAACATTCACGTAGTTTTTAGACTATATGCTAGGTGCATTTAGATGAAGCTGGCTAATCAGAAAAGAGACTAGCAAAGGATTTCCTCAAGTTTCGAATAGTTTCAGCTTTTGCTTCATCTTCATTCACAGATGATCGGAAGAAGGATGATTCTGTGAAACTGAAGGCATTTGTCAAAGACTGCGACTTGCTGCAAGACAAAAGTGCAACACGGTTTGTATGTTCGTATTGTCTACCAGCTTCCATCCTCATATAACTTTTATAAATTACGAGAAAAGGAAAAATGTCCATGAGATGTAGACAGTTTACATGTGAAAAAAATGGACATTCAACACAAGCAATATAGTTAGATGTAGCATACAGAGCTGCTGCCACACAGCACATTCCTTCTGAACTTTGATTTGATAAGTGTGATAATCTTTTCTTTAGAGAACACACTGCTTTTTTTTACCGATCTGAAACATTGTAGTCCGGTAAATTGGATGATGTAAATTAGAACCTGAGGAAAAAGCGGGCCTGCATGCTAAATCCAAATTAGCACCCAGCACAGGATGATTAATAATTGTGTTCTTTAAGACTGCAAACTGTTATGCACAAAGAAAAATTAGGTGTATTTGCAACTGTTTGAAGAATGAATCCTAAAGTTGTAATGTGCTCTCTCGCTCTCTCTCTAGGATTTGAATGGAGGCTTGATGACACTTTATATCTTTAAAAAAATTCCCTAAATCAGATACAATTTTTCTCGTCTATCAGCAGTTAGTCTAGCAATGTTATTCTGTTTTTAGTGCTATCATGTAACTACAGCATAAGTAAGCATGAGTAAAGTAACATACAAGAAGAAAAATATCTGAGGTTTAAAACTTTAACTCATGACTTGTCAGATGAAATAATATTTAAAATGTAGTTTTGAATTTAAATAGAAAACATTAATGAGTTATAATCTTTTTACAAATATATCCATGCCTTAGTAAAATTAGGTAACTGATTTAATTTTAATCTCAGGACAATAATAAGATTTCAATTTTGGCTATAGTAAAACTGAAATGCTTTTCTTATTCAGATTTTCTTATACTCTTCATGGTTTGCAACTTCTCTGCCTCTAAACTAATAATGTACAGCAAACAGTGCTACAGGCGTTTTAGGTTTTTCATAAATTATAGTTGTGCTAATGAGAATAGACTGATAAATGTTTGTTTGTACTCATTGAAAGAGGGAGGGTGGGAAGCAGCACTTGACTTGATTAGTAACACAATAAGTAGCCTAATTAAATATTTATTCACAGATTAATAACATGTACATACAGGTTAGGCAACAGCATGTGGGTGAATACAAAGCGTACACATGCAAATAGAGTTAATCCTACAGGCAGGAGATCTGAGTCTTGGTGTGGACCTAAAACTGCTTCTTGGAAGTTAGAAACACTACTCTTATTATGGTTTGGATCTTAAAAACTTTATTTTTTCCTTTTTTTATTTTATTTTAAATAGATACTATTCTCTTCCATTTGAGGAAGAGACAAATTAATCTAGATTTGAACAAGGAGCTAACGGAAAGGGAGAAATCTGGGAAACTATTTGAACAAGGAGCTAAAGGAAAGGGAGAAATCTGGGAAACTGTGTGGTACAGTTCTCCTGTACCTGTTCTTAACTGTTTTTCTTAAACGTCAGAAGCTCACAAGTTGTTTCAAATACAAAGTGGTTTCCATCTTGCTTAAGAAAATCGACCTACTTACTCTCTACGTATACTCAAATAACAGATGAATTTCTATGAGTTTTATGATTATAAAACAGAATAAAGAAATACACTGTCCTAGGGAGGCAAGGAAAATATTGTCATCTTTGCATGTCACCTAACACATCTTTTCCACTGAATTGTGCTCAGGTGAGGATTCAGAATTGGTTCACACTACTATTAGCATATGAGTGGGTGAAAAAAGGGGATCTGTGTTACTTGGATGCAACAAAGACTACATGCCAGTCTTTGTACTTACCAAAACAAGTAGAATGTGTCTGTGATTCTACTGGCAAAAGTGTGTGTCAGGATCACAATGTTGAAAAAACAGCAAATCATTGCTAATACCTTCCCCATGTTTTTTGTTCACTGGGTTTAAGCTGTGAGAGGGGATATAGCTACAGATCCTTTCCACATTCTTTACTGTAGCACGTGGCTGGCTACATATAGCAACAATGGCATGCTGTGCATTAAGGAATCTTCCAGTAGGGAGATAACTACAGACAGTTTTCTGTGCAGGTCCTCCCATCTTCTCTGGAAAGGACCTGTGTGAATTGCTTGTGCTGTACAGTCAGTAGCAATGTATAACCGTGAACGAAATGCAACTATAAAAGAAACACAGTTTGGCAGTCACTGTCTAGCATGTTCATTTGAATTGTTTCTGAGATAGGTCTTTTGAAACTGGAATATTTTGTCTGAGTGACTGCAAGGTTAAAAGTTTCAATAGACAAAACTTCCTCTTTTCTATGCAGGCTTACAGCACACCCAGATCATGAGTCAGTGACATAAAAAGGAGAAAACAAATACGAGAAAGATGATGAGTTTTCAGACCTAGTTGGGGCAGAAATGACACAACTAATAAATGAAATTTTGTGTAGTGCTTAGGATATAACTAATGATATGGTCTTACTAATCATAAACAAAGAATAAGCTTTTTGAAATGTTTTAAGCTCATTTTTGACTCGGTAAATATGTACATTTTTTTCTGAATATTAGACCAACTCCCAAATTACAGTTATGACAACAAAATCTGTGTTATGAGGAGAGAAAAAAATACAGATAAAGCAAATCTTACTTAAGTTGTGGATGAGACTGAGGCTTCTGTTGTGGAGCAGGCTGTGGAACAGGCTGTGGAGCTGGCTGTTGAGCAGGCGGTGGCTGTGGCTCTGCTTCCTTTGATAATCTGGTGCTGGAAGGACCTTGAGCCTGGGGACGTGGTTGCTGAGTTGTAGGTCCAGGTGGACGCTGTGGCTGGGAAGTTGAGGGCTTTGCTGACTGCCCAGGGGGGTACATGCGCTGTGGCTGCAATGGCTCCTGGCTTTGTGATTGCATTCCTTGGGGTTGCACTGGGCCCCCTAGGTTCAGTACAAGAAAAACTTCATAATGTTATAGTATCAAAGAATTCTTATTAGATTTCATATCCAACACTTTAAAATAATCCTTGAATGTGATTAATTCTACTTTTGAGGCAAAATTCTATTAATATGGACTGCAGTTTCATGTAGTCAACACTACTAATCACAGCTGGTACATTAATAATTTGCTTGGAGCCCCTATGATTCATCCTTAAAATTGCTAAGTACCACATTTACCCCAGCAGTAGTAGTACTGACTTCAGATCAAATCAATGGAGTTACACTCAATATAATTTTGGTCCAGCTCAAGGAGAGGTTGCAAGAAAGTTGAATATACCAGTAATATCTACTTCAGCAATACAGCTACTATTTTCTGTGTAGTTATTGCAGTTTTGTTCCTCCAAAGTTTTAAAATTATTTCTCTAATAGTCCTCTTAGATTCAATCTTATGGCAGTAAAACAACTTTATACTGAAAAGTTCCAGCTAATTTAAAGTCTTTCGATAACTTATTTAACCGCTTAGTGAAATTCGTCAAGAACATTACAAGAAACACATAAAGTCATTACTAATTCTTTACCAAGAAGATCTTTCCACTGAGAAGGAAGTACGCTGGCAAAATACTGTATCAAGTGTGAAACTACAACGTGTAGTAGAGACTTGGGTTGTGAAATCCATGGCTGAAAGATGCTATATCATCATAGACAGATTTTTTTCTGCTTTCTGACTGAAATAGTGCTGTGTCAGATATCAGTGGGCATGCTGCTGTTATCTCGTATGAAAAGTCTGAATGTGGTTTTCTGGGCTGATAGTTGTTATAACTGAATCTTTATTCTTGCATGTGACAAGGCACACGGGACATCTGAGTTAAGGGGAAGAAAGGACAGGATGAAATTCTGAGCTATTTGTTTGTATGTTTTAGTCAGGGTAAGAGTTTTGCTTAACAGTAAATATTATAGAAGACAACTATCTAGATGTTCTGAACATTTAGGCATTTTTAGTCTTATCTAGATATTTAGTGCAAGTAAAAGACTTAATCTATTCACGTCTCAAATAAAACCTTCGTATCTGGAAGTACTGCTGCAATACATGATTTTTTTTTTAATTGCTATTATAGTTAGCTTTCCACTTACTATATGAATTCCAATGTAAGTGTCTGAGAACAGCATGTACTAATGCTTCAGTAAGTTTTAATACAGTTGTAGCAGTGTGTTGTGGTGTAGAAAGATAAATAGCACGTACTGTATGTTAAGGAATGTGCCTTCATTGTTTATTAATTTGAACCACTTTTGTAGGAAATATTTGAAGGTGATAACATGGTCTTGCAACATCTTAATAAGGATTGTTTTCTTATTAGTCTCCTTTCACTCAATATTGAAAAACAGAAAGGTTTCTTTCCCCCACTTGTACATACAGGCTTGAATGCCAGAAACTTTACACTGAAGACAGATATAACTTTCTTTTATTGCACATTAAGCTGTACAAGATATTTCACATAAAAGATATACTGCTGTCACACTTCCAGCATTTGCTCACTTTCTTGCAGCTGGGTTGTACAAAAGGCAACAATCATGAAAGAAACTTTTACCAAAAATAACTCAACAAAACTGAACATTAAGCCTACACTGTAAAACATCTGTTCCCTGTTACCCACAATATTGCACCTAAGCATGCTTACATGCAGAGAGACATTTTGGCTTGCTTCTTGTCTGTGGTATGTAGCAATAGTGTGTGCCCTTGTAAATCCTTTACAGTCAACAAGCTGAAATCCTATCTGAAACACCCATCTGTTCTTTGCACACACAACTCACAAATGTCGTGTGAAAAGCACTTGTGAATACTTGCACTACTACATGCAAAAAATACCAACTGCTTTAAATAAAATCAATCATCAGATTCATTTCTTCACCCCAGGGCAGTATGGTTTATTCACTTTTATGGTGTCTGGAGGTAAGGATTTGTGAACCTGATTCTAAGTGGAATTTTCTTAATATAGAACAAAATAGCCAGTGCCATCATTGGAATGATCACTGACCCAGACAAATGCTGATCACTAAAGCAAAATATTCATGTAATTTACTGATAAGTAGTAAACAGTAGCACTTACCACAAACATTTAAATAGCTAATAATGCATACCTTAATTCTCATCTTACCAGCCAGCTTGTACAAATAAAAGAAACACTAAGAATGATGATTCTCACTGATAATTTTTTCCAGTGTTTGTAGGGAAAACAGAAGTAGAACATAAGGTTGTTTTCCCTTTAAACAAAATTGTTTGCACTAAACTAATGGCCACTACTCATCTTTGTACATATTCAAGATTAAAATTATAGTTTTGTGGCTCACTTGCAACTAAGCTTTATGGTATGCTAGCAGTGTGTAGTTTTTGATTCTAGGCTAGATTTCTCACAATAGATTAACTGCCTGCCTGTGTATTTCTCGTAATATTACATTATAAATTGGTTATGCAAAAATCACAAATAATTTACCTACAGAAAATCTAGCAGTTGTCAGTCATCTCAAGTCTTTCTGCATGTTTGATTTCAAGCAGTTATTATAAACCCTATTTATGTGGATAACTCTGGGACTGAATGTTCTTTATAGCTATCTAGATATTTCTCAGTTTAAAGTAGTAGACCTGAGTTGGTAAAGAAAACTGCTGACATTTTCGTTTTGCATTGTAATCAAAGGGCAAGATCCCTAGCTGATTACAAGTGCCTTGGTCTACAATCTCCTCACATCTCAGAATTTAGAAAAAATGAGCTCTTACAGGAAGTTTAACAGTCCTTGAGGTACTTCTCACCAAATAACCTGGGATTTATCTGTTCGATAAGTGTAAGATTTTTTGAAAGTATTTGCATTATTTTTCATTAAAAATCTCCATAGATTACTAATTCAGAATGACAAAAAAAAGGTACTACTTAATTGAAATAGGATACATTAAATACTCACACTTTCACTGAGATATTGCACATAGGTGGCCCATTTACATAGCTTTATAGCTAACAATTTAATGCAGAATTACTAAAAATATGAATACCAGTATGTAAAATAGAAGATATTTTAAATATTCCTTGGGAAGAACTGTATCTTATGGAGTCACTGAAATATTAGACTTCCACTTGCATATAACTGAAATATTAACAAACTTTATAAAATTATAAATCAAAAGCCTCACTAGCAAATTCTAATCTAGACTTTTAAAAATATAGCTGGATCACCTACCTATTAATCATGCACACACACAAAAAAATAAAGGCCATGAGTACAGTGTGCACACATTCACTGAGTAAGCAAAAGTATTTAGATCTGAACCTTGGTGGTATTTTACTTAATGATATATAATACTCAAAAAATACTATCTAACCATCCATAATGTACAGTTGCACTGGGCTCTAAAGAGGCACATTCTTTGTACACTGTTGACAACAGCCCTGAAATCACAAATTTTACAGAGAAAGGAAGGTAAGCATTACACACACAGACATGAACAAGTAAACAACCAGACAGTATAGTTGACACTGCATAGAAAAAACACAGTCCAGGTCAGCACTGAAACAATGCAAAAACCGAACAAAATTGGTATGTTTGCTTTTAAGATTGTGTGTTTGTTTCTTTTCTTTTTTTTTTTTTTTTTTCATTTTTGCTTTAACCCTTGCTTTTAGTCTCAATTATCTAAGTAGCCTGGACTTGTTTTGGTCCTACTGCAACGCCATTACAGTCGAGAATGTACTGTAAACAACCTTGAGGTGGTGGTCGCTGAGGTGGGATTTTGTTTGGCTCTGGTTCCTTTAGTGATCCGCTCTGGAAAATACATTTGAAAACAGAAGAGAAAAAAAAATTAGAGTAGCTTAGTTCCAATTATCATTGGAAGTCTTTATTTTCCTTAGAAATCTCTTTATTGGTTGGGGCTGAACATATACTTTTAATTTATTCCAGATAACATTTTCTAATTTAGTTGCTGTCTGACATGATATATGAATCCTGGACTAATCCAAAGCCGAGTTCTGAAAAAAAATGTTTTTTCCTTTGCAGCATGTTATCATGATATAAGGTGTGCCTTCTCAAATCTAACCTCCATTTGTGTATGGTCTTTCTTCTTCAGATCCTAGCACCTACAACAACTTTTCTGTATCTTATTGTTTCTGCTCTCTTTTTTAGGGATAGACTTAATAGAAAATGGACTTCAACAGATACCTTTGTGTAATTTAAGAAATAATTTCTTTTTAATGAGATTCACTTGTACCTGGAAGCACTAGCACAGCAGGATTTTTTGCTAGTGATAGTTTCACTTTGATTCACTGACAGTAAATGGCAAGGGAGATGGACTACTCTAGGTTAGCTGTTTTGCTAAGCAAAATGAAAGAAGGAAGCAAAACCCACAGACAAATAATAAAAATAATTTAAATTACTTCATGCTACTCCATCTGACATGTTATTAGAAACACATGTAATACTTAACTTTTCAAAACAGGAGATTTATTTGGCAGTGTCCTTTTCAAAAGTATACTTGTCGAGAGGAAAAGATGGGCCTGAACCAAAACCTTGGAGGAGAACACCCTCTGGGAACATTAGTATTTGAATCCAAAGTTTGTCTTAGGCCCATCTCTAATATTTTGAAAAGTGAAATATGTTAAATCATTGGACATGATAGCTTGGGGTTTTTTTTAAAGATCCAGAAATTAAATTGCCATCAGTCAAGAGGGAAAAATCCCAGAATGTATTAAACAGTAAATGTAAAATTAATTGAACATGTTTCTTGCAAACCTTACTGTTTTTTTCTGATAGATTTGTATTTGATCTTAGAACTATAGAAATAAATCTTACTCATAGGTATGTGAATTCCTACACAGCAGTCTAGGAGTTACACTTTTAAAATGTTACAACAACACTGTTTTATGCATCTGTTGCAAATTGCTTTTTCTGCTTTAGCTAGATAAATAAAAGCACATAGGACAGGTCCAAACCTCTAATTATTCAGAATTACCAACCTTCAGAAGACCAAATGAGGAGTAAAAATGATAAATATAAAATGAATAAGACAAAATCTGATCCTGATATTAACTGACCCAGTTATGTAGTTCTCAGCAAGCCTCATTGTAAGGATGGGGTTAGGTAGGAAAGAAGAAAATTTCATAAGGAAAGACACAGCCACCAGAAAATTTTAAAGTGCTTTAGTGTGGGTTAAAGTCTTCTCTGTGCTGTTTCTCTTCTTCCTCTAATTTTCTGAACCACATGTGAAAGTTGACATTCTATCCCATGCATGTTTCAGTCACATTAAGTATTTGTGGTATCCACCTAGTATAATGCGTTGGAGCTCACTGAAACAATATGCATTTACATCAGTAACTCCTTGGATACTGGGGAAATTAGCCCAGAGGAGAAACTTTGAAAAGTTGCCCTAGAGGAGCTAACTCCTTTCATTTTCTAGTACCATTGTTCTGATGCTCCTGGCACCTTCCTCTGTACGCCTTGGGGTCATTTGGATGCTCTGTATTAGAGAGAGCAGCCTGTGTCTCCTTCCGTGGGGTAGTGTGACACAAGCATGGAGTGTGCCCTTAAAGGGAAAGTTTGTAAGTACTTGGGCTTAAGGACATCCAAGAGTTTCTTTCTGGAAGACCAAACAGATCATATGACTTTTGTTAGAAAGCATGCATAATATTTTACAAGGAACATGACTACGATTACCATGTGATAGACTTCCTAGCCTTACAAAGGGCCATAAACCAATCTGTGTGGTTCTCTGCAGTGGCAGAGGATGATTAGGGAGGATTATCAGTGTTGCTATTTTTCTACTAAAACAAAAGTAAAAGATTTTGTAGCTAAACCTCATCTTTTGTTTAGAAACTGAAAACATAGGCTGGCAGTTTAAATTCACATCTACTTTAATGTTGAAACAACATCTGCACTGCCTCTGTCTTCTCCATGCCTTGAGGCTGAAGTAAATCTGCCATTTGTTCTTGTGCTGAAACAGTCTTGAGTTTTATCACACACACCACCTAACTGACTTGACACGACAACATCAGTACTTATGCAATCTGCATATCTCTCCATCTTACAAAGAAATTATTTTATCCTAAATTAAGCTTTCAATAAAGCTTATAGAAGCTTGCTAATCCTTACCTCAACTGTTCTGAAAGTTTAGAGCCTTTGTGCATTTTCTGTTGAAGATGTATTTCCCCCTCTCTAGTCACTGACTGCAGCTGTCCTGATTTTACCACCCACACATCCTTTTTTTTTTTCACCAGATATCACCTGGTACTTCCAGGAACCTCACCCACACTCCAGGCCAATCACATGGTTATATTACTTTTGCTAATTAGCCAACCCACCCAGGCTGACCCAAAAAGACTAATTAGCATTACATTCCTAATTGAGAAATCTTACTCATGGTTTTTCAATGGTCTGTAGTAATCCAGTCGTTTTCAAGAGTCTTTCTTTCAAGACAGTCAGAAACCTCGATACTTTATATTAAGGACAGGCTTTGAACCAGTCTTGTTTGCCTGAGCCAAGGCCTTTAATAAAATCCAGGCTTCTTCTAAAACACCAGTTGTTGGCAAATTAACTATACAGACTGTTACTTCTCACCTCTCCAAGGTGGTGTGCCAATGAAATTGTAAGAGCTGCTAACTCCTTATAGGCAACACAGTCTCTCTGAAGAGAGATGTTGGACTAGACCTGTCCTGCAGATGTATTCACCCCTTTTGTTTTTTTGGGTTTTTTTTCTCCCTTTGTTGCCCAGCCTAGAAGCTCACCCCCCTACCACTTTCTTTTAGTACAAACATGTTTTCCTGTACTGCAGTTCTGATCTACAAACCTGCCTATTGCTGAGTTCAAACACTGCAGGAATCAAGAATTAGAATGCAGCATATATCACGGAAAATGACCCTGAACAGATTCTTACTTGGATGGTCAGGGCTAAAGAGAAAAATTAGTAGTACAGAAGCTAGAAATGACACTGTTTAGTATGGTTTAGGATTATCTAAGTGAGTCGTGGTAACTGCTGTCGTAAGGAGCCCTTTTGGTTTTCATTTTGTGGAACACAACTTTCATATCACATCCAAATTCCCCAAATAGAAGGGATTGCTGATGTTGATAGTAACGTTATCTAGAACTGCTTATAGAATCTCTCCTGTTCAAGGGGGATTTACTGTTGATATAACTATTCTAAAATAATACAACTTTACCTGTGGAAACCTCTAAGCCACATGAATTCTGCAAGTATACTATAGTGATTTCTCAACTCTGGGTATAACAATTGATGCTTTGATTGCATAATGCTCTTTAAAAAACATTGGCTAAGTTAATTATAGCCAGAGCAGAATCCTCACTACTTTTCTGGAAGATAGATGTCTCTAGATGTCTCTGTAGCACTTCCTTCCTTTCCACACTTACCCGAAACAGTCTCCTTAGAATTTTAGGGGTAGAACTGGAGGAAAGAACTGCTTGTTCTTCAAAGCATGTTGTATTAGAATTTGATCAGTAGAATTACTTCTTCTTCTACCTTGTATATTTATATAAATGCAGTCTAGATTCATATATACTTGAATTTTGAATAGTCTGAAGAATGTTGAAATGGGTGGGAGCAAAAGCAGCAACTTGGCAGGAAAATAGCCCTTGGGCAAAAGAGATGCTAAACTGAGTCCCAGCAAAAATTGGTTTTGATTTGGCTGAGTTTAAAGATTTTGTGAACTATACTTGGAGCACGTATAGTTGTTTTTGGGTTTCGTTTGGTTTTCTTTGTAATGCAAAGATAGAAGCTTTTCATAGGTATTTCAATATCTGAAAGGAAAGCCATGTTTTTCAGGTCAAGCAGTAGATGGATCAACTGAGAATTGCCAAAATACAAGCTGAGTTAGATCTCATAAAGGAACAAGAATAAATAGCAAAACAACTAAGTAACAGGAGAACTAACAAAAAATGTGATTGCTAAGAAGAGAGGTCATTTGGATAATTTAAGTCGTGTGTCAACAGTAAATGAATGTTTGAAGTTGTCATGGTTTATGATAAATACAGGAGCAAGGGCAAGGCAGCAGGTGGGATAAAAGCTAAAAATGAGATGGAGGTAAAAATCAAAGATCTTCCTAGGCTCATATTGGTCAGACTAGATATTCTTCATCTTGGAAGTCAAAACCAGCTGGCTCATGAAATACAGAATTCCTTACCAGTTATCTCTAATAATTGGAAATGTACAAATTACACTGGAGATGGTTAAGCACTAGTGCTACAGGAATTACATTGTGGGTAAGGCAGTAACTGCTGAGGAAATAGGCAGTTACTGAAAAAAATACTAATGGGAAGGAACTCAAATAGAATTTTCATTAATTAAGGTGGCACAAAAAATTAGGTGTGTGCTCCTAAAACCTGTAAATGATACAGAACTGGAAGCCTACAGGACCAAAATATCCTAAAGAAAGATTGAAATTGATGAGTGAGGTTTAAAACCAAAAAGAAAAAAGAAGCTTAAATGCAATGTCCAAAATAATTTATTTATGGACTAATAACATGTATCTGTCAGAAATGCAGAGCTCACTAACTGAAATCTAATGGGAAGGATTTGTGCAGTGAAAAAAACCCAAATCTTATCACATATACAGTGAAGTGCTAGGCATGGTGCTGTATATCATTTACATCACCCCTGCTCAAGAATGATGAATGTAAGCTGATCTGGTGCTGAAAAGTACTATTAAACTGACCAGGCAGATGGAAGAATCTATACCTACAGCATTTGGAAGATCATGTCTTGCTTAGTTTAGCCAAACAAAGGCTTGAATGCAGTACAGTTGCTTTTTAGAAATATATTGTACTGGTAAAGAACTAGGCAGAAAACAAGCTAGACTAAAGGACAATGCGAACGAGGAAATGGGTATAAACTGAATAAAACCAGCTGGAAATAAGTACATAATGTATAATTTAGCAAATCAGTGAGATCTTGAAGTGGCTTTTATATGGAGCATCCAAAAATAAGAAACTCCTTAGCACCTTCTTGTTTACTGCTTTATACATTTCATGTGTAGTGAGTATGGCAGGGACACTTGCCGGTTGCTAGTTCGGACCTTACCCTGTTTTGGGTGAATCTAGCATAGGTGATGTATCATCTGCTTCCCTGTGTTGCCAGTGTTGCTGAGTAGGACTACAAAGGTTTTGCTCTTCATTGTATTATATATTCCCTGTGGACTGAGAAAGGCAGTGCAACAGGCCTAGTTACAGTTACAATAGAGAGATGTGGCAAGGCACACCTTAAAAAGAAACTACTTTCTCTCTGTCTAGTGCAAAGGGGGCAGCTAAAGGAGAGTTGGCTCCTGGTTTTTACAGTTTTTTGGAGTCTTGCCCTTCTCCACTGAGGAAATCTCTATGGAAAAGATACTCTCAGCAAAATTGGTGCCAGCCTAAAGTTTCTTCATGTAGAAGTTGTGATAAAGAATTCAAAAATTTAGAGCAGCTTTTGTTATTGCTCAACCAACTTTCCAGGCTACCTGTGAAAAACCCATTAAGATCTTCCTCTGAATGGGAAGGGAAATGATTGCTAAGAGCAGAAAACAAGATATACAGCATATTTTTTACTTGGAATAGTATTTACAAAATGCACTAAGGTGGGGTTTTTTTTAAATACCAAAAAGTATTCTAACTTAGATTTTATAGACTAAGTGTTTTCAGTTGCTAGATAACTAATTACTTCCTAAGGCATAGTTTCCTTGTTGAATATTTTTACACAGTCTTAAAAATGAGTGCCCTAGTATGGACTCACTGCTTTTAGAAGGTACACTCCAGTATCTTCCGATACACTGAAACAGATGACCACCCATTGTCCATTCCAGCCCTATTTTCTATTATTCTAATGAACAAAATAATCCCACCCCCCCAAAGGTATGAGGTTTCTAGAGAAAAAGTAGGATGTCAACTTCTTAGGGGAAAAGAATTTCTTAAGCAGCATCTCTTGTTGAAGTTAGATGGTCCCCTTCCACAGCCAATCAATAATTCTAACAGACAAGGAGGCAGTCTTATTTTATTGCAGCCCTTGCTTAAAGAAGCCAGATTTCAACTTCTGTTTTTGAAAAGGGAACACTAAAAGAAAGCAGTTGCACAGCAGCTTTCAGGCAGTTCCTTCCAGTGAAAATATTGCTCCCCATGGACAAGGAAGGAATGTGGGCTATGTGATAGGAGAGAGCTCCCCCTGCATGCTAAAGCAGCTGAGGCTAAAATGTGTATCTATGCATGTTTGTACCAGAGGAAGAGATCTGTAAGATGGGTGGACAGGCAAGTGAAAGTCATACAATGTGTCTAGAAGACTGTCCAGTTATGGGAGAGTTAAACTTCCTTACACCTTTCTCAGTGTATGTAGATACCTCTATATACACAGAGGATAAGGTACCCCTTGGGGCTTGATAGTGTCAAAATCCTATGCTGTTGTTTGAAGTTGTAAGGAAGGTTTTTGACTCTTTAACACAGGGACTTTGACCCTGGCTGATGCTACGCTGTGTCTGCTCCTCCACTCTTAAAAAAAGCAAAAAGCAACAACAACGCAAAAAGCAACAACAACAAAAAAAGCAGTTGTTCTTTTTTTTTTTTTTTTTTTTTTTAATGGCATGGGAAGTGATTCTTGAACAAACAGAAAGAGATTAAGATCTGCAGAACTTCACCTTGAGCTGCAAAGATACATCATTACTGGATCCATTCAGAATTGAAGTTTATGCTTTGAAACAGGAGAGTCTGAAAAAAAGATAGTGGAGCTAACTCAAGTCCAGTCTTATAACCCACATTTTATCTTTATATTAGTGTATCAGCATTACAGAACAGTGGAGTGGGAGAATGCATGGAAAAGAGGTGGTGCACTGAGCAAAACACTTGAGCTCTCCCCCAAACGATAGCAAACTTCGGAACTCTAGTATACTAACAAAGCATAAGACCTCTCCGTCAGTGGTTGCATGTGCTTCTCTTCTTGCTTCTCCTGGTGCAGCACAAGTACACAGCCACACAGAGGAGGTATTGGTGATTGGTCTGAACACTGACAAGCTTCCTGAGTCTCTCCTAGGAGTTGAGAGATACTAGGAAATGATATATATAAGCAGCTGAAGACAAACTTGCTCTAATGGCAGCTACCCAGATGGAGCACTGATCCACCACCAGATTAGTGTCTGAAGTTGCCTCTTTTTTTCTATGGACAAATCAAGAATATATAAAAATGAGCTGCTCTGTTTTGGATTTTTCCATAATTTCTCTTGGTGCTTATCCTTGTTTAAAAATTTTAAAGCATATTTAGCACACGGTACTTAATCAAAATAAACTGTGGCAATGACTGCTGGGGAGAGGGACAGAATCCTTGCAAGTTAAACATGGAGTAAAGCCAAACAGCTTTGCTTAACGGGTTATGATTTAAAGGTCATAGAAATAAAATAAAAAAGTCAAGTGGAGACAGAGAATGATAACAAAAAAGGTAGAGGGGAAACATCCACCACAGTGGGGAAAGAAAAGGAGACCAAGGAAAGCCTCCAAAAAGAAAAAAAAAGATATTTCTATTAAGTTCAGCTTAAATAAACAAAATCGGAGAGCAAAACAGATGTAAAATAAGATAAAATAAAAAACCTAAAGGATGCTATATGATAGTAATTATAGCACTACGATGAAACAGAGACATTTAACTTAGACTGCCCTTTTCTATTTATGTATGTGGCAGCTATTACCTGTTCTTTAGTGATGGGATTACTGTTTTCCTTTTTTTAATTTTGAAAAAGCTCTATAATGGAATGAGGACATTTTTTGAAGTCTCCCCCAAAATGCCTGTGGGATGGAAAAGCTATTTCTCACAGCAGTCTACTAAGAACATACAGGCTACTCTATAGTGGTGGGCTCATGACTACTTAAAAATTAAATATTTTCTCTGTTCTTGAGGGTAGTCACCATGGAGTTTTCAGAATTCCCAAAGAAAGGGTCTGCTTCTGCCAGTACAATAGGCAGATTGTGAGAAGATCATCCAGCGGAAGATTAAAAAGTTAACAAAAGCATAATTTTGTTGTGTGAACGAAGACAAAAAGAGAACAGTATTTTTATTATGTTTAAAATAAACGGGGAAAAGTATCTATTAACTAGTAATACTTGTTATGATTTTCAGTTTTAATACGTCTTCTTGCCTTCTATATTATAAAATTATTAGCACTAAGGCTAAAGCACTATATCCTACAGACAATTGAAGTCATCCTAATCATCCTGGCCCTGACGCTTAGTTCTGGTGGTTTGCCTGTGGGGCTTTTCCCTTGGGGTCCTTTTCTAAGGAGCACTTTTTTGAGCAACTCTTTCTCTCACCAAGCTTTGCTCAGTTTGTCTGCAGGGACCATGTATTTTTCTAGGTACGCTGATGGTGATAAGCATTCAATGTAGAGTATTCAAAATAAAAAAACCTATCAGGCCATATCCTGAAAGCTTTTATTTCATTTGGACAAATTTCTGTTGATGTCAGTGGAAATTTTGACCAAATAATCCTAAACCTTAGTATATTCTCTCTTACAGTCTAAACATCATCAGATCCCTTTAAAAAGGGCATTGTAAAGGCACACTTGTTTAGTTCTTGGCACATTCTCTCAAAACAAGCTAAGAAAGGTAAGTATGTATTCGTGTTTTGATTTAGTCATCCTCATTTAATGGATACACTCGCAGCTAACAACCAAGAGCATTTATGTAGACATTTATCACTAACAAATATTCAGCAAGCTATTAACCTGTTACTTCTGTTCATGAGTGAGACTAAATAAGCAACAGAATTGAGCAATACATACATACATCCCTTAATAATTACTCCATCTACTGGTACAGGATCTCAATAAGTATTTTAAAATAGGTTATCTTAACTCTCATGACCAATTTGTTAGTAAAATTTCTGGTTAACATTTGTATGTTGTGTCCCACTGTTTTTTAATTAGTGTCAATATTAAAAATTTTAGGTTTTATTTTCCTGCATGAACTTTGTTTTTAATATATTACAGTACCCAAATGCCAAGTTCAAATGCTTAAAATAAATCCAGCTTTGTGTAATGAAATAGTGACTGGTTTAAATATATGGACATCTTTCATCCAGGAGTTAAAGTCTGAGCCTCTGCCTCTGCTGTGAACTCTGTCTCTTGTATGAAGAACACAGTATCTGCCTTGAATAGGTGTCTTTCAAAGATGGACAAAATATCCTTGGTGTAGTAAAATATATACTATCATTTTATACTTGTGATAAATAAACTTGACTCTTGTAAATTTAGCTGGAATGAAGTGTGCCTCAAATGTGGCCTTTTACCAGGATGTGGTGAGCTCAGGGTCCATACATGTTTATATTCTTCTGCTTTTCTTAATTCCATACATTTATATTAGGATCTAAAAAGGTAATAGCTGTTTTTCTTTTATTTTCACAAACATAAAATAACTAAAAGGATAAAAACCCCTTTGGTTAAAATAATCATCTCGTCTTCCAAATATACACA
>JANZLQ010000037.1:2567702-2653166 GCA_026212715.1 Elanus axillaris
TTGAGTTAATTTTCCCCAAGCTGAGTCTGTTTTGCCCGTGACAGTGATTGGTGAATGATCTCTCCTGTCCTTATCTCGACCCACAAGCCCTTTGCTATATTTTTCTCTCCCCTGCCCAGCTGAGGAGGGGGGAGTGATAGAACGGCTTTGGTGGGCACCTGGCATTTAGCCAGGGTCAACCCATCACAGATGCTTGCTGGGTTTGCTCAAAAATTTGAAAACTTTTGCAGTATCAAAAAAAGTGGAAACATTTGAGTTCAGTGAATGAAGGTGAAGTGCTTTTGTGCGACAGGAATTTGCTAACTGAGGAATACAACAGAAGTGTCAGCTGTTAAAATAAAGGAGAAGCCTTCACTTCCATTGGAAGCAGAAAAGGTCCAACTATATTTGTACAGAAAGAGGAGGATTAAAAGAAAGTAGGGAATAAAAGATCGGTAGGATGGGCTAAGTAGTGTGGCTTGATGCCAATCATTTCTCAGATTAGCTTTAGCTACAGTGTTTAAGAAACAGCATTGTTTTATATCTGAAACATCTAGTTCATACAAGAATATACTTGTTAAATGCAATCCTACTCTCAGTTTTGTGTCTTTTTGCATGCAATCTTTCAGTTTTTAACTACTATCTTATGACATAAGTTAACTAAGATCTTATGTCTTAAAATAATCTACTTTTCTTTACATTATAGTTTAAATTGTGGGGTCAAAATTTATCAGATTAAAGTCAGCCAAATCAGGATGAACTATCTCAAATGTAATGAGTTTAGATAAATGGGTGTGTGTGGAAAATGCTGAAACCCATCCTCTGAGACATTTAGGGGCTATGGGAACTGCCGAGTATCCTACAAAGCTTTAAATGGCATATGGGAAGCTGCCAAAGCCCAATTGCTAGAGAGGAGCTTGCCTGTGAGCAGAAATCAATACCTTCCCAGTAAGCAGAAATGTCCACGATACACCCGTGGCTACAGCCAAGATGTGAAGCAGCACATAGGACAAACCTTACGTTCGGGAATTTCCTCTATATTGTATCAGCAGAAGTCAGTGTGGTCTGTTTTCAGAAAGAAAACATTTTTTTTTCACTCTTTCAATTCTCAGCCAGATTTCATTGGGTCAAGCATTGCTGATTTAATGAGAACTTTGGGGTGCAGTGAAGGGGAAAGACTGCACTGTATGAAGGAGCAACAGAGGAGGTTTAGTATCGAATCCTAAATTTTATGCTACAGTGGGTTTTGATACAATAAGACACAGTAAGTTCTGATTTGGCCAGGCAGACTAAAGAAACAGGATTTCTTGAAATCTTCTACTATAGGAGGTAGTGATTCATTCTGTTTGTCTTACTAAAAGTTGGATACTGTAAGCTGCTCCGTCCTTTAAAGGGATATTGATTGATTTGGGAATTATTAGCAATTGCAATAGTGATAAATTTGTAAAAAGTGAAGAGAAGAAAATACATAGAGCTGCTTAACACTGCGACAAAACAAATATTTTTATTTCTGCAAAGCTTTTCTGTTATAAATGGATACTAGAAAAGGCCAATCCATAATCTCCAGCTTACTCTTCTGGTTTAGAAAAAAGACTCTTACTTTTGCTTTAGCAAATATCAACCTCTTTTTGAGGGGGGAAGTTCTTAAGATCCTTGCCTATCTCCTGAATAATTTTATAAGAACGTGGGAGATGCTGAAGAAATCCTGAATTGTGTGATAGGCAAGTGATGATCTCTTGTTTTATGGCCATATATAAAGTTATATTTATCCATAATAAATGTATGAGAAAAGAAAAAATTAAACTTTTCAAAATTATTTACAGCACAAACTTCTGATTCCTGAGCAATCAGATCTTAAAGGTAATATTTAGGCTAGCAAAAAGTAAAGTTGTTTCCACTTCATTCTTAATCTCCCTTTCCATGTAAAGGTATAATTTTGCTGGGATGGTGCTATCTATAAACCTTCCAGGAAAAACTGGTAAGCCTGCTCAGGAAGAAATCATAAGGGTTGGGAAAATGTGACATCCACATTTGGTTTTGTTTTGTAGTTTGTGTACATTTCCTCAAACACTAAAGGACATTACCATATATATGGTTACATTTTCCAGCAAGTGCTGCCACTAACTTGAACATGTGGCTTTGTACTATGATTTAAATGTTCCTCAAAAATATACATCTTTTCCTGAAACACAAATAAGCCAATGCCTCACTATTGCAAATTTTCTTTACTTGGGTGTTTGTAACATATAAAAGCATATATTGAAAAGAGTGGGGTTGCTTACCTCAAAAATATAATCTTTTCCATCCTTTCCATGTACAGCTTTAACAGCACAGATGTCCAAACCACCAAATATTTCAGAACAGGTGTCAACCCAAAGCTTGTACCTGTTTCATAAAAATAATTTTTTCTGTGAGTATCTCATCAGGCTCTTGTTTTTCTATAGGCTTAACCTAATAATGTACTTTATACATTTGCTGTAAATTCAGAATTTTTACTATATTGTCAGTTTTACTGAATTTGTATTTCCCAGCATAGTAGCTTAGAGACACTGACCTCTCTTTTCTCTTACTCTACTTTTCCCAGCAGAATCTAGAAAAGCTGTGGCTCTTTATCCTGACCTCGTATTATGCTGGATTCTGTTCCAGTTTATATTGGTCCAAATGTGTCTACTCTAAACTGTGAGTAACCCAAAGAGAAGATACACTGGAACACAAACAGCATTTAGCTGTATTCCATCCTGCTTCCCAGTACCCTTATGGTAGTATAGCTTGCTAGTTGTGGCTGTACTTTATGCGAGAACTCCACAGAAGGGGGATTTATCATCTGACCGGTTTTTGTGGCTTCAGTGATGCCAAGGGGTTTTAGACAGTAGGGAACAGGGCTTCTCTTTTCCTGTGAAATTCAAACTTGTGCATCTGTGCACAGATTCAAGGTTGACAACCCTCTTGCCTATTATGCTTGGTAGTGTTCTTAATTATGGATGGGTTTTATTCTTTGATCAGGAAAACTAGAACGAGTGTCTCTGTCTTAAATTATGGACCCAACTGTATTCCAAAGTAGCAACGATAGCTTTATATGTACATCACTAAGGCAAAAGAAAAATCAGGACAATACAACCCTTAAGATGATGCAAGAGAAAAGGATGTATGACACTATGTACAAGCTACGTAGCATGCAGACAAAGATAATATTCTTCATGTAGGGCTCTAGACAACTACAGTAAAATTCAACAGGAGTGTAAAGAATTCTGAGGAATTCTACAGCTCCTAAAAAGAGCTAGTGTTTCATACTGTATTGAACATAAGAACTCCTCCATTTCGTTTCTAACATCATGATAAAAATACAGACTGAGGAATGGACAGTTTACCCATTCTACATGCAGTAATATAATTTATTTTTCTTGCATGAAGGGCATTATCTGTCCTACGAATAGAGGGATTATCTGACTAACAAGGGAACTAAGTGGGACTTACTAGAAAAAGAGTGAGGCAATTCCTGTGATCAAGTACAGAACTGTTAGTGACATAACAGGGAGCCATAATACTTTGCTGAGAGTGTTCTGAGGTGATGTAAGCTGTATGTTTTGTTCAACGGCAAGGATTGACTCACAGGGCACAAAACAGTATTGAGAACATTCATTAATAGCATAGCTGTGCATTGGCACCAGTAAGTGATGATATGATCTTGGAAGGTTATATAGGCAGATATCACAGGTCCACCAATTGAAGGACATGTTTTGCTTAAAAACCCAACAGTCTTAAGGCAGCCATTTATCATAAACTTTTTTTTCTCTTTCACTGGCTAGCATTTGAGTATAAATGAGAGCTGTTTCCTTTTACAGACCCTCTCCTGCTGTCTCCTGATTGCAGCCTTTGAGCCATGATGATAGATTTGCCACATCACAGTGTTTTCCATTGCAAAAAAATTGATGTAATAAACATAGCATTTGACTTCACTGTAGGATCAAAGGAAACTTGTTGCTGGAATGAGAGTCTTTATTCATATATAAATATCTTCTGTAATAGCATCCTTTCCAAGTAAATTTATAAGGTCACATTCTTTATATTTTCTTATATCAAGTCTGATCCAGTGGAAAAGTTTTTCTTTTAAGCAAAATACAAAGAAATAGATACAACAGTTTGAAAAAAACCCCGATGGTAATATTTTAGCAATGAAATTTTTTTTTTTCCTGTGAGAAACCTGGGTTTTGTCCAAAATGAGAGTGTTTCTGGATGTCTGACAATTTCAACATGTGTAGATGCACTGACTGGACTGCTTGCGTGCACTTACTTATAAATAACTTTTTTTTGCTGAAAAATACCAACATGTATCTTAGAGAATCATGAGGACAGCAAAACTTTTCTATAACAGTAAATATCTGGACTTCATATGAAAAAAATGAAGAAATTTTCTTTCAAATACTGAAACATCAATCAGATCTATGAAAGTATTTTTAATAGTCTGTCTTCTGCCAAAAAACACAGAGCTGGAAAAATACAGTTACATTTGGAAAGAGAGGTCTTGGATGGACTAGTGTGTAGTGTTTTAAACCCAAGGCTTGCACAGTAGGTTTGACAAGAGGTCACCAATCTTATTTTCCCAGAGCCAATATAGCATACGGCAGGCCTACTAGTGACAGATAATAAAGTATTGTTCCTCAGGTATCTGACATGAAATATCTGGTGTGCCAGATGAGGTGTGCACAATTAGCACAGGTCTCTATTCTTCTGGTCTTCTCTAGGGAGCAGTGCCTCTCTGAAATAGGGGGGGTCAAATGAAATGCACATGCATCAGATTTGATTGCTTTTGGTATGCTGTTGAAATACTTCAACTTTTCAGAAAGATTTCCCTTCTCTTCCTTGCTTTGCCTTGTGCACTTCAGTGGGTAATCAAGCACAAAGTGGGGCTATGTGATACATACCCCCTTCTGTTATGAGAAAACATCCATCTTTCCTGTGCTTTTGTCTTCATTGGCATAAAAGAAGTTTTGTGTTGTTGGCTAGTGGTTTTTTAACGGGAAAATACCTATTATGCTCTAATTATTTTACATTAAAAAATAGAAGCAAAGCACACAGAGCATTTACAGTGAGGTAGCTAGGCAAGGTTAGCATTTCATACTCATTACCCATACTTGACAATTGCTTAGTTTTCCTCATGGCAAAACTAAAGTGCCTGTGTTTTTACAGAGGAATAGCTCATGGACTGTAATTATACACACTAAAGCACACTCTTTCTTTTCCCTCTCAGTGAAGGCATAACCTGACTTTCTAAAGGAAGGTGGGAGGGGAATGAGAAAGAGAAAATAATGTGGCTCCACTCCATCCCCAGAGGGGAGATCAGTGAGGACACAGTCTAGACAGGGGTTGGACAGCAGGGAGTTGTAATTACTGTCTTACTTGTTTTCACCTTTCTGAGGGCAGGCAATGGTTCCATTCCCGTGTCTCCCTCAACTCATAAGATGGACCAAGTTGTAGGTTCCAGACTTTAAAAAAACCCCAAAACCAAAACCAAAACCCACCAGAAAAAGACTACTGTTGAACTTTAAAACACCTTTTAAATTACACTTTGATTGTACAGACTGACTTTTTTCACCTTCCACTGGTAGCAGCCTTTGGAGAAGCTGAACACAAGAAAATTCATAGCCATCAAAAAGCTTCACAGATTTATTTTGCAGGGAAAAGAGGTCTGTCTGTATGTTGTAGAGCAACTTGGAGCAACTGAGCAGTACTGAGAGAAGGGTTCTGTCCATAGAAGACCTGAGCTTCAAAATGGTACTGCAGGGAGAATGTTTTTGACTGGATTGCAAAAAGTCTCCGGCATAAGGATGGGAGAGAAAAACACAGTAAAACAAAGTACAGAGCTGGAATGACGACACGAGGGAAATAAGCTTCAGTATATCCCAGTATCTAGGTAAAAAGACTCGCAGTGCAGTATAGTGGGAATTTAAAAAATAAGCAATTTAGCAGGATTAAAAGTGGAAAAGAGAAATGTGATTTAAATAGGTTAAGTTACGACCAGATTGCTTGATTGTAATAGATGACGTAGAAAAAGAAAAGTTTAAAACCCTGTGGCATGGGGTAAGACTGTTAGGTAAAAGAGGGCAAAAACCCCGGATGAAATGATTGACAGGTTGAATCTGAAAAAAATGTAGTTTTCTGAAGGGAATTCCAGTAGTTTTCTAAGTGCAGATATGGATGTAGGAACCCAAGGGTGCACGTAAGCACTACTTAGTTTGGGTAGTTAACTCTGAGACGTGTCAGGTGGAATTCTTGGCTCATGTTCTTTCATCTAATTAAAAGATTTATTTCCAAAATGAATGGGAGACATGCATTCACTGTGAATTGCATATCAACAATGTGATTTTAAAAAAAATCATTTAAAATAAAATTCCATTTTTTTTTTTAATTACCTTTTACATGAGACTCGACTTACTTATCTGACATAGCAATTTGTTCCAACATTGCAGAGCCTGTGTTTGTCTTCCAGTTTCCGGATATGGAAGTTCTCCTGAAAGAGGGAAAATATTACAAAGACAGCCGGTGGTTTTATATTTTCACTGTCAATTAAATTACTCTGATTTTCACATGAATACTATATTAGTATTTATACCTTTTTCATATCTGGAAGCTTATAAAAGAACATCTAAAAACGTGAAAAATTCTAGCAGGCATTGCAATTGTCAGTGATACTCACTTAATTGGAGGCTTGTTATGAAGTATGCCAGTGCTGTGAAATTTCTGTTCCCCATTTATTCATTTAAGACTTTTTAAAAAAAAAACCTACTACGATTAAGTGAAAGTGTTATCAATAAGCTGTTATCAGTTATAAATGGATTGAATAGCCTGTAACATACCATTACTGCAAATGTCAAGAAACTGAAGCTTCAGCTTTTCATTTCAAATCCGTACCACTGCAGCTTTAGGTCCCTATACTTGAAAACCAAGATATCTATATTTTTAACATCTCTGAAGTGATCTCAGGTCTCTTTTAGTGCCGGATTTTGGTTTCTCCTCCAGTTTTCACTCTTTGCTAGTTTACTAATATAATCTAAATGGTTTATGTCAGGGCTTGAGTATACCATATTTTATATAATCTCTAAGAAAAAAAAAAATCATAATGTTTTTTTCTACTCAGACCTTAGGACTCCTGCCAGGGCTGAGAAGATTGTTTTCTGAAACCTAAATGCTGTACTGGGAATAGGCTAAGGATACAAATTATGAAGTGTTTCCAGTTAGTAAAATAATGGGAACATCTGTAAAGTATTAAAAGTATATTAGGCAGCAGCTATAGTTTTCTCTCAATTTTTCTATTAACCTAATTACAAGGGTCAGTAGCAATTGTGGGGGAATGTTGACTTTTCTATGGGAGTCTCATGAAGTTAGCTGAATTTTAAAGCATAAAGTTCTTCTAAAATGCCATGTTCTTTGCTGATGTGGGAGAAACTAGTGAAAGGGGAATGTGTATGTTAAGTGCTATGTGTAGGGTAACTTTGCTCAGTAGTAAGGCTATTCTGTGATTTCTGCTTAATTTTTTAAAGTGATATGTGATGGACACAGACCTAACTGGTGTAATTTCAATAGTTTGTGGGCTGCAGCCATCGATGCTAGGTCTGTGACACAGAACTCCAAAACAACAGGGGTTCCATTAGACCATAGTTAAGTGATACAAAATTACCCGACCGACCATCTGGCAGTTGAAACCTTAGATATGATTTCTGTAACTCATACATCATTTCCTCTACTGACATATGTAGGTTTCCCGCCCCTCCTCACTTCTGATAATTGCAAAGGGTCTTTCACATTATTTCCTCCTCTTTTACTAAATACTGAATAATATAGAAAACAACTCCTAACATTTTTGAGTGCTTTACACTTAGACTTAACAAGTTTTCACTTCATTCGGTCTTTGAAAGAACTGTTTTAAAATTGGGGGAAAAGGAATTACAATTTGTATAAACAATTCCTAATAACTTGAGCTTCACCTTTTCTAACACCTTTAGTACCATTTAAAATATGCAACCCAAATTGTTGGGACAGGGACTTGTCATCGGAAAAATATGTAGAAATGTCTACCTACAATTCTTGCATAGGTAGCTTGCTTCGTGGTTTGATTCTATAGCACTGTCTTTCTTTGGCTGATGTGCTCTACTTTAGTTTTATTTACCTTTTTTTTATCAAAGTACAATAAGTTATGTGTTCAGAGCATTGCTTTTGGAGAGGAGATTTAGATGTAGGGTTTTTTTGTATTTCTGTTTTTCTTCATTGTGTGTGACCCTTTTAGCTCTATTTCCTTGAAGTCAGATGAATTCTGTAATGGTACCAAGTGTACTTAAGTATGTGTCATAAAGCATTTTGAGGAGCTGTGGTATTTAGAGGGATCCAATGTTGCATTTTGGCTATAATCTCTACTGACAGATGATAAGCACCAGTGTTTTGTGAGTCATGGATCCACTTATACCACAATTTCCCACAGAATTATAAAACTGAAGCTCTTAATAACTCTCTTTAAACTACAAAAACAAATGTTCAGCTGGCATTTTTTGTGGTGACTCTCTAAGTACTCTGTTCCTGTGTCACAGAACAAAATGACAACCAGCTGTAAAACAATATTCTATTGACATAATGGGTATGTATGCAGATGAAGAATTTTTTGGACATTTGGTAAATCTCCTTCTCGTGATGCTTTGTAATGATGGATCAGTATTTCATTTTTTGGGTATGATTTAACTGTATGAAAGAATCTAGCAAAAAAATGATTGCTAGGCTTTTAGCATTTGGATGAACCCATAGTTTCTAAGTAGAAACTTAAAAATAAATAAAAGATAGGAGGAACAGTTTGTCATTTTAACTTATTTTTCCTGTCCCTTAGGCCAACTGTTTCTTCTGTGAAGAAGAAACATTTGTTTTTGAAAATTATAAATTTACCATGGCTGACTCCTCCAAAATTATTCTAGGCACTGAACAGCATTTAAATTTCAAGTCAAAGAAATAAAATGTAGTGTTCTCTCCTATGAAATGTGGCCCAATTTCTACCACAGGGAATGAACCATCAAGTTACTAATATAACATCTGACTGCTGGTATCTGGCAGCGTGTCATAACCATTAAGAGTTGGGCCTTATTCCTAAGACTCTGCCACTTGGGGGCTGTAAGACAGGGAAAAATCAAATCTGTTTATTATAAACGACAGAAGAGGGGAGAAATGGGTGCCACAGCACAAGAAATCTGCCTGTCAAAGCACCAACAGGAGACAAAAGTACTCTCCTAGCCTTGAAGAGGCAGCCATAGTTGTATGAAAAGGTCTGAGAGACAGAAAGCTGACTGGTGACTAGAAGTAGAGGGAGAACAAGGCTGTTGGATGGCAATGAGTGGAATAAAAGGGGCAAGGGAGAACCCGGGGCAATAAAAAAGGTTAGGGATAAGGGGTAAGGACTAAGAGACAGGTGGTCTGGGAAAGCAGTGAGACTGGACAAAGTTACGGTTTAGATGGATAGGAGAGAGGTGACCTTAGGGTGTAGGAGCACGGTGCTAATAGAAAAAGTAGGATGGATGTCTCCAGATACAGGGCTAAAGCCAGGAAAAGTCAACAGTCTGGAACACCAACGTAAGACAAACAAGCAGAATTGGAATTACCTTTCCTGGAGAAACCAGGGGCTAAAAGCTGTATCACTCAGAAGCTTTTGTTTATTATTCTTATTGCCTATAGGGAGCGGTGGGGTAGGCCCAACAGACCTGAAATAGCCCAATGCCCCTGATAGGACAAGGGGTAATGGCTTTAAACTGAAAGAGGGTAGATTTGGATTAGCTGTAAGGAAGAAGGTCTTCACTGTTGGGAAGAGATTGCCTAGAGAGGTTGTGGATGCCCCATCCCTGGAAGGGTTCAAGGCCAGGTTGGGTGGGGCTTTGAGCAACCTGGTCCAGTGAAAGGTGTCCCTGCCCATGGCAATGGGGTTAGAACTAGATGATCTTTAAGGTCGCTTCCAACCCAAACCGTTCTGTGATTCCATGGAATTCTGTAGGGAGCTTGATTTACTGAGTTTCTGTCCTGCATCACTAAGAACACTGAAAGTGTCACCAGCAAAGGATTCCAGAAACCTCTCAATCCTTACATTTATTTGAATATTTTGCCTTGGTCACTGTGTACAACTCAAATTTCCAACACACTGTTTTTGCAAAATTTAGATAGTTCTGGGTTCAAAATAAAGCAAGGACCAAGTGTCCATACTGCTGGATGGATCTGACCTATGGGAACTGTATTTCCACCCAGTTCTGTGTTGTGCATTCTTGAGGCCCCTCAGATATACAGTGAGAGGCAGATGGACAACCGAGTTGTTCTTGAAAAGCCTAATCTTTGATGTTTTTTGTCAAATACCCCTTCAAGTCATATGTCAGGAGAGGCTAGCAGTTACTCATACAGTTTTCATCTTGTGACAGTAACGTCTTAAGGGAGAAGTCAAGAGTATGTGGTCTTCCAATATCAACTGAAGGAGATAGATTTTGCCCCTTACCCCCAACCTGGCCAAAAAGTTCTACTTTCTCATAGAACTTGTCGGCTGTTTCTAAATTACTCGACACTTATTGCTAACCCTGTCTTTAATATTATAAAATCTTTTATGCATTTTCTTTAATCCAGCTCCAACTTTCACTTCTCTTTATTTATCTTCTTATCTTATTTATCTTCTCTAGTATTTAGAGTTTACTTGGAGTTCAATTGTTTTAGCTGATAAAGAACTTGACTGTACCTTACAAATGTCAATATACAAGGAATCTCTGATGCTTCCAATGTTACAGGAGTCGCTAGAGAAATATCTTTGCGTGTGTATGCGGGTGTGCATATGTAAATGCATATGTGTATTTTTATCCACGCTTTGTTATGTTTTTCCTGCCTCAGAATTGTAAGCATGAGGGAACAAAGACATGAGATGACCTACTTGTCTTAAAAACACGAATAAAATGAATGTATGTCGAATTACGTTGCTTGATAATTAAGATAGAGTAAAAATATGCATACAGTTACCATATATCAACTACTACACGATAACCCGTTTTGCTACTCTAGCTTAATGTTGTCTGTGAAACCGAAACAGCCTTTTAGCCTCTCATACAGTCATGATCTTTAAACAAACACCTGGTTTCTGAAAGTAGAAGAGATTTTTCATCCATACATGTGAAGGCCACTGCAAGATTAGGGTTTTTCTTACATGCGTTATGTTAAAAGGAGAGTACTTTGTTCCAATAATATATTATGACTGAGGTTTGTGTGAATGAATGCTATCTAACTATCTTTAGAGGGAGAAGAAAATTTCACCCTAAGTTGGTGAAAAGATACAAAGGTATCTAATTTAACAGAAGTCCTCTATAAAAACAAATCCCCTTCCAACTGCTCCTTTCTTTACATGAAAAAATAAACAAAAGTTAGCAGGAAAACCACTCTGGCAGGCTCACCTGTTGTCTTATTCTCCTCCTCCCAGTCACAATCAACTTAAAAAGAAGTCTTGACAGATCTAGAAAGTCTAAAATACTGTCTTTCTATGCGTATGACAATGGAGGCATGGAGTCACCACATCAGCTCAGAGACTCATCCGACCGTCTTAAACTTATTGGTGCTTACTGATTTTGAAACAAAAGGATGAAAGTATATAAGGTTTTGGCTCACATGTATGCTTTGTAGTTACTGCCTATCTTTTGGATCCTGATGTCATATTTGGAGTCTATGAAGGGTTCAGTAGTGGCGTAGGTCTGAGTAAGTGCTACCACGCTGGCTATGTCCTGAAAATCGTAGTGGTTGTCTACCTTGATCTGTAGTCATCATACCACAAGTAAACAGCATATACAAAAGAAAAAAATAAGAGTAATTAGGAATAAAATGTAGAATTCAGTTCCAAATGGCATTCATGAGAAGTATGGGGTTTGACAGCATCAGTTTATAAAAAAAATATTGGGTACGTTATGTGATTTCTAGATTTCATAACATTCCTGCATTAAAGCATCTCTTTTTCTAGGCAAAATATTACCTGTTCATCTGTAGAAAGCAATTTGCAGACAGTGGAATTTTATTTTACTTTTCAATTATTTTTTTTTTCAGTGCTGATTTTAGATCTGCAAGCTTTAGGATTTCTCAAGGTGTGATAATACGCAACACTAATTTACATAGAATCTTTGATGATTCTGTAAATTGCTCACGTAACTGAATGCATATGGAGCCCACCAAGTACTATCACATCATGTATCTCCTGGGAGGGAGGAGATGAAGGGTCATCATATCCTGATGAGTGGGCATTCACATAGAGCACAGAGGCTTGGCTCAAGGCAGCAGAACCAGTTCGCTTCATTTCTTGCACTTCTCTGCAAGGAGTCAGGCTTTCTAGGAGTAGGATTTCCTAGTTGTGGAACGCTGTGATAAGACGGTGAATGGTACTAAACCCACCGACTTTAACATCTTGAAATAAGAGGGAGATGGAAAAGTGGGGAGTATTGATTTAGGGGGAGAGGGAGAAGCAGACTTTAGAGGACAGATGGAGATCAATGGCATTACTTTTGGACAGGGATGGCACATATCTAAGGTTGACTTAAAGGAAGCTGGCTGAAGTGGAGAGAAAAATTTACTCTGAAGAGAAGTCTTAGGGCTGGGAGAGTCTTAGGGCTAGTAAAAAATGGGAGAGGGAAACGGGAACTCCAACACACTGACCCAAAGTACATTTCAGAATGGTGAGGAAAGGAGGCAGAGATTAGTGTTTCTCACGTTATCTAATATTAGGAGAGTTTGCAATTCCTTGCAAGCACAGGGTCTTGTTTGCTTCCACTGTCACCTGTTACTTAAAAGGGAACCTGTAGGCCAGCATGTCACATCTATGAGTTGGGACTTTCATATTAAATGGAGTCTGGTGAAGCTAAAAGAAGTCATAAAGCCTAAGTATTTGCTCTCAACTCTCAGATGGAGAACAATACAGAGTAATCTGCCATTTGAGAGCCACAAAACTAAACACAGTGCCTGGTTTCAACTTAATTTCTGAAAACCTAATAGCATATGTGAGTCTAATTACGACCAATGGAAATGCTACTCCTAGCAATGCCTTTAGGGAGGACTGGGGTATGAGGAGAACCCTTATTTGGACTCTGACAGTAAGCATTTCACTGCAAAAGACAGGCATTTAACCTTCAAGTGTTTAAAATATCTTATAGCTAAAAAAAATCTAGATTTATTTCTAGACATTTTATAGGCTGAACATTTTTGTGCATTATTTCCCTTTTCTATAAATGAGGGTTGAATAATGAAAGTACAGTATAAACATTCTAATACTTCACATATGAAATCCACAAAACCTGCAGTTTAGGTAATCAGTGGTTAATTCTGCTCACAATTAAAGTCACTGCTGGATTTCCACTGACTTACTAAGTAGGAAATACAGCAAAACAGTCATAACTTAAGAACATTACAGTATAACTTGCATAATTACTGAAGAAAATGCAATTAAACCAGTCTTCTATTTCTATTGCTAGTGCAAATATTATGTTCATGGAGCATTTGCAGATTCAAGATGATAAATGTAACTATTCTCTGATGATTTGTTTTAAAATCTCAACATTTAAAGCACTGAAGTGTTTTCAGTGAAAGAAAGTGGTTAATCTATAATGACTAGAAATTTTCACTGATATCAGTGACAGCAGGATTTAAATCATATCCCCTTGAACCATCATTGTGAGATAAGTGATATCAAAACAACTGTACTCACCGCTGAAATGCAATTACTTTGGAGAAAGAAAGCAGCAGTTACATAGTGGTATGAAACAATCGCAGACAATACATTAAGATAGGAAATGAATAAAAAGTTCAATATCAAGCTGAAACTACTAAAGAAACAAGGCAAAAGCTTCCTATATTCCCGGGTCCAAAAAGTTGGATTGTGCAAACAGACTTTGACCCTTAAATATTTTCACTGCAGGGAACTATAATAAATAAGGTTCTGCTTCAAGAAAACATCTCGGCATGTTTCAGAGGACATCCTATATAGGACAATGCATAAATTGAAAAGGCATCAATGTGAAAATATATTACGCGTTTAAATGTTTTCCTAAAGAGAGATGCTTTCTTGAGTAACATACAGGCAGAGATTTGCAAGAGTGGGGATCTGAGATAGAATTTGGACAGTGATAAGTTAAAATATCCAGGAAAAGAAAGAACATGCATATTATTTTAGACAAACAGCCAGCCTCCTAACATGCAATAAGTAGCATCTGCACCTTTCCCATGCCTGAATGAGCATGTCCAATCTTCACAACAACAGGAAATGTTGGCATAGTTAGCTAAGGGGGAAAACAAGAGACAAAGATATCAACCATGAGTTAAATGATTAAGCTGTATCATTTATGACAATTATTTAAACCTGACCATAATGCAGCCAAAGCTGTTCTTGCCATGTGGTTACTCAAACTGTTATTCATTTATGTAAGACTGAGTTCTGATTAATTGCTGCTTATGTTTTCCGAGTGCTATGTTATGCCAAATACATACAAGTGGTGTAATTCTACCTTATTTTTTTTCTATGTCTTTCTTTTGACTTCACTTTTTGAACTGAATTTCTGTAATTTCCTATTTTATGTTTTCTTACTATGTTTTCTGACCCGTAAACTCACACTGTCCAAGTTTATAATTATTAATGATGTCAAATTAATCACCTTTTTCCTTTTTCCCCTGATTTCCATTATTTAGCAAGGCTGTAAATTCTTTTTGTGACCACTTATGAAAGCAATGATGTCTAATTCACTAAAAAAAACTTTCTTTAAAGGCAGATGCTAGCTTCTGTTACAGAATATCCAAGTTCCTTAGAGAAGGCTCCAGCTTCTGCATAGAATGCAAGTAATAATTCAGCCATTGATTAGGAAATAAAATATACAAAGGCCTATGAATATGCTTTATTCAACCAAATGATAATGGTTCTGTCTCTCAGAAAGTTCTGTGAATAACCAGCTTTACTTCCATCGTTCATTTGAAGAAGTTTTAGATCTCCCAGTCATGGGTACAGCTGGTATTTCTTTGGCTTTTTCTTCCACCTAAAATGTACATATATTGAACCTCTATCAACCAAGCGTAAATACAAATACCTAGTAGAACAGGATTATAACTAGAAATAAAAAACTGAATACCCTCGACATAGTTAAATGGGGAAGAAGCAGGACAGTAAGCATTATGGGGCCTGAAACTTGCATTTAGTATCAAATTTTAAAAAGTAAATACAGTCAAAGCCAAAGCTGATGCTTTAGAAAATAAACTAAGAGTTTTTAGAGATGTTGTGAGAAATTTGTTTTCCAAATCCTTACAAAGGATTTTCAAGAGGTTAAATGGAGTTCACACTTACCTCACTGTGCTTTGCACAACGTTGGACAGAAACACACAAACAGGTATTTACATGGAAAATGTCATGGGATTGTAAATACTGACATTCAGATCAAGGCATAAAGAATAAAAAGGTCACTTGGCCTTTGGTAACATCCAAACCTATTTGTAGGGTTATAAAGCTCATTAAAATTCACACACTTTTCCCTATATTTTAAACATTTGTTTTCAATATGATTTAAGGATGCTTGCTTTAAAAATACTTTAACTGAAAGGCCAATCTGCAAAAGAACAAGTGGGCATTCACTGCAAGGTACATATTCTATACTACTTACCATCGGATTCCCAGTACAATACATTAATGTCTTCCTTTTATTTTCTTTTTTTTTTAATGGACTTTCTCTGACTTTCCTAAAATGTATACAGATGCAATGCAGTTTTGTTCTGACTTTTTGAAAAAAAACCATATAAAGGATATCTAAGCAAACAAAACCAAGTTGCTTGTTTTTTGACAGAAGCTCAGTTTCTGTTTTGCCTGATCAGAAGAAAAAAGGAGGAATCTTTGGAACCTTTCACACACCAGAGCTCTCAAAGCCTGATGAAACTACAGGGTCCTACAGTTGTCAGCTACGCAAAACAGGCCATGGAGGTATTTCATTCATTTCTGCATTAAACCCAAAGCTAGGGCTAGTATGTCTTTTCAGGAGAAAACCAGATTTGATTTAAGGATTTGCAGTTATGAAAAATTTCCTGTAATCCTAGGTAATTTATTCCATTAGTTATGTAAAGATGTCATATATGTATCTTCTCCTAGGGCATCCCTGAGATTTGAAATCAAATTACTGCCACAGGCAAGCAGACAATTCTGAAAACCATCTCTTAGTGCTCTATATTACGTGTATAACTGTGGCGGCCACATTTCAATGCCTGCGTAAAGGTAACTTGTATTTTTTCCAGAAATTCTGGGTTCTTAGACTAACAGTGTAGTAATCATTAACTATGAAAGCTTCGAAAGTCTTTTATTTAACTCTTGTTTAGGAATCATTTCAAGCATTGGTCTTTAAATCCCAAATACCTTTAATTGATTTTTACAGATCTCTTTCAATCTAACCAATTTAAGTTAAGGCATGTAAGCATAAAAAAAAAAGGATTAGTTTCGAAATAGCCAAAAGAACCTGCAAAAGCATTATACAGTAAAGGTCACCTGTACAGCGATTTAAAAATAAGGCTCTTGCTAACTGTAGGCATGCAAGGTCCTGTATAGTCAACATCTAGTCACTTATTTATTGCTCTCATATTTTAAAACTAGCCACTTTTTTTTCAGTTTTTTGGGGGAGAGGAAGAACAAATCATTGCCTGACTCAAGATTCATAAACGCAGTACTACTTTTTTATGACTGAACTATAAACCACTGAACGGGGGGGGGGGTTTGTAATGGAAATGCTGGCAGAACTCTAACCATAGCAATACTAATGGGACTCCTGTAATTAAGAGAACCACATTTCTTCCCATGATTCCAAAGCTGTGGAATCCTCTGTGGGCCGCAGGAACAAACACTAACTCAAAAAACCCAAACCCAAACAAAAAAGAAATTCTGCTTTCTCCTTCAGAAAAATGCACTAACATCATTTAAGGCAATAGAGTTCATTTTGCTCTGGAGTCCAATATCAAGATTTCCCGCGGTTTACCACATCCCAGCGCAGACAAAGAGAAGAGGTGGTAGCAGGGGAAAATGGTGCTGAATGCTGCATTTCAAACATCAGAGAGAAAAAAACCCAGGTAGCATAGAAGGCAGACAAATATTAAGTTATCCCAGTGCTTCTCTTTTTATCTATCGCTGTGACAGGCCCATGAATTCAGGACTGATGAAGTTGTAGGCGCTTGGGTTTTGAACAGTGTTTCCTTAATTCATGCTCTCTGATTGCCACGGTTTTCCCTTTATACATGAGGACTAGACCTGTGCCACCCTGCAGTCACCTCCCTAACACTAACTGGTTTCCAGTTGTGCACACTATTGTTCTGTCAAGCAACAACAAGGCCTGAAATTTCTTACTGAAATCATAGAAAAATTCACCTGAGTCCTTCCCTCTTCCCGATCTGCTCTTTTATGTTGATTTCTCTCTTAACAGGACAGGCAGTCTCAAGACCTTTCATACATTTGGGTAAACTTTATGTACCATACAACTGTGAGACTAACAGTGAAAACTGACCAGCTCCATGGATTTCCGCTCAACCTACGTTATAGTGACTTGTCAGAGAGACACCTCGAAAGAAGAGCTAGCGTGTATCAATGGCTCCGCTTAAAATAGAGCTGATTCTAATAGGACTCATTGCATGTTTTCTCTGAAATATTTTATTGAGGGGGAGAGGCCACTTTACAAAAATATAGCTTATTTTTGAAAGGTTTTCTTAAGTTCAGAAAGGTATAAATTCTAGTGTGGCAATTAAAAACTGAGGGAAAAGAATCAGAAAAGACCAACAGAAATTACATTCAGAAATTTGGCAAGTTCATATGTATGAGGGATGGAAATGGACTACACGGTATGAACTCTTGCACCTAAATATAATATACACAAAATACATCTGAATATTTTTTAAAAAATAGAACAAACGGGGCTTCTATTATAACATATTTAACGATGCAATAAACTATCATTGTTTACTGCAGAGAAAACTAAATACATCAAGCATGCAATACAATTTTCCATAGTTATATATGAATACGATTGGATTGGTAATAAATATTAGTAGCAACTGGAAAAACTGTCATGGCTTTTTGTAGAAACCCATATAAAAAACTGTTGAGATACATTACTGATATTTGCTAATAGCATATCTATCATTAATCAAAATAACTTCACTGTGTATTAAAATGGTTTATCAGCTCCTAAAAATTACAAAGACGGATTGAGTCTAAACACTTTAATTTCTGTGGTTTTAACTTCTTACATTGTTATTTTAAACAAACGTAAAGTCTCATTTCAACAGAACCTTAACAGAATAAGCTGCAGTGCTCACTCCCATGACTAGGACTTGGTACTACTAAGTAGTACCTACTACTACTTGAAGACGTGTTCCCTAAGAGAGCAAAAAGTAGATTACATTGTGCAGATAGAAGGCGGTAGTAAAAGGTCTTCTGAAGCAGCATAATTTTAAAATCTGGATAACAGCAGTCGATTCCTAAGTTTCAAACTGCGAAATATTTATCATGGAAGTTGTGTTACTGAAATGACATGTTTTAATAGTTTCTGTCATATACCGATAGCATGAATTAAATTTACATACTTAATGACCAGAAAAATGTAATGTTTGTTACCACAAGGCACCTACAAACTGGGAGGTCACTCATGTCAACAAGAGTCTTTATGAGTATAGCAGTAACACTTTAAAACCTCTTGGCAGACTGGGCACTTGTATAAGTGTTAGAAGGCTAACCCCGTCTTGGTTAATTGCACTGTGGAAGGGTTCAAGGACAGAGGAGAACAAGAGATTAAATATTAGAAGGGATTAAATAGGTAATGGAAATACAACAGTATATATGGGTTTAAAAGGTGACTGTAATATCTCGTCTGAAAAATATTCGTGGTTTTTAATAACGTGTCTATCTTTTCCCTATCCAAATAACTATGTATTAGTATTTTTCATTCAAGAGCTCACTTGCACGCCACTTAACTCTTTCTTGTCACTTTATTTTACATAACTACCATTTGTTCTATTATTTGCAAGGCAGTCCAGCTGAAAAGAATTCTTTTAATGGTATTGTATGAATGTCACTAAAATTGATCCTGTAATGGCCCTAATATGTGTTTTTAGATGAACACATTTGAAGCTAATTGGTGTAGTCCTCACAGGAGTGATTTTTTTAAAATGAGTGGCTTTGATTTTTCAGCCATATACTTGCAATGGGACTACAGCAGCTGACAAACCAGCGCAAACTTGAGCTTCACTGATAGCTTCTAAATGCCGTGACATCTGGACTCCACCATCTCCTTAGGTAAACTGGAGGCCAAGGTACAAGACTCCTCTGTTCAAACCGCTTGCATCAGCAACTTCAATATTCTTTAATTGTTTTAAATTCCTGATAATAATGCATACAGCAATCCCTTAACACCTCTCAGGTTTGCAGATTTGCCATTCATTTTTCACTGGATTATTCATATTAGTCAGATAAGAGCAAAGACAGTACAGTAGGAACTCATGGCACGTATTATTTCTCCAATTTTACATTTGCTATGTTTGTTTCCCATACTACTGACAGGCAAATAGCAAAGTAATTATAGTTGCACTGAAACTATTTAGATTTATGAATAGACAAAGAACTATCCCAAACAGGAGATACACTGATGGAATTACTAAATCCAGGGAGAAATTTGACCCAATATTCTGAAGTTGCTGAATAAATGTGAATTAAGGCAAGTGTGCATTCACGGAACATTTTTTTGAAATATGTCACAGAAGCATGTTTCACGTGTCATTAAGTCTCACAGAATCAGGTCATGGCATCTGTTGGGTTAGCTAACATGAAAACACAAAGCTTTTTGAAACTGCTGGTGTTGGGACCAGGGAGCAAAATCATCAAATCATCTTCATTAAGGCTTGACATGCTTTGGATTTTTACTCTTCTGTTGATGTAAGATATTACATCAAATGTTCCTCTTCCTTATTGCTAGGATGACTTGTAAATTGGATTCAAACACAAATTATGTTAAAAGATTCATTAGTTACCGGTCAGAACTTATTTTAAATGCCTAAAATCTGCAAAGTAATACTCCACTGCTTTTCTGAAAGGTTATGATAGTTTCAGTATGTTGTTTTCATAAAAGATTTAGGGCTGGCTTATCTTCTGTTCTGATCCCACATATTAATAATTACACTGAATGAACAGAGCAATGCATAAAATTCAGTGTTTCAGAAAACACTGCAATTACTAGTCTTTGCTTTTGCTGGAAGATAGGAAAAATTTGCCAAATTAAAATGGTTGAAAAAGACACTGATCAAATGATATAGGTGCTCAGAAAGAGCTTTATTACTTGATATACTTACACAATACCTGCAGGCACTATTATCATCTTCTGTAATCTGAAGTGAAGGTTATTTAGTTAACCAGTAGATGGCTATATAGTTAACCAGCACAATCTCTGTCTGTGTTATTGTTTGTATTTTTCCATATGTAATGGAAATAATACCTATCCTTTCCTATTTCAGAAATTTTCTGGAGTTCGTAAGTCTGGTTTACTAGAGTGTCATCCTGCAATTTCTTCACTGTAAGTCTGTTAACTTGAAAGAAATCCCTCAAATTTAAGCTTCATACATTAAGGTGCTCAAAGGTTTATAAGTTCTTCTGCAATTTAAGTATTTTTGAGCAATGCTTAGAGTTACATAATATAAGCTGTTTTATCTCCAAGAGATATAATTTGAATACTTGTAAATTTACTTTGAATCCTTCTAAGATATAATGTAAGATATAAAGAAAACTGTACCTAAAAATAAAACTAGGCAAAGATCATCTGCTAAAAAAAAAGAAAGAAAAAGCAAAAAAAAAAAAAAAGAAAAAGCCCTCTGCTGGCAACAATACAGAAAGCACAGTTTTTTGAAGGTGGCTCATGGTTGAGTTGACTAGAAAAGCCACAACAGGAAAAAAAAAGGCGGGGGGGGGGACAACACACGACGACTAACGACAAAAAAACCCCGATGTTTTATAAACATGACTTCCCTCAAGTTCAGTGTTTAAATATTTATCTTTCCAATAATCCCCAAGCAAAGTTCATTTAACCACTCTAGTTCCACATAATTTATTTCTAGTTCCACATAATTTATTTGCGGAATATGCATCAGACTAAATCTAATTTTGCTCTGCTTACTTTGGAGAAAGGAAATCAGAAGTGAAATAATGAAGGTGGCCTTTAGCTCATTTTTCTCTTTTCCAGAAACAGGCAGGAAGAGCCCTAAATCAATAAACAAGCAGAAGCTGGACTTTCTCTGGTCCATTTGGTTTGAAGAAAAAAAAAAATCTGAAGATAAAGTCAGGGCTCTGCCGTGCAAAAGCTCTCCATCACCAGCAGGGGTAGCCCAATATATTCCTCTCTTCATTAAGAGAAGCAGAAATATCATGCTTGAACACCTGTCATTCTTAACAAACACAAACAGCACTTCGGAGGTGTCAAGCCAGATTTTCCGCTGCCTCATACCTTGACAGAAAAAGTAGCTGTAAAACTCTAACTGCATGGAGTAATGTTTTACACCCCCTTTACACAAGCGGCAAGCCAAAGGGGAATCTGATATGCTTTGTATTACCTTTTTAGAAATAGGAACGTGTAAGAAATCTAGAAGCTCAAGTGGATAAGAAGAGTAGAGCTTTAATCTGATTAGTGTGCCACGTAACCACAGAGAGGCAAATGCACCTTAATTTTTCATTTCTTTATTCAAAACAGAGGGTTAAAATGGCTTATAAAGGCAACATAGATTGGGGCCAGGGAAATACTGAGCCACCTCAATTCCCACTGAAATGAATGGGAGCTGATGCAAAACTGGGTATTCTAGGCACCGCTTTTACACAGTGCCTTCAATTGCCACTAAAACCAGCTCATAACTGGATCTTAAGAAACCACTTCTCTTGGCACTCACTGAAACCATGATCTTAGTGTCTAAAGTGACACTATAAAGTAAATCTGAACCAGGAAATCAATCTAAAATACCTTTGTCCCCACAACTGTTCTTCAGTTAAATAAGAATAATTATCTAATCAACACAGAAGTGATCTGACGGTAGAAAAATCTATTTTCAATACCTGTACAGCGTGAAAACAGAAATTGTCATTAACATGAAAAACATTAAGTATAGTGGCAGTGAATCAAAAAGAGCAGTTCCCGCAGATCTCCAGTAGAAATTCTGGAGAAGACAAAATCTTTGCAGAGAAGAATTATATTTTGATTCTGGCATGTCAGTGTTTCATTCAATTTCTATCATTCTACCAACTATTTAGCAAACTGCCTCCTCTAAAATCAAGTCACGTTTTGCCACCCAAATTGCTGTGACTATAAACTGTACGGTGGGTTTTTTTTACTGTAGTATTTAGGAAGAGACAGCTATAAATACCCTTCCTTTTGAAGCAGGTTGTCATACATATGGAGGCACTGTAATTTAAAATCCATGAAAGCTCATCTGTTTTGTGAAATGCTACTCTAATTTTGAATTTTCTAGATGACTGTACAGTTCTTCTACAGAATGTGTACTGTGACTATGTCGGGTAAACTGAAAGTAGTTTTTAGGAAAAAAGAAATGCAATGACAACTGAGAACGAGGGAGAAAAGAACTCATCAAGAAGGCAACGACAAACTATTACTGTGGAGAATCCTGCCTGCTATTATTCTAAAATAAGATTCATTTCCACAATGGAGAGCTAATAAGATCAATACAGATAAGAAATTATACTCTGTAGACTGCCAGAAGCTAAGGTACAGAGCAGGCAGTCCAACCAAAAGACGCCATGTAGATTCGAACTGCTTGACAGCTGGAAGGGACGGCAAGGTGTCTGCTGCCTATCCCACTAAAATTAAAAAGCCTTTGAAAAAGCTGTATGGACGATCCCTATGCAACACCGTTCAGCGCCTCTTGACATAACTCAAAGCATCAAACTCAAGGCTGCCAGAGAAATGCTCGTGGCCAGTACCCAGGAACCCATAAACTGAATGCACGGTGCTGCCTCTTCTGAAAAATGAAACGCAGAGGGGAGACGGCAGGGCTAGGAGATAACACACCAGTACAGGTCAGACAAAGGCAGTGTGCTCTTGGTGGATTATCCTGCAGAGCTGCGATGCTGCAAAAGGCTGACGGGTGAGAGGGGAGAGCAGGTACGGTGAGGAAGGGTGGGAAGGAAGTATGGAGCAGAGGTGGTCTGGCAGTGCTGCCTCTCCCCATGGCAGCTGTAAGGGTGATGCACCTTACTCATCATCTTTTGCCCCCAGTAACTCCCAGGGAAGAAATGAAAATATCATAAAGTCAGTATAAGTTTGCTCTGGAGTTCACGGGAAGCAGTAGTTCACTCCATAGCGAAAGTGCCAAGAGTTTTTTCTGCTGTGTCAATCATGAATGGAAGGAATCGGTGACTATCCCTTGATAAATGAACTTTTCTGTTTCTTATTAGCAAGCATTAGCTGTATCAGAATATAACCAGAGAGTTGGCATTATTTCATCCTGCTACCCTTTACCTTTCACTAGTGTTATGATGTAATTTGCTACGATATCATGGCTTACTTATCAAACTAAAGGAAAACTGACATCATAACATACAGCGCAGTGAAAAAAGCCCTGTACTCTTAGGTCATTTATAGAAATAGTAAGAAGACTGTTTCTTTTGTTCAGTCTGCTTATATTCCTAAAACGTCAGCTATAATTTCTCTACTATTATTTAAGATATAAGATTATTTTGCTAAAAAGTTAGCCAAGGAATATTTCTATGTCTGTTGGGAATAATGTTTCTATTTTACAAGGTCAAGTTCTAACTGTAATACAGAATGGGTGCTGAGCTTAGGGTTTCTTTTGAACTCTCTAAAAGTAATTTTCCCCATACAATGAAAAATACTAACAATATACAATACAAAGAAGGACAAGGCAGCTTCAAGCTAAAGCCTAATGCTTGTTGATACTCTTCAGCAGTCACAGGTACTCAAACACTGTACTGGTATCAGGAGAAGCGACAGGTAGTATTTGTCTCCTCTGACAAACATACTAAAAATGCATTTTCTTGCATTTGTGAGGGCATGTTCCTGAGTATAGAGGTTTCCAGACTTACTAAAATCCCTTTCAAATGCTATGATGTGAATATGCCTTTGTCTAAACTCTGATAATAATATAACGAAATTTGTTGTTTCAGAATAAAGATTATCAGAAAATAGGAGTTCTGGTGAGGTTTCAAAAATTGTTGGTCTTTTGCATTTTAATGATAAGATTGTATCAATGTTGTCAGGAAGAAATGAGAGATACACCTACCAAAGAGCCGCTCATTAGACTTGCCTGGGAAGCCGAACAGCCAGTTTCGAGACCTGGCTTTGAACGAGTAAGTCCATGCACTCTAGGACTGACTGGTGTACATATCTGCCTTTCCTGCTGTTGTTGTGACCAGTCGTTTCATGTTGGGGTTGAGGAACCTTCTAGCCACAGGTTTCACTAAAATCCGTATTACGACTGAAAGGTCTTGTTGCATACAGCATGTTCCGAGCCTGTCCTTTCCAATGCTGACTGGGTCTAGCGAGACCTACCGGGAATGTGTTTCTTGAGTATGAACCTCTCTCATGGCCATTTGCTTCTCTAAGTGTAATCATGCTTTAAATATTCCACCTATGTACAGATGGCTTTGAAGGACCCCTAAAAACGCAGCATTTCAAGGGTAGCTGCAGGCAATACTATGCAAGATCATAATTCAAATGTGGGTTTATGGCACTTGCACAGTTAGCACATGCAATTTAGTTTTAGCATTTTTACATTTCTACACATTCAGTTGAATGCATTTAGTTCTCAACTATGTCTACAAGATAGATGTGAATTAATCTTTAAATTCTCACAAAATTATTTTTAAATTTTGTTAGGGGCATAATACTAGTTTGATTGTACAATTATTTTGATCATACTAGATATAAAAGCCTTTAGAACAGGGAGAGCATAGTAGTTTGATGTGCTATTCTGTACAATCTTAGGCAAAACGTGCCTTAGTTAACCATTGAATAGGCAGACCTGCATGCTTGATGTTAGAGAAGAGAGTTTGCCCAGCATATTTCTTTATTATTTGAATTTTACTGAAACAGTAAACAAATCGGTCTATTTAGATCATCTAGCAGCAGCCACGTGATGTCATCTGGACAGCAATCAATGGCTCTCAATTAATTCCTTTATCACTTTCCAGTCCCACTGCCCTAAGCGAGACCTGAAAAATCAATAATCCTAGAACTACTGCCCACAGAGGCCATTAAAATACCTGCTTGGCTTTCGTTTCTTTGGGGGTTTTTTTGTGGCATTCTTGTAGCTTGAACTTCCTGTGTAAGGTCTCAGCCTCATACCTTTTTTATCTTTTCACTCACATGAAAAGCTTCCTGAAAGAAGTGAGTTCCCTCCAGGTAAGATTGGAGATGTTAATAGGTCTAAATTATTTTCAGGTGTTAGTCCTGGACTTGGATCCAACTTTGTGATCTGAAGCCAAAACTTCAGACTGGAAAAATAAAAATCAAAGTATGGCTGCTTCAACTAAATTAGGACGTAGTGTACAACATTCCCAGCTCAGTTTTGAGTGTGGATCTAAAATCTAAAAATTAAACCCGATTCTAATGGTTCTGAATATTTGTGTTGGTTTTTTTTTTTAACAGATGGAGTGTGTTTCTGCGGGGGGATGGGAGAAAAAAAGGGTGAATCAGAGTACTAACAGTTGTAAAACTGACCTCTTACTGTTCAAAAATAAAATAAATCTGCTGCTGCGAAACATGTACACATCGATATAAAGATAGCAATCTACTTTATGTATACCTAAATCTCAGCCCCAACAAAATACCTTTTCATGAGTCAGGATTGAAATGATTCAAATTATCTTAATGAATTTTCAACTCCTAAGCTTGATTTGTGAAGGGACAAATCATGCAATCCTTTAAGCATTTCTGTCCTGCATGTCAATCCATAGATGTATTTTATCACTCCCTATCAAACCTGATGTTGCTCCCTCATGAAACAACTTTATAAAAAGAGGGTGTATACACGTTACACATATCCAGATTGTTACAGCAACAAATCATCTGAAGTGAAAAAGATTTCCCAACTCTTGTATTTATGTCTGTGCTCCATGTATAACATGAGCCAGATGATAAAAATACAGATGTCTGTTGATTAGGATTTACATTAATAAATTATGCAGAGAAAGAGCTGTGCCTCCAGCATACACCATTGGTATATTTTTCCTTGTTATTTTAAATTAAATCCGTGATGAAAAAATTTTTTAAAAATGCCTTTTATTTCAGTTTTTATTTTTAATTCATTATTCCTTGTAACCACCAATTGTTCAAGGCTCACAAATAGAGCATTGAAAGATTTTCTTTTCGTGAATGAAGTTCTGTCCAGCCTTGCAAACAGGGACGTCATTTCAAGAAAATGCACAGAAATGCAGGGGAAGATCAGGGACTGCAAATGAAAACAGAGCTTAAAAAAAGGACAGCTTTGTTTACTTGACCAAAATAGAGGAGGGAGCAGAACTAGTTTTTACATACAAAGTGCCAGGAGATTTGCTAGAAAAAGGTAAAATTTTTCCTTCTGCTGAAGATCATAAAATCAGCTTCAGCTACTTGTAAAAAATGTTTCTGTAAAAGATTTTGATTATTAAGATTTCTACTGACTCATAAGAGCAACATAGCAATGCTTACTGAGGTAACCTCTCTTCTAGTACAATAACTTTCACCAGCGATGTGCTTTTTCCTTAAAGGAAGGCGGAGTTAGGAGTTAGTGTCAGGGCCATAAATAAGAGGGTCCTATGTCAGGGAAATTAGAAGTCAGTTAACATAAGCGTATACTCAGAGCGAGCATTAGAGGGCTTTCCTAAAACATTCAACTTGGTTGAAATTGAACTGCATGCAGAAGAAATCAGATAGCTATTAGGAAGTTTAGCTAGAAAACCAACAGTAAGAAAGCATTTTCTCTTGGCTGACCGATTAGCTGTGCTTAAGGCAACATGACTCCTGTACCGAATACCTTGCTGTTTTCAGTGCTTCTGCTTCTGACCCACAGAATTCAGGAGCTGGTGGAAGCGTGCAGCTGTGCCCCTGCTCATCCGCAGCAGCTCATCTGCGACTCCGCTTTAGGTGAGTCAGAACGGCTACGTGCTTTTAACGCGGGCGGTGGGAAATCAAATTTGAGCTACGCTGGCTGCTGTGCATTTTTTTTTTTTTTGGTACAGCTGGAGAGGAATATGTTTAACCAGGTGGCTTAGTCTCTCAAAGGATTTGGAACCAAAATGACTACAGAGATCCCTTTTAAAGAGAGGGCTATGGGGGGTGGGGGGTGGTGGATGGTAGTAGCTGTTCTGCTTTTCATGTTTTTCCAGAACATTTTGTGGTTAGAGATTGTTGAAATTGCTGTATTATTTAGTGGCTTTTATAAATATATCTATAAAACACAAGGAACAGCTTCTATACGAGGTCCTGACTTAAAGTAAGCAGGAAAGAATATCTGAACTTTCAAACAGCTACTGTTAACTGTATCTGTAATAAAATATTCTATCTAGATATATCTGCTATGGGTAAACGATGCATAAAGATATTTTTATAGTACTTTGAAGGGAAAAAAGGAAACAAAACCCCCAAAATAAAAGTCCCCTGTGATAACATGTGGAAACACTTGATCTTTGTTCAGCTAAACTACATTTTCTTGAACTGGTTGTGGGGTTTTTTTTGTCATTTACAAAAAAATACTCGAGCAGGAAACTGATAGGCCCTTTATTTTCTGCAGATGAACTTCTGCATAAATATAACTTTCCAGTCTTTGGGATAATTGTGTTTCATAATATTTAATCAGCACTGCCGTTGTCATACAACTTATAGGAAGAAACTAAAGATCTCAAAATTAGACTGCATGGGGATAAGAAAATGTGACATTTTGCAGTCTTTTGATTTCATTAGCTCAAGCTAAGGCTGGTTAGCTTCCATCTAGTGTGAACAGTAAATGTAGAACATGAGTTTCCAAAGTGTCACAAAATTAGCATCTCTATGGGGCAGGCAATACCTTCTGCATACTGATTAATTGCTTTTATACCCTGACAGAAAATCTTTGTGGCCATGACAAACTCTAAGCTCTGTTTGTGGCCATCAGTTTAAATTGTTTTTTAATATGCTTATGTTAAGCAATCTTTTTCATTAAGTTACCCACACGAGGCATTACAAACTTGCGGTTGCTTAAGGTGTGAAAGAAAACAGAAGCTGTGCTACCAGGAGTTTAACTACATATGTATACATTTAACTGTATTAGTCTGCTGCATTCCTATATAATAAGAAAGTGACAGTTTTTGAACAGACTTAATGGAGAGATTTTCCTAAATAAACTATTTGACAGTGTAGAGGAAACTCAAAATACTCATTATGAGCCATCTTCCTTAGGGAAGCCATACTGGCCATTCTTATGATATATATGAAGATTTATTCCATTCTTAGATACATTTTACAAATGGCAGCTTTATGCTACTTTTTGTTTATATTTAAATACTGAAGACTGTAAAATAAAACTACTTCATATTTGGACTGGATGCCCAAGCTCTCACTTCTATAAATATTCCTATTTAAGTAAACTGCACTATTCAGCTAAGGAATATTTCTATCCAGGATCCCTTGGTTTAATATTTATCATTTAAAAATAGCATTTCTATATATTCTAAAATGATAGGAGGATGTAGATATTCCTTCACGTAAATGTTATACATACTTTTATGTACACTTTTGCACATAAGTACACGTAAAACCCGCTCTAAGCGTTTATGTATTAATTATTTCATTTGCTTTGGCCGCAATATCTTGCATAAGCAGAGCAAAATTACTTTGAAGGAGCTGGAGAAGACCAGTGGAGTTGTCTGCCTTGTCTAAGAGAAAAGTCCATGAAGCAGTTTGGCAAAGCCAGCTCCTCCATCCCTGATGCCAGAAGTCTGGTTTTTTTGTCCAGCCAGGAAAGCTGTGGGCTGGGGCTGCCCTGGGGAAGGGGTAGCATGGGGTTGAAGCCCAGGACCCAGCACCCTCCCCTGGGAATGAGGGCTGTGCCTCCACAGCAATGCTTTGTTTCAAGCAAAGCTGTTTTGGAGCCACACACGAGTCCTTAGGGCCTCCTGGTTCTTAGGAGGGATTGTAAGACCCAGGCCGTGCTAGTAAGTAGCCTGTGCGGTAGCATACCTCAAACTTCTCCCGTTAACGTCACCATACTTAAAGATTTCCTTTTTTCTTAAGATTTAAGAAGATTAAAGATTAGATTGAAGATCTGTACTTCAATTTCAACATTTTCCTACTTCCAAAATATTGCTAAAGAAAGAACGGGACAGCTCTTCAGCTACCAAAACCTGTGGGAGTTGAATGCTAATCCAGCAATTTGCTGAAGCTATTCAATTATTTTCAGTTATTTTTAAGTTCATCCATCTATGTACCCACAAACACATTCAAGTATTTCCTTCAAGAATAAAACCCTAGCACATCTTATTAAAGAAAAAGAAACCATGTCATGCCTCTGAACTCCACAGTAAAGTAAAAACTGAGGCTAAGTCTCAGTTTTGCTCATAGACCTATCGACCATTATATGTACTTCAGTTACTCCATTATTTCTCAGTTCCACTATATATCTGTAACATCTTAAATTTCCTTTAGGATCACTCGATATTTGGGTGGAGGGAAAATGGAGGTGGAGGGGACTGAGTCAACAGACATTACTTGAGCCACCAACTGAAAGTGTGAAGCCACCGAGAAACCTTAGCGTTTGTATGGGATACCCAAGAAAAAAATAAGCAGAGAAACTAATGGTCCTGGACAAGTTCTTTTCACTTTTACTTTTGTCCACATGATTAGCGCTGTGACACTTTGTCTTTTACTGTCAGGAGGCTTTTGTGGCTTTACTCTCTTCCTAAATGCCCACAGATACCACACGACCTGAGTCACTTGATAGAAATAACAGGCTTTCTGACAGACCTAGAGTAAAAGGGAGCTTCTGGTCCTGCAAGGTGTGCCTAAAACTAAAATAAGGAGTGAGTGAAGAGCCATGCAGGTGTTACATGGTTGTACCCCGCAGGAAGAACAGTAACGATGGGGAATAAATCCCGAGTGCCACGCCAGTCCTGCCATTTATCTGACCTTGTGTTTGTCCATCTCCCTGCTTAGCATTACGAGGGTGTGGTTTTGTACAAATTTGAGCAGTTTTCATGAACTCCTCAGTAGTTTAAAATTTCACGTCAAAGAGAGATAAATCTTCATTTGTAGGAAGTGTCTAGCACCACATAAAAGCACTTATAAAAGGGAGATACCGTCCTCTTTGTGTTCTTCTAAATGGTGCTGAGGTCCTAAATTGTGCTGAATGCCTTCAAACCCCAACGAATACCTGTACTTCTCAAGAGGACTTTCACTGGGAATGGAGACAGGAGGTTTATTAAATAGCATTTTCATGCACTGCACTGCTAATTATCAGTGCTAACCCCCCCCATCCCCCAGAAGAATCCAGGAAGCTTGCTCCTTACAGACATGAAATGTGATGAGGATGCGCTGTTTAAAATTTCAAACTTCGCAGAAAGGCACCATAGTTTCAAGCTGATACAAAAAAATTCCTCTGAAAATAGCTTTTTTTTTTGAGAGCACCATGGATGCAATTGAGTTTATCAGATAGTGTCAAGATAACAGATTTCCCTTCTGCCACTGACTTCAGTCTTACTGGATTCAATTCTAAACCAATGTTCACATCATATTAGACAATCTGTAGAGAGAAATGGTATACGTGGAGAAGACCGATTCATCCCTTTCTACAGTTGAATTCATGCTGGGTTTTTCCCCCTTAGGCATAAGCAAGGTTATTTTTTGGACAGTAGGACAAATATGCAAATACTTTGCATTTCTTTGCTCTGTAACACCAGAACCCAACCTTTAAAGTTAGATGTATTCTTTCTCATTTAAACTTGTTGTTGTTTTTTTCCTTAAACATATATCGAAAGCGATATTTTTACTGAATGTTGGGCACCACGATCCAACAGAAATGACTAACAGATTTTGAGTACAAATCAATATATAATGTAGTTGCAGAGAATAGTTCTACAGCTTTGGAGAAGAGTGGCACATTTCAAAATATGATGGAAGCTTTACAGCTGGAGCTTGGCAGCATTTGCAGCCTATTAAAAACTCATAAGATCACTGAGATCAGACATTGTAAAGATGTGCCAGATGATATATTAAATTTTAATCACATTTAAAAATAACAGTAAAAATTTTATTTAAATATACCAGAATTAAGTTTTCAAAGTCAGCTCCTCTGGGATAAAATTACAATATGCTATTTCTTTATTGTTGAATTTCATATTAAAACCTTCATGGCTCAGCATCCCACGATTTTGCCTCTTTGCAATATAATATCTAGTTTTGTACTGGAATGGATTAATTTGTACATTATTAGAGTGGGAAGTAACTTTGCCTGATCGGAAAGATCAGCATTGGAAAATGTATTAGAAATGTAGACAGTACTTCTTCCAAATTAGGAGAGAAAAGGAGAACGGTGAAATTAAAGTAGACTTTATATTTTATTCTTACTATATTCCATGATACACACTCACCATATTCTTCATCTCACAGACTCTACTTGCTTTGAGCAGTGTGATTATGAAGGTACTGATTACCCACATGTTTAGGTTGATGAGCACCTTCGGCGGGGGTTTTGACAAAATTAAGTAGCTATGTAATTCATCTTCATGTGTTTGGGAGTACAGCGTTCATGCAAACAGCAACAACCATACCATGTAACAAAAGACCGTTAGAGATGCAACAGACCTTAGTCCTGTGTGAGGGTTTCAACAGTCCCATAAAAAGTCCCAACTCTTGAAGCTATTGCTTGAGAGAACGGGCAAGACGGCCTCGCTGGGGAAGGCTGTTGTAGACCCTGGCAGGATCCTGGGTCCCAGGCCATACTGTCAGACACCCCACTGACAGACATGGGGCTTCACGGCTTACATCTTGGAGTTGCCTACTGTCTTCTAGACTTCTCCTCCACAGCATGGAAAGATTATGCTGCTTGGCATATGATCGGCATTTATATTCTTGTCCTGCCAAATGGAGGCAGGTCTTACTGCTTCATAGCAATGGCCTTCCTCTAGAGTGGAAATCGGTTACAGTAATGCATAGGTATATTTCTAGAGTAACTTGTCACTGACTGGAAAGGATTATGTAGCTACAATTTCTCACGGGTCCTACACAGAAATGAAAGCTGAGCTTCTGTTCCAAGAACTGTGAATTCGATTGTGGAAATAATGTACTTGACTTTTGCTGTTCTAGTTCCCCCTCTAACAAGAGGAAAAGCACAGCACCTGAGCGTGTTACTTGCAAGAATTATTACAAAAAAGAAGTTGCGAGACTGTATTAGCACCATTTATAGAGCATGCTGCTAGAACAACATTTTCAGAACCCGAATTATATTAGCCAAGGAGTCATCTTAAAACCAGCTAGAAATTATACTAATCTCAAAAGCAGTGTTATTCATGTTTGGTGGGTTTAATGAAGAGGTGCTGAAAATGAGGCAATTCTCAGCCTCATGTCCTCAGCAAGTGGCTGAGAGAAGCTGAACTCCAGTCCTGTGCTCAACAGAGTCCCACAAGTGTTCGGAAAACAATGTCAGTATGTAGGAATCATTAACAGTCATACCCTTCCCAACATCCACTTTTTGTTATATGCCTAATATTAACTTCATTAACAGAAATTATTGGGAAATAGACATTTTGCCCTTAACCCACATTTCAACAGACTTGTAAATGACATAAATACCAAAACCCCCTTTCACCTATTTTGGTTGTACAATGTCCTACCAAAGTCAGTTATACAAAAGGGGACAGGTTTCCATACTTGTCTAAGTATGAAAGAAATACAGAGTAATTTTTCTTACTTGTCTCTTATGCAAAATTTTATACACCTTAATAGTATTTTCAAATAAAATTTAAAAAATCCTAAATGAGGCGAATCCTAGTTTAAAGTACCTGCTGATGCACTTAGAGTGAAGCTCTTAACAAAGAAAAATATCTGCAACCCTGCTAAGGCTCATCATGGGTACAAATGCCTGTGTATTACAATTAAGTTATAATTGCGGTACATACGCTTTTCCTGGCATCATAGCCTGAAACTTCTAAATGCTTAAAAAAATCAAAAAGATGACTGCACTGACTGCGGAGATGCTGTGCTGTTAATCACTACCTACGACAACACGTATTTGTACCTGCCTTTGCTGAATAGTCAATAAAGCACCTCGACATCCATGTTCAATGAATTGTTGGAGTGCTGCAATGGGAATAGCAGTTTGAGTCCTTTGATTGGCAGCTAACATTTAACAAAATGTTAGTGAAACAGCTGCTTAGGATGAGGACTGAATTTCCTCTTTAGGAGTAGGAAGTATTACCCGAATAAGATACATTTCCTTGAGGTTTTAAGACAGAAGCAAACATTTGGAGAACTTACTTCAAAATTCCATGTCTAGGTAGTTTCCGAACTTACATTTCAGTTCCAGATTCAACCCTTGAATTGCATTGCCAATATCACGCAACTCTAAGAAATAATTTCCGGTCTTCTGTATATTACTGTTCTTCAGAACCCTGCCATTTAAGCTTGAAAATGGGGCTCAGTCTGGAAAAATGCAGTCACTCTCCTTTCCTTTGCTCATTGAACTTTTTCATGGCAGTGTTCCCAACAACTGAGAAGTTGTAGCTGTAAAATGAGGTGGCATCATGAAACTGAACAAGACAGAATTTTAAGGAGCCAAATCCACTGAGCACAACACTCCTGTTAATTAGAACGTATTTGACAACTGTAAAATAATTTAGCTTTAGTGAATCAGAATGGATTACTGTGTAGTAAAATGAAATCTCGGAAGAATTATGCTAGTTGGCTTCTTTAGAAGTAACTCGGTAACACTGACTCATTGCTGAATATGTTATAAATGCAGGATAAGAAAATTCAGGAACCATGTTACTTTTATCTAAAAGCATGCATTATAGTGCTAGGAAATTAAACTCCATGATTTAAAAACCATCATTCTACACACAGTGTGTAGAAAACAAAATTCAAGCTTAGAAACAAAGATTAAATAATATAAAATACAGAATATGAAAGACTGCCAAACTCTTAATCCTATTAATCTACCAACTCTAATCCCTAACTTTCTCATTAAAAAGTATCTCAATAATACGGAGTTTCTTCCGCATGGAGGAAGGGACATGCAGCTATGAGTGGAAAGCTACAATAACATTATGTATGTTGTTCTACAGACTTTAGAGTATAAAGAGAGTGTTATTCTTCAGCTGAAATTAGTCAGATGTTTGATTACTAGTCAAATGATGTGGTATTTGAAGCTTGTGAATTAGAGAGAAATATTTCTGGTAACATGAGTAGCAGCTGTAAAAACAGAGCAGAAAAAAAAAAACCCTGACCTTGAACATTAAGAAATCATGCTATTTTTTAGGTAATATTTAAGTTAAAAGAATACCACACATCTGTTAAAAATACTCTCACCTCTTCTATTTGAAAGTTTATAAAAACTAGATTTTAAAACCTTACTCATAAATTGAATGTATTCTACTAATTAAAAAAAAATGAAATCACATAATCTCCTAGTTTTACAAGGAAGCCAAACCTGATCAACCCTTGCCTTCAATAGAAGGAATTTTTGCATCTCAAGCCAAATACACACAGAAATTCACAAAATCCTGACCTACCTGAGAGTCCTAATGAGCTTAAACATAGGCCTCCTACATTTTGAAAGCCTGAAATGGAAATGCATTTTGGATGCAGACTAGCACACTTTTGGGTTAATTAGACACCAAAAGTGACCAAATTCTGCAAGGCCTTTTCACTGAAAAGTAATGCAATGCAAAAAACATCTCTCTGAAATGGTGATAATACAATACTTGGTATCTGGTTTAGTGACTTCTGAAGTATTCATTGGTGTTTCAAGTTGGTGAGTTTTTGGAATGCAGTAATTTTTTTCTGAATAAAAATGCCATGAATAACAACAAATGATGAAATATCCTAAATTATCATCTGGAAAAGAAAGGTTTTTCACTGCTGTCTTGTGTAACTAAAACATTTGCACAGTGGCTGTATTAACTGGGTAGAGGGACCCATACTGATTAACATACTAAAGCTTTTCAAATGTGTTTGTGACTTTTCCCTTCAACATCCAATATGTAGGTCGAGCTCCTTTTTCTCCTTGTTTTCTCCTTTGCATTGGGTTAGTAGAATTTAGGTCTGGCCTAACGCTTACTTTAAATTAATCTTCCCTTTCAAAAACTTCCATGGAGTTCTTTCAGCCCAAGTGATAAAACTTTACAATAAGGATTTGATTTTTCAGTTACAGATACGGTTGTTATCTCGCCACACTTACCTTCTCATGCAACTGGAAGCACCACCAAGACTAGGCAATGCTCTTCCATATATTGCTTTCCATAGAATAAAGGAAAAAAGCCTGCTATTGTTACAGTTACGTTCTTCAACAAGCTCTGTGGTTACAGATCCCAAACACTTGTGTCCAAATAGTCCAGTAAGTTCCCCTAGTTTTCTTCTTGTGATTTCAGAAGCTGTGGTTCAGTTAATTACTGTGCTGCTGATTCAGTTATTTTACAGCTGGCTATAAGCATTTATTGATGGAATATCAGGAAGCTAAAATACAAAGCAGGAAAAAGAAAATTGCCTTTACATGCTAACTAGCAGAAACATCTTTTGAACTAAAGATTCCTTGACTTTGGGCCCAGGAGTTGTGGAGGAAGAGTGATTGTTAACAACGTAGACTTAGGGATAAGAAACTCATCCTGCAAATAGAGTGAAAAAGATTTTTTTCGGATTCACTCAATGTTGGGTCAGCTTTGCTGCTGCTGCTTTCTGTTTATATCTAGAATTGAACTAGTACAACAGCTTCAAACATCTGAGTTGGGTTACAGTTTGGAAACGAAACTACTGTTTGCTGATCTGTCTTGTTGAAAGATAAATTGATAGATAAGATGTTTGGCATTTGTTCTTCTTCAGCTGTTTAAAGCTCATTCAATAGCATCTTGCTTGATTCTCAAAAGAGAAAAGAAAGTATAGGGGTTTAATGTTAGGTTTCCACTCCCAAAAGAATAAGGATGATCAAGCATCTCGGCAGATATCCTGAAGTAATCACCTATCTCTCTACGGAAGTCTGAAACAATTAAAACCTTGTATAATCATTCAGAAATCAACACTGCAAAAGAATGGTTGCAGTCTCCTTTGTGTTGCAAGCATCAAAAGCAAAAACTGTGTGGAATACCTGCACTGTATGGCTGTGACATCAGACATCAGAAAGATTTGCCAGATTTATCCTCAAAGCAGAGTATTGTAACAGCTATCTCATCACCAGGCTGGTATTACCATCTATAATTTGGCAGCACTCCTGTGGCAATCTAGGCGTCATCTTTGATCTTCCACAAGCACTGCATGAACCATTTTGATAAAATGCATCAGTTTTCATTCAGTACCTAGAGTCAACTTCCAATCTATCCCTCTGCCCCTGCAAAATCTAGAGTCTCCTGTATAAGAAGAAAAAAAATACATGAATACTATGAAATGTTTAGTCAGAGATGACGATGGTGGCCAGCAAATTTTGATTAAAAAAACCCACAGCAAAACAAATTGATGGTAAAGCATTTGGACACCCATGGCAGAAGCGTTCTTTAGTTGACTGGAAGTGCTTCAGACAGAAAGAATTATGGCCATTGTTAAACCATAAAAATATATCTATATAAAATAGAAGAACAAAATGAAACAGACATATTTTGCATTAAAAGGACAGAACCTAAACCACATGGATGCCAAATTCTTCTCTGAAGAAGTTAAAAAATAGTACAATAATGAACAGGAGATGAAGCCCTTTCAGTGTTCCGATAAATCCATAACAACTAGATTCTGAAAGATCACCAATAAATTTGAGTCAATTTGCAAAAGTGCAAGTTGTCTAGGAGTTTAACTCAGGTTACTTATTGTAAAGAAAGGGAAGGATTTACATGCCTCCAAGTTGAAAACCAAATAACTGAAGCAACAAAAAGTAGAGTAGTTTTTGGAAGTATGGAGTACAGACCTTTTTGCATGCAGTACAGATCATCTTGACTCAAAATACATGAAAGGGAGTTATAGCACTAGCAGAGCCTTTTCTTGGACTCAGAGCAGAGAAAAATGAAGAAAATCATAAATGGAAACAGGATAAAAAATAATGGCGTTTTTATGAGACTGCAGTTGGCAAATACTTCAACATGAACAGAGAAACCAGAATATTTGCTGTTAAGGGACTTGCTTTGAAAAGGCCTTAAACATTTCAGGATAAGGGCAACTTATTAAGCCATAACATTATTCTCATGGTACTGGCACTTGATAGTATTACTCATTACTTTGTTTCATTAAAATGCAGCAGACATGATCCCTGCTCCAAGCGACATATGTAACACATGCAAAGATTTCCGCAACTACTTACCATATCAATGGGTACACATATTCGCCTACTAAGTGAACAGTATGGAAATGCTCAAGTACGTAGATACAGTACAGACACATCTACTGCATTTCATACCTCTCTTTTTCAGCGATTTCAAATAACTGAGATGGTATTACTGCTAATTGTTCTGGAAGCTAGCAAATGCGAATCAAATACTGAAATGCAAATGAAATCAAAATCTTCATTCTCCTAAAAATTATTTCCAAGTCTCTAAAATAATCTGCTTTGAAAGTATCAGTGTATGCAGAGCTACAGGTTAGGTATTTAATTACTTATTTTAAAACATTATTTTAATGTCAGACAAGCAATAACGTTTGCCTTCTTTTGGACAGATTTCCTTCTTTTGGCAGCGTAAGCGATACATACCTGTGAGTTTAAACCAAAGTTAGGATGCTCTTTTTGTGTTGCTAATACTTCTTTCTTCCTTTCATACGTATTCGGAAAAATTACTATCTTTTCCATATACAGATATATAAATACATAATCATGAATATTTAAGCAAGTTAATTTGCTTTCTTCCTTGGTGAAACTCAAAGCTTTACAATAAGCAAATGTGGCATGTCTATTATATAACTGAACAATTTAGCATATTTAGTTAAAAATATGGTAGAGTTGCATAGGGAAGGTGGTAATGCTGTACAGATGGGACAGTTGCTCTAAAGTATGGAGTAAGACATTTACAACTTCTCATACATTTTAGAGGTTTTGTAAGAAATATAAATAAGCGGCCAAGACACACTACTTTATTTACAATTCTACCCAAGCTACCTATTCTATCTTTTCTATCGTGTGCAGTATTCCTTTAAAGTGGGTTCATTAGTTTTTGTCTGTTGTGACCAATTCCATGCAGATTCCTCTCCTTTTCTGAGGTTGAGATTATTCTCCTTGCCTGCTGACTCTTTTCCGTCTATGCAAGAAAAATGAAGCATATCATATGTCTAGTTTCCAATCTAAAGAATTTTTTTTTTTTGTCATATCTCTGTCCTCACAGAACCCAAGTATTGAAAACTGTATTGTTGGGTTCCTCTCGCAGCTTTGATAGCATTACGTGCCAGTATTCTTCGAGAGACCACGAGTTGGTAAGATTAGACCAGAATATACTCAGTATAGTATCTATGACATCTAGACACAAAGAAGGTAAATGAAATACCGTGTCTATACCCTATCTTCAGACTTCCTCTTGGACTCCTAGCATTATTTTACCATAACTTGAGTTTAGGTGACTACAGTAGGTGAGGCCAGTTCTGCTCACAAACTGTTCGTTAGTTTGCTTTCTGGTTGTTCACATTCAAATTCTTGGCCAGTTACAGATAGATAGATGCCTGACTTAAGCTGGTAGTAAATCTGACCTGTAATTGTCTATGCTGGCCAGACTACTCCTAACAGAAATTCTACCTGGAGCAGCTCCTTGGTTTTAAGGAGGAATGAGTTACAGTCCCTTCTGTGTACTGAATCTGCTGAATTAACTCACCTCCAAAACCGAAGGCGGGCACTGCTGAAAATCTCATTACCAGATTTGCCCCCATTTGTCCCTTACAGAATACAAAATATTTTAGCACTTGTATAGTTCAAGGAGAGGGTCATCCTGGACTGTGCTGATCACTAATGGAGAAAGACTGACAGGCTGTTAATAAACCTCTTTTTTTCTTAATCCCATAGGTAAACGCTCTGAAGATAATCACCTATCCTTTGGTTGGAACTGTTTGCTAACAGACAACTCCTTTCTGAGTTTTGTTATGCTGTAATGTAACCTGTGGCACTACCAACACTGTACTGCAGTCTCTAGTTATTTCCAAGTAGTTTATCCCAGTATTCTAATGAACGTCATCAGTATTATGTCATTGATAGTCAATGCGTCAATTCTGCAAGTTTCCCTTATGATACCACAAAATAAAGTAAGGCATACAAAATTAAGAAAGCCTTTTATAGGTAATTTAAATGAGGAGTGTGCGTTCTTAAAAACAGACAGGCATATCTTTATCAGATGGTATAAAGTTGTATTAGCCCTAGTAAGAATTACCACTAACCAGATAAACTGAAGATTCACTATAGATTTCTATTTCGATACACCCAACTAAGTAGGAAGATAACCTCCATTTCATAGTAAGGGTTACAAAAAGAGCATAAATACAGTTTTAAAAATGTTTCATAAGAAGCCCTTCCCCTCTCCACCATTCAGAACGAAGAGTGGAGATCTCAGAAGGAAGGAAAAAGTATACTCCTGGAAGTAATACAAGCGTATCATCACAGGAACAGAAAAAGCCATTTCACACAGCAACCCTATATGGCCCGCAAAGCCCAGATTCATTTCAGTTGTCTCCTGCTTTACTATGCAGTTATTTTAGATCACTGGACCCAGAAACTTGACCTTTACAGCTTCAAACACACAACTTGGACTCTATTCTCCTGAATATTCGTTTGATAAATGCTTTCAGTGGGTGTATAAACCCAAGATGCACTACAGCCACTGTCATATTCCACCCATGTTTTCAGTAGCCTGTGATCAGAACAACAGAACTGCTAAAGTGCCCGAACAGAGGCAACTGAATAAGAATTACTGCAATTTCTGTATTAGCGGTATTTACCTCCTTTGGATACGTAAAATAGCACTGGATCTCACAAAAGCGTTTGTAGTGAGGCAAAAATCCAGAAAAGCAAACTTCCTTCATTTATCTCTTACGAGGAAAAAAAAAAAGTTTATATATAGGCTTTTGATGAAAAATATCGAACCACTCTCCCCACAAAAATCAAGACTTTTGGACAAGAACTTTTGAATTGAATAGACTGAAGGTCTCTGCGGTTGGGGCTTCTGCAGTTGTCACTGTGGTATTTTCCTTTAACCCATATTCTGGGTGTGATTCTCCAGGAATCGGAGACATTTAGGTAGCAAGTTTAAGCTACTGCACCCCAAAGAGGACAAAAAGTTCTGATAGGTAGATAGAAGTTTTAAGTAAACTTAGAGTAGACGGGTTAGCAGAAACAGCTGCATATTGTGTATGTGAATGTTTTCCTTTTGGTGAAAGGACGTATTTTTATATATAAAGGTTCATTTAAATATAGGGGCCTTCAAAATTATGTACATACATATTATGTGTCCACAGTTCTGCTTTATTTCATACTGCATACTCTGACTGATATGTGATTTCAGAAAAACACTTTTGTTTTCTATTTTTGCACATTTGGATGCTTCTATCTGTTCCTATAAATATTGGGGATGCCATCCTCAACCCATCCACATAACAACAATACACTTTTCTTTAGATCCCTCTCCCTGTGCCACCTATTCCTTGTCCCTACAAGAGCAATAGCATCTGGCAACAGCTTGCCTGAAGTGTCAGACATTAAAGAGACAGGTCAAAATAAGTGCTGAAAAATCACGCCTTGTATTTTAGGTAATTAAAGGAAAGGGCTAAACTGAGGCCATAAAACTTAAGAAAAAAAAGAGCTGCATCAGTCATTATCGCAACCTGGTTCGTAACTTTTTAGTCACATCTTTCTTTTCCTGTCAACATAGTTTTTTAAATCTCGTTTCAAGGTTTTTATTGCAAAGCTGATTTTGATTATAAACTTGTATGATACAAAATAAACTTTCCTGATTCCTTGAGAGAAAGACTCCTTCAAAGTGATGAAGATTAACTTTCTATTCAGATAGCTATGCTGTAGTCTATAAACAGTCTGAAATTAACTGGAGGCTATAACTGAAACGCAGATTCTTCCTCAAGATGCCTATTTGAAGGGTGTTGCTACTCCTAGTTCTGATCTCAAATCCAAAAAGGGATCTACTATTCCGGACGTGTCAGGGCTCACTGCTCTTATTTTCTTAATGAGGGCTAACCAACCCCAAGCAGCAAGAATACTCAGCAGAAAGGATGGAGAAGAAATCAGGGACTTTCATTTGCAATTTAGGGAGCTGTGTGTTTTTGATGCAGCATCGATGATGGATGCACTGTTTCTAAAATTTGCAAGTGGCCTTGGAGGTGCATAAAAGGAGATAAATCCCAGGGCACACCAGGAATACAAACGGCTGGCACAGTCCCAGTACTATGGCTTCCTCTGCATGCAGAGCCACAGTTCTTTGTTCCTGGACCTCAGAATAGATTGCAAGGCTGAGGGACAGGATTTAGCCCTTATTTTCACAAAAAGGAGCTAAGGCATCCCAGTCTAGATAACCTTGCCCTTCTATTCATTAACATATATATTGCTGAAGGGCTGGAGGTCATTAACTAAGGAATTCTGCTTTAAGCTGCAACTCCCTAACCAAAAATATATTCATTTACAAATCGTAGGTATTACATAGCTTATCACTGATACAATGAAAATTCCAGTACAGCTAATATTTAAAACCAGATACATCCATCGTGATAATAATTTATAAATCTCTTCTAATTCTAGAAGACAGTGAAATAATTCCTTATGGCAGAAAAAAAAAAATCAGAAAAAAAATACTGAACTAAACCAAATTTAAGTAAAACAACAGTTCAATAGTAGTCTGTATATCTCATAGGACTGTGACCTAAACACACTTGACAACTTTGTTCGGGGTGTAGCTTGAGTATTTTTAGAGTCCAAGCAGATGACAAAAGAGACTTTCAAAGCTCCAAGTGTCTGCTTCCCTATCTATCCATCTTTAAAATTTATACTCTTTCTAGGAATATTTTGATTCTTACTTACATTTTGTTTATTTTTAGGTTTACATATTCAAAATAAAAGTTCACATTAGCAATTATGATTTCTTGTTCTTATGTCCAGCAATATCTTAAGTATTTTCCTATATAAGTATTTTTCATCATATAGTTGCTGATATCTAACAGATACTAGGGAAAAAAAGATCTCATTTATTCATCAGTTTCTATCATCTTCTCCCTTACCTCCTATTTCTCAGGACAATAAAGTTAATCTGAAGAGTAAACTCCAGCTTATTTTCCTTTTTGAAGAGGTAATAACGTGATTACTTTTGCTGAGTAAAGTTGCCTGTCTTCAAGTAATACTTCTGCTGTGATCAATAGGTTAAGGAAAAAAGGATAAATAGCATAATCTTAAAATTTGTATAAGTACAATAATACTATATAAAATAGTATCATAAAGACTATATTATTTAATAATACTAACTTGTAACGATGAGAGTAATTCTTCACTAAACAGTTTTCCCTTTGTTAATGCCTTAGAAATAAGAGTCTAAAAAAGGTACTACTTCTAGGGAACATATGAATTTCAGTGGACAAAGTGCAAGGATGTACTTTATTCTGATTCCATCGATATCTCTGACTTGGTATGGGGCCTTCAGTGTGCTGCTTGATTCTTTGTGTCTCCTCTTCTGTGAAAAAGACACATGTATTTCATTGCATATGTCACTGTAGCGTGGTAAAATCTAATAGCAGTGAAGTTCTTTTAAAACAAGCCCCTAGTAGAAGTAGTTCCTCATGAACATTAAAACCTCTAATACACAAGGTGATGGTACAGTTTATTTACAGGTAGATCATTAGTGTAGCTAATTTCAGAGAGAATCCACCCAGGTTTAGGAAAGAGGCAGTTAATGCCTAACTTTCTACCTTTATCATATATAAACACTTTTGTATTGCATAAACCTCAACACTTTTCTCCGGACTCTGTAAACACAAATATATCTGATGTTATATTCAGGCAGTTCTCTTCTTTACCCAGTTCAAAATTGCCTTTTGTGGACGTAGAAATGTTTGGGAGATGTTTCTTATTATTCAGGAAATAAGGAATAAAAATATTCTTCACAACATTTCTAATAACGAATGCCCAATAGCCAAGCCAATTTACTAATTAGAGCACTGTCCTCCGATAACTGCGATATGCTGTGACACTAGTAAGCAAAGCGGCGGTTGCTCACGGGCAGGAACTTGATGTTACGGACTCGGTGTACGTGTGGGAGCCAGTACCTGCCAGTATCACTTCTGTTCTCAGGCCCTCTTCTACTTGCCTTCTGCATGGCTTTGATCACGTTAACTTCCTTTCAGCTCACTTACCCGAGACAACCTTCAGCTACAACATGGGGATAGAAGGTTAAGTTTTATAAAAGTACCATAAGTTACCAAATACAAGTTCTGCAGAAACGCTACATCCTACTACTGAAATATTAGAGTGAATGGCTTTTGAAAAACAGTGTATCTTATTAATGTAGAACGAATTTGAGGCAGGCTGAATCATTGGCATTAGAATATGAAGGCTATGCATATGTATTTCATATATGTAAATCCTCATAAGGAACCAATAGCCATCTGACAGATAAAATGACATTGTTACACTAAACAACCAAAGGTTGTTCTCAGTCAAACAGAGGAGAAGCCAAGCCAGCCATGGTATACTTGAAACTATTTCTTGAAAAGAAGTGGAGACTAGGAGGAATCCTAAGTTATAACCACGAGTGAAGAGAGGGAGATGGCTAGGCCCAGGAATGCTAAATCAGGAAGTGCTTGTGGTTAAAAACAGAAGCAACTACATGAATAATAGGTTTTAGGAGACAGCTAGACGACACTGATCGAAAAAAAAAATATTAAAGCACAGAAAAAAGAAAACCAAGAAGGATTAACAGGTCCCAAAAGATCCGTGTGCATTTGAGCCTGGTTTCAGAACAGAAAAGTAAAACCCAAACAACTAAAGATTTAGACTTTCTGTAACAATAAAACTTTCTTGTCGTTAAAAAAAAATAATCTCAATTTAGTCTTCCTTTGCCATCTGGAAGCTTTCTCTTAAACAAGCAAACGAATGAAACACACACAACATAAAAATAGTTTTCATTTTCTTCTACACACCCAGAAAAAGATCTCTTAATGACAAATCCCCAAATGTTATAGTTTCAGCCTTGCATAACTCCATGGAGACCCTCTGAGCTATCATCGATCATCTGTAATGCTCCTCTCAAATGCTAGTAAGCAGAATTTAATAAAAAAAATTAAAAATGAGTAATGTTTCAACATTAAACACAAGGGGAAAAGTAGTTTTAATTATCCTACAAATGTCTACATTGAGTAGGCAGGAAAAGATTTCCTTCATACATACCATGTTATGGTATTAAGAAAATAATGGAGCTAGCTCCCAAGTGTTGCCTCAGCCCTTACCTTTTATGCTGAATGAACTCTTTAATGAGAAAACCTTTTTTTAGGAAGAAATGGTGCAAAGGAAAGCAATGCAAAACAAAACAACGTGATTCTAATTTGACCTTTCCAGAAGTATAGTACACACAATCCACAATACTTTTTATCTGGAATTAGATCAAAGCACTTAAGGAGTACTGTTAATTTGTGGGAACATAACACATCTGCACATGATTAAAAAGATGCTGCCACTTACCATTTGAAATGAGGAATTTGCTGTTCATCCTTAAAAGAACTCTTTCCTTCCAATCCAATCCGTAAGTCTAAAATGCTCCTTTCAATGGGTTTAAATGGCTTGGGAGGAAGGAGCATTGTGCTAAAAGACAGACGGCTCAAGCTTTAAACTGTAGGCATCTGCATCATGCTGATTATTACATTTAGTTTGCTCCGCTAATAAGTCAGGAAATGAGAATTGCCCATTATTAGATGGGACTGATCTCTATTTGTCTCTAAGGAAAATTACAATCTGGGTTTCTTATTCTTTTTCTTTAGATACGATGTTTAGAGGTCAATCTAGCAAAGAAAGGCTTTTGGTGCCGAAAGATTTTCCTCTGCCTCATCTTGCTATTTTTTTCAGTGAATGGGAAGTACAAGGTTTTCACTGTAAGAGTGGTCAAACCATGGAACAGGGGCCAAGGGAGGCTGCAGAATCTCCATCCTCAGATCTACTCAAAACTCAGCTTGGGACAGCCCTGAGTGTCCTGATTCAAGTTGAGCAAGAGGTTGGACTAGACCTCCAGAGGCACCTTCTAACCTAGTTTATTCTATGAAAACATCATGTCTGTTGCATATCGATTTTGATAGAATGGCTCCTTTCATCATGAAAAATAAAAACAAAATTAAAAAGAAGGCATCTGAGAGCTGCCCTCATACTGAAGTCTATTTTCTGGTCTCTATCATACCTACAGATGCAGATGCCCTTACACAGATCTACCTCTGCCCAACTGCGAGTTGGACTTAGAGTTGAAGCGGCATTCGACTGTTGCTTGCTCCAGCCTTTGCCAGTATCTCTCTATGCAGATACAGATTGTTTGTTCTAAGTACTACATCTGCAGAGGAGCTGCAGTAGCAGCCATCCAGAACTGAGCAAAACCAGGACTCTCAATACTTTAGGTGGAGAGAAGTCCCCAGAGAAATTTTGGCCACATACGATATTCTTAGAATCCTGTTACCCTCTATGCCTAATAGTCCTGATCTATTTTAAACAGCATATACAAGAGAGATGCCTCAGACAGGAAAAGAAACCATTTCTTCTTTCATAAAATCTCATACTTTCCTTGTTTAAAGATTAGGAAGTAAAAAGAAAATGTATCAAAAGAGGGAGTAAATAATTTGTACAGGTTAACACAACTAATGGCATGTTAGCAAAAATGCTAAAAAGTTATAGTCTCAGAAAAGTGAATGAAAGACTATTCTTGTCTTCTGATTTCATGCATCAAATTGATGCTTTAATCTTGTCATGCACCATCTTTCAAAGTGTTAACTTCAAGTTGATTTAATTGATCAACAATTCTGTCATCAACAGAAGTGTCCCTTTCATTTGCTCATTGATTATTATGATGGGTGTTTTATAAAATTTTATGGGATTCAAGTTTTTCAAAGATTTTGATAGAGTGTTTTTGTCAAAACTGAGTGATAACTTAAGTCAGATTTCCAGATTTATGGAAATTCAGATTTATATCATAGGCAGCCCACTTATTTTTATTTTCAGGGGTTTACTAGGTCTAGTGTTCTTATAGTAACAAGCCTTAAAATCTACTTCTAGCTGAAGTGTAAAAACAATGCTAAAATCTATCATTATAATTTTTGCTATTGCTTGTAAAAGGAGATATATGCTTATTTGGATTTAAATCTTTTTTTTCCATTGCAGTGATTCGAGCAAAAATATCCAGTGAAAAGGTGGTTCCTGCCAGTGATGATCCACTTGATACCCACAAAATGATCCGGTATGAAATCAAACAAATAAAGGTACATGGAATCACTTAGCTCTTTTGAAGTTCAATGCTGATAACCTATGTACATGACTACAATTTAGCCCCAGGTGATGTAAACTGGAAAAGGCTCCAGCTGCGTCCATGGTTAGACCCAGGTAAACTACATGGAATTGTTCAAATTAGGGATTAAGGAAAGGAAAAGGAAAGGGAAAGGGAAAGGGAAAGGGGGAAAGGGGGAAAGGGAAAGGGAAAGGGAAAGGGAAACACTTCTGGCATTCATGAGTTGCTTGCTAAATAACTATATTTGGAGAAAAATTTCTGTTATTCGTAATTGCTTATGAAGACTTTATGAAAACCTACTTCAGTCTATGAATGGTGTTCAATACATTTGCTGTTTCTGGTGGATATTTGATCACCTATGTTGCATTATGATACTGCAAATCTCTGACTGGATGATGCAAACTTTGTAACCAGAGGAAAGCATTTCCAGCTGAAATAGCAAGGACCTTTGCTCATAAGTGAATAGGGATATTTGCAGAAACAGGAGTCCTTCCCTGATATTCATATAAACAAAAATCTATTTGTATGAATGTTGCTGGGAAAGCAAACACAGAGTGGGAGCACCCAAAAATACAGTCACTCAGAATCTCACAGGATTTTCCCATTATTTGTTCAGGTCCAAGAAGGAGACATATTCATTAATGTACTTTAGGAATAATTATCTTGATCGCATTCAAATCACCATCAGTCTGTCACTGATGTAAAAAAGATCATGATCTACCTGTTTCTGGAATACACAAAAGATAGACAGTCTTTCCATTAAAATGCATTAGTGTGCATTGGTCGGATTTTTTGTTTGGTTGGTTTGTTTGTTTAAGTTTTCTAGGTGGTTTTGTGTCTCGTTTTTCATAGACTATTATTTTGTACTACTTGTATTGATTTGTATTATTACATTACTGGGAACACTTAGGTAGATCATTATGGATGGCTACGTGCTTTCAAAAATTTCAGTCCTTCAGATTGTGTCAGTAGGTCACTTCACAGGAGCTTTATTAAGAAAAATGTATGGTAAACAACAATATCTCTAAATACTCACAAAGATAGTTATCACACGTGACTGCTCGTAAGGTTTTATAGCAATTCCAACAAGCTAATTCTTTTTACCTTGCTAAAACAAACCCCCAAACTCTTCACCATCTGCCACTTTCTGTCTTCTTAAACTCTTAAGGATATTTTCAAATGTTTCTTTATAGAAATAACTATATCAATACCAAAGCAATTCTCTCTCCTCCCCTTAGCACTTCAATTTCCTGTTGCTCCCCTTCTTCAGTGCTCTTCCCTGCTTCAGTAACTTTGTAGAAAAGCAAATCATCTTGTACTTCAGCACAAAAAAAAGAGAAGTCTAGTTTGTGTTGCTATTGTCAGTCTATAATCATGTTCTTCAGTAACAGCACACTGGAATCTCTGAAATCCATTCATATATTGGAGCTGCTTTAGAGCTTTTGGCAAAATTTAGTAAGTGGAGGCCTATTCAAAACTCAGGCATCAGCAAGAGATCTTTATTTAATTCTGCTAAGCTTCAGAAGGCAAGTCAGCTAGGTCTGGACAAAGTGTTTTATTTTCTAAGGGAGTTTGCTTTTCTAATAAAAGATGCTCTACAATCATTACATACAAGCTTAGACTATAAACAAATGGGTCGTAATAGTCCCACCCTTCAAATCCTTGCTTCTGGCCAGAAGAGAGTTAAGAGGTAGGAGCTGAGGTTTCCACCCACGCACCCACGCAGGCTGCTCAGCTGTGTTGGAAACCCGCTCCCTGCTCAGCAGCTCTGACAAAAACAATAGAAGGATTTTTGTTTGAACTCTCCACAACATAGAGCAGGAGAGCAAACAGGAGCTTCTGTAAACTGCAGATTTTTTGTGGGATGCCTAGTAAACTCAGTGTAGCACTGAAATGGTCCACGAAGGCAACTTTGCCTGTGCCTGGTAAATCATACAGGAGCGGACAGAGTGATGTAATCACATTCTAAGCATATCATTCAGAGGTGGCATACAGGTAAAAACTAAACAGGACAGGGTATACTGAAAAATTGCTGAGAAATATTCACTTTTAAATCCACAGAAGTTCAACAGGAAAGTGTTAGGGATAACGCTGTGAAGTCTGCATCAAGTTAAAAAAGTAAAGGTAGAGTAAGGAATTTTAAATAGCTCATGTCTGTAAACATTTGGTAAGTGTAAAATAATCAATTAAAATAATATAACGTTGTATACGATCGGTCAGATTCGGCCACCTCCACGGAGTGGGACAATTCACAGGCAGCCTAACCACGTCACAAAAATAGCTTGTCAGAGATCTTCAAACTGAGCCTCGTGGATCAGTGACCTGACTTGTGTATCTCAGTTTTCTGCATAACTGAGACCTTGGCTGACCAGAGCAATAACTTCATTACGCTGGTTTTTACCACCTCCCTCAGATGATAACATTTAAGAGAACCTAAATCAACAGTGTATGTCAAATAGTAGAATGTTCTTTTTTCAGTGTTACAGACTTTCTTGAGTGCTTACAGACCGATTTCTCATACTGTAAATTTGATGACCTGCAGTTAGGATAAACCAAACAGCCCTTTTAATGTCAGATGGCACCGATCACGTGTTTCTGGCTAACCCTGTGCATACACATTTACAGGATTGGGGTTGTATGCTAAGAATTGGCTTTATATAACGTAGAAAGTAAGAATAGACTTGCTAATCATGTCTTTTGAGCTGGAAGATCTAGCAAGCTAAAATATGATTATCAACTCAGTATTAGTTTTGGTGAATACTTTCTAAGCCACACACAGGTTCACTCTTCCCTCAGCAATTCTTCGTCCCTCTTGGAAAAGAAACACAGAACCTTTAGAAGTTACACTTTACTGCAACTGTAAATTCAGCAAAATGCTGCTGTTTCTCTTTTATATTACTCTCTGGGCTGTTTGATATGTAACATTACTGTGGCTAGTGTATGCTACTGCTGTTACAAAAATTGTATTTCTGTTATTTCATATCCAGTGCATTAGGCTTAGCATTAAAGCTTGGTATTTTTGGACAGAATTATTAAGTATGATTTTTTATTCCTTTTCAGAAATAAAAAAAATAATGATGGGGTTTATTCATTTTATATATATGGGTTGTCATATGAAGGAGCCATACATTTTCTCAATTATTATTATTTCAATGTTATTTTCTTTTATTGCAATATTTACAGCATTATACTAAAGAGAGAAGAAAATACGTGATCTCTATGCAACTGAATATTTGTCTTCATAATATTATTGTTATTGACTTGGTCATCATACCTACTGTGAGGAACCACCCAAATATTAAAACAACGCCATTAGCTTTTGTGAGATTTGCCCTGTATTATCAGAGTAGTGAAGTAAAGGCCCAAGGTATTACTGTCATGAGTGAAATCAACACATTTTACCAAACTAAACGAGTATTAAAAAAGTTGCTAAGTGTTTTCCACACAAGCTGCATGGATGGAAACCCACTGGAAGAATCAGACCTTTTTACAAGAGGGTGGGGTGACCTCACAGTGGCAATATGAGGAGGCATTTAAGCTAAACACAACGATATCTGCACTTCGCAATGATGCATGCAGTTTTAAAGCTAGATATTAATCGCTATATAAAGCTAAGAAAATAAGCCACAATATCATTGTAAAGGCTAAAGATAGAATGTAATTATTATAACAGGAACACACCTGCGAAACTGGAAGTAATACAGATAGTCTTTAAAAAAAGTATTGTAAAATCTTAAAGCAACAACCGTGTACTGGTGTCAGTTATATACCTCAGAAGGACAGGGACAATGTCAATATAGATTTTAGTGTCAGGCTCACATCTCTCTATTCTCCCAGTTCCTCGCCCTATTTTCCTACCTCATTAAAGTGCTACCAGAACCTCAAATGTAAATGGACCATACCACAATGCAGAATCAAACCAAGGCATCTTACCCCTTTACAGAGAAAGTATCCACACTTTTAGGAGATGGGAGGATATGATTGAGAAGATCAAATATGATTTACAGAGTTAAACAGAAGATTATAATCTTAAAAAATGCTTTAACAGATATCTAGGTCAAAACCCGAGATAGGTCAGACTGTAATTTGAAAAAAAAAAAACAACAAGAAAACAAACACCAAACTCATTTAAATATTTATTAGATCTCCACTATAAGTTGCCATGGATATTTATCTTTTTTTTTTAATAGCTAAATCAATTTATGTTGTCTGCATAATGCCTCTTAAGTTAATTTAGATCAAGTGACGAGATAGTAAAAGAAAAGTTGTACCCTACTATACACCGTAGCCCAACCAAAGGTTTCTGAATGTGGAGAGAACTCAAATCAGAGGACACTTGCATAGTTCGCATAGTTACGACATACTGGCAATCTGCATCTGGCACCCGCACCGTGAATGAGGCAGATTTAAGCATAGCAGAAGCAGGGGATTCATCTTTCAAAGATGGCAAAAATCAGGCAGATTCTCCACAAAACACGTGCAGCCTGCTCCTGCTTCCTCACTTGGCCATCTTTCTGAGAACTCTGATATTGGACTGACACACCAGAATACTTTTATTTTATAGAACTGAACACATCTTCATCATCTTTCTGTATGTTTTCTCTTCTTTTCACTGGTGCTTCTTCGTATGGGATACTGGTTTGGTTTTTGGTTTGGTGCGTTTGTTTTCCTACTAAGTATTTAAAATTCATATCTAATATTTTTGGATCAGAAGCCCAATGACAACTACTTTGGCTTCTTTTCTTCCATAAACAAGGCTTCAGAAAAATCAACATATTACAGTGTATTTTCTAGTGCCCTGTACTATTTAAATCTCCTGAGAGAACTTGAGTAACAAGAACACATTTTCCAGTGACGCCAGCTGCAACTGGGAGAGCCTGCCCTTGGGAGCTGTGAGCCTCGCAGTTGTCCAGCGCTCTCGACGTACAGCGTGATGTCACTAAATGGGGCCCCCGAAGCGTCGGGGTTTCAGTTATGTCGGATTAGGTGATGACAGGAATTCTGAAATTCATTAGCATCTTACGGTTCCTTCTCATGTTTGGACACAACTAAATTTTGGGTTGGTCTTTTAATGGCTTGTTTAAGATTTATTTTCATAGTTGGAAATGCTAGTTAAGGAGCAGCCAATCTGAACCCTGCACAGGCTTTGATCCTGAACCTATGCATCTTGGTGCTGCGGGCTATAAATTCTAAGAGCTGGATCCCATTTTTCAACAGTTACTTGAGAAGGTCACATTGGGCAAAATTCTGTATGGGGAAAACCAGCTCGCTTTAACAACTGAATGTCAGAATAATGCTCAGTTTCTTAGTGTGTTTCTTGTCCTTGAAGATACACACCATCACGCTCATCAAGATAAAATTTCCCATATTAATATATTGAGGCATTTTTGCCTCTTACAGCACTGCAGCACCTTGTTTGAGTGCTGTCTCTGCGCTATTCCTTAAATGGAAGATGCCAATAGAATATGAATTGATGAGAAAGCTTTAAAGATCCATTCAAAGCACTGGAAAAGCACATTTAAAAACCTATAATTTAAAAAAAATGAAGACTTAATATCCTTCTAAAAATAATGGACACATTTCATTTAGTGTAGAGACAGGGTCTAATTGTTGGTAATTTTTCATACAAGTTGAGGCTTTAGAGCCTTTTTGAAAAGAGATGCACCATGCCTTGCTTTTGGCTGTTGTTTGCAACTGGTTTTTTCATGTTTGTTTTCCACTACTGACTTTCTGTTTCTGAAAATTTCAGATGTTTAAAGGATTTGAAAAGCTCAAGGATGTCCAGTATGTCTATACCCCTTTTGATTCATCACTCTGTGGAGTGAAACTAGAAGCTAACAACAAAAAACAGTATCTTTTGACAGGTAAAATGTAACAAAACGAATGTACCTATGAAACCAGACATAACTGCTTAGATTGACTTTGCAAATATATGCCAGCCCTTGTTAAAAAATAATATATTTATGTATGAATAATACAAGCACAATGAATTGTACAAATGGTGTAAAGCTGTAATTATACCATCTTACATGTTTTTCATCCTTCGTCCAACAATCTCAAAGCAGTTTCAAAGGAAGCCAAGGTCAGTAACTATGTAATTAGTAAATAAGAAGTATGCCATTATAATTTGTTTAAAACCAGCAGTACTGATTTTCCCAGCAACTAAAACATGCTTAATGAGACAACACATGCCTACATGTATGCAAATTTAGGGTTCTAAGTAATTACAGATTTTTCTCTGGAGTCCTGAAATACTACGGCATTTGCATCCACGCCTTGCTGGCAGATTATCAGCTTCTTTTGAAAAATATCCTTCTTAAATCTTTTACATTTATTCAGCATGCAATCAATCAGCAGAATAGTTCTCTCGGTTGTAATTACATTCACTGACAAAAGTGTGAAACAGGACTAATTTGGTTCAATGAGTTAAAAACTTCAGGTATTCTTGCAATTTATTACAGGATTTAGGAAACAGGTTTATTTGCTTGCCTGATTTTTCTTATTTTCCATGCTGTAGGCCAAATTTTAAGTGATGGCAAGGTCCTCATCCATTTATGCAACTACATTGAGCCATGGGATGATTTATCCTTGTCTCAAAAGAAGAGTCTTAATCAGAGATACCAAATGGGCTGTGGCTGCAAAGTAAGTATAGAACAAGACACCGTCTAACGGTGGAAACTACCTTCCAGGCACTAGCAGTTTTCACTGGTGGGAACTTTCCTCCTACACACCATATATTTTATATTATTTGAGAATAAATACCATTTTAAAGAAACCTGCAACATACTGAATTAATGTACTATTTCACCTTTAGATTACTACCTGCTACATGGTGCCCTGCTCAATCACGACACCAAATGAGTGCCTCTGGACAGACTGGCTCATAGAAAGAAAGCTATATGGGCACCAAGCCAAGCACTATGCCTGTATCAAGAGAAGTGATGGCACTTGCAGCTGGTACCGAGGTGGTCCTCCCCCAGAGAAAGAGTTTATTGATATCAGCGAGCCTTAACATGATCACATCCTAAACAGCCTTGGAGTCTAATTCCATCAAACATTGCACGCTCACAGCTTTGAACTGCCGTCATCTAATGTATCTGTTCCTTAGAAACAAAACCAAATTGTCCTGTACAGCTAAAGTCCAAGTCTGTGGAATTGGCGCTCTCGCACAATGAGGTACAAATCTCCTGGAGGTAGCTACGCGGTAAAGTTATGCTTTGTAAAGAGAGGCTCAAGCCAAGAATGCTCCTCTATGTCCTGTAAGGCATAGCAAGTTTCCCTTTTACCAATATGAATGTACAAGAACAAAGTAATTGCCAGTTTTTTTTCCCCCTATTTCTGTTAGCCTACAGATTAAGAGAGCCCCATGTTTTATTCCAAATCTTTTTGATGAACTACGGAATGTTTTATAGAACTATTTTTTTCTGTATGAAAGTCTTCTGATACAAAAATTATTGTACAGTGTATATGTAAAGTATTATAACAATGTGCTATAAAAAAATTCAAAAATCCCTGTATTTCCTTACCTGTTGAAACAAGTTGAACACTTCCGTGATTAAAACAATCTGTGCTCTGTATTTTCTATCTTACTTAGGACATAGATTTCTTTATCTACAGAGTTGTAACTGTCATGGATAAGTTAAACAGCCTTGATAATCAAAATCCTCTCACCCAACTCAATGTTCCTGTGGACTAGCTATACCTTGTCAAAAGAAAAGCCAGATGTTCTAATGCTTCAGCGTTTTATGGAACCAACACAAATAACAACCAGACAAAACTGCTTATATTTACAGAAATCATGTCCATCATCACAGCAGCTGTAGTACTTGATACTGCCTCTCTAACTATGTGACTAGGTCGTTGTACTTCAGCACTGTTAAAAGCCTTGGCTTTAGAAACTCATGTAAAAATACATGCAATAGATATGGAATAACTTACACTGCAAGCGATTTCTAAAAAGCTTTTAAATATTTGACCATATTTAATAGTTTAAGTTTACATTAATTATTTTTCATTCATGAATACCACCCATTGTAGTCTGTCATAACGAATTTGGTAATTCATGAACTTATCCTAGAGAAGTGTTACAATGTATTTTGCCTTTTAGTATTTAGCATCTTAACTTTTATGAATTAATTACTGTAGTTAATAACTAATCGCACACATATTTAAGTTTACAAAAGTAATTCAATTCACAGTGGTAAAACTTAAGAAAGTATTTCAGTAAATGCCAAAGTTTAGACAGTTGTCTTACTGCTTGTGTTCTAGAAACTGGATGAGAACCATCATGCAGTATATGAATCTGTAATAGCTGCCATTTCTGACATATTTTACTCTCTCCAATTTTCTCCATGGAGTTTCTTTTGCTTCATTCCGATTTTGCCTAGAAATTACTCTTATGTATTCCTCATATGAGAATTTAGAACAGCAGGCAGAGATTTAGCCAGTTCTGTTCTTGTTTGGTTAGATTATATCTATTTAAGGGTTTAGCACAAACACTTATTCCTGCTAACCACAGTGCGACATTCCGGGCCTGCGGGCTTATTAAGAACCAGAGCTGTTATTGTCTATTGGCTCAAGGGTCCAGTTTTCAAATAGTTCCTTTAGTCTTCTTGCTACAGAGTCCTTATAAAATCATTGGGACTTAAGCTTGCAAAGAAGATATGCACGACTTTAAGTGTATAGGCATCTCTAATTCCATTCAGTTTGATGAAGGGGTAGTCTGGACATAAAATTCAGCATGTCCCATGTATCTGGTCACACCCTGGGGAATGTTGTATTGGATATATAACATATACTTGCAAAAAAAAAGCCTGTATAAATGATTTTTGTGGCATGTTCTGTTCAAGTGTCTAATGTTTATTTTGACAATTGCATGAATCCATATTTAAAGGATAAGTTTGAAAACACTTGTGAGAATAAATACTCTTATTTACTTTTTTTGTGGCTAAACTTATATAATTCCAATGAAGTGCAAATGGTACAAGGCCAGCAGGAAGGCACACCATTATTCTTTTGAGGAATATATGTCCCTTAATAGTCAACATTTCCCTTTTTATTTACTGCACACGAGTTTTGCTGTTTAATTTACAATCCCAAATTAAAACACCATATATTTGTGCTGCAAACTGTAAAGCCTAGCTCACTTTCTGCTTTGCTAGAGACAAACAAACATTTACCTAATGCTAATTTGGACCATAGGCTTGTTATGGCTACTTAGATAAATGAAATAAAAGGGCTACATTTCTTCCAAAAAGGAATTGATATTGCAGAGACAATATTGAGTGTATTTACTGTCAGTGCTGTGCATTTATGTTACTAATTTACAGAAAAAACTTTAAAAATAGGCCTTCTAGCCTCATGGTGAACCAAAACAATTCCTAGACAAGCCTGCAAGAGCTTAATAACCATACAAAGTCTTATTCAAGCACATGACTAATATTCAATACATGTACAGTGTAGCGTTTGTTTCCAAATCCATTTTGATGTAACGGTGTCTTTTGAATAGTACTCTGCTGCAAACAGATATTTTCTGCTTTTTAACTCCACATAGTTCTGTTTCTAACCCATCTCTGATTGCCTTCTTTACAGACCTTGTAAAAATATATGTTTTTTCTGATATTTATGAACAAACAGTAATATGAATTGTATGACATAATTAACTTTAAAAACATTTTATATTTGACCTGCCATAAGATATCCCATATGAGTTGTTTCAAAATTAATGGCAGTCCACTTTGATTTCTGTCTGAGCATCAATCTGGCCAAACTTCCCACAATAGATAGCACAAAGATATTTTTTTTTCCTCATATCAATAAAGATGGCAAGAAAAGCTTTACAAAAAACCCTCTCAAAATGAGTTGTTATTTTCCCCGAGATTCAGCACTGATAAAGATTATGAAAAGGGTTAACTACAATGCGGCATTCCGAATATGTTATTTTCCTACCAAGATTTTTACTTGTAGTGGCATTGATATATTATTAACAGCAGATTATTTTTACAACATCTTATTTTTACTTCTTGGAACTGTGTATGTGTTATATGAAAGGTTAGAGCAGAAATATAGCCTGGTAAAACATTTGATTTTAATTTGAAAATTACTCACATGACTTATCACAAGAGTAGGGAACAGAACAGAGGAGGGAGACTGTACAGGTGAACAGTTGTAAAAGCAACACCTTGAATACTGATGGCTTTTTCTTAATGTTCCAGTTAAGTTTTCATTAAATTGTCCAACAATTATGTTGAAAAAGCTGTTTTGTTTTTTTCTTTTCGTGACAGAGAACACAAGAGGTGGGAATGTAGTGAAATAAAGAGAACTAATTACTGAGGGAAAGGCTGTAGTTATGACTCAACTAGCAATGAGTTCAAAAAGCCTCACAGCATTTTGTATAGTTTTAATCAGTCCAAGATGAATGTTTCTGTTTCAAAAAGTGTTTCATTAAAGCAGCTCTGTTTTTACACAAAATAATGGCATCTTTGTTTATTTACCTTTTATTGCCGTCTAAAGACTTTATACAAATGATCACCATAGTATGAAAGAAGCAAAAGAAACAGAAGCACAACCGTACCTCTGGCGTGCTCAGCTGAAAACTCAATTCACAGAGATCGGGAGTTTTCCCCTGCTCCCCCCCAAACCCTAACTGGTTTGCACTGGAGGGGAGGGTTACTGTGAGGGTTACTATCCGGAGAATAAGAAGGGAAGGAGTGAACACAAGAGGAACTACAAAAAAATTATTTTAAACTGTAAATACCAAATTCTGTAAAAGTAAATGCAAATGAAGCCAGCTATTAATAAACAGTGTTTAAACCCCCCCCAAATTAAATAGCGTGATATGATTTCAATTCATCAACTAGAAGACTCTGATATCCAAATCATCTTACAACCCATTCTAGAAATTTGAAGAAAATGCTATCTTGTACCCTGTTGCCTGATTATTTTTCAAGCCACAAATTTCCAAATAATGTATTGAGAAGGAAAAACCAAACAAATGAGCTTCATCACAAGTAGTTACTACAGCACCTCTAAATGATGTATGGCAATGCTATACCGAACTGTCTTAATTTTCTTTAGATTAACGTTCATGACATAGAAATATTAAAAAAATTACTCGGCTGTGGAGAACATTAACATTCAAAAGTTCAAACAAAGCACAAATAACTTATCAATTCAGGCATCAATGAGCAATGTAGATGAATGAAGGGGGGACAAACCCACTCAATTATTTGTTGTACTCTTAAGCAAAATATGCCTTATAAGCACATACACACATTTTCTTGTTTGTGTTCTATTACTGAATTTGAAGTCAATCGGTTGTTCAAGACAGCAGTTTGCAGTTGAACTGGCAGACCTTCAACAGGATCGTACCAAGTGAAATTAAAAGCTAACACATTAATTCTTGTGCCAGAATTATAGGATATTTTTCTTTGTTTCCACGTACAGCAATTTAGCAATGCATTAAAAGGCCTGCTTTTTCAATAAAATCATAGAATCATAGAACATCTCCAGTTGGAAGGGACCCATAAGGATCACTGAGTCCAAATCCCTGCTCCTCGCAGGACTACCTAAAACTAAACCAGATGACTAAGAGCATTGTCCAGATCCTCCTTGAACTCTGGACAGGCTCGGTGCTGTGACCACTTCCCTGGGGAGCCTGAACAATAGCTGATAGAACAATAAATTGTGCACAGGAAATTATAAACCAGCTTCAATCTCGGACATTCCCAGGAAAATAGAGGGATATAAAAACGTATTACCATTTTAAAAAGCATCTCGCAAAACATGAGATGTGGTTCTGCTTCTCCACCTGTTAGGAATGAATCCCTAAGGCATAAAACATTTCCTTTGCATAAAAAAAAAATCCCACAAATTTTTAAAAGTTGTATATTGTCCTGACAAATTCATCAACAAAAATCCCTTCCATTCTGAAAAGATGTGACTGTCTGGGACAATATTTAGATCTGCTGCTCCAGATCCTTTGGCTCGGCAAAACTTCTGTGTAGCAAATTTGCTAGCTAGATAATTGTGGTGAAACCTCTTTTCAGAAGTGTCGTATGTGATAAGAGAAGTGGAAACATCTGTGAGTTAGTAGTCCAAAGAAACCAGAGAGAGCTGGAAAAGCAGTAGGAAGAGCCATCCTGCTACTCTTACAATATATCAAAAACTATGGCAGAACTGCACCATACCCTGTTTATTACCAAAAGATGAGACAGATGTAGGAGAAAGGAGACTTTAGAAGAAATCTTAGTCAACTGCTGACACTGAGGCTTATCTTAGATGCCACCTATGATAACGAAGTGCTAGCCAGAGTCTCAAGACAGACACACAGCAATTACAGCTTGGGGATCTTACATAAACAGCTAACTAACATATTTATTATGACCTTGCAGTGGCACATGAATCACGGCTGTGTGACATATGCCTAATGGATTATATTCTAAAAATAATTGGTGCTTCTCTGCTAGTCTATTCAATCAGCAAATTTCCAGTTTCTCTCAGTGCTGAAAGTATTCTGTCTAGAAAAATAAACCCAGGAAAGAATTTCTGTTTAGAAACCGTAAGAAAAGTAAGAAAAAAATGTCTGCAGCATAAGACAGGTCACGAGTAAAGGTCGTGTTATTTTTATGAATGCATTTATGTCTGTAAAGGACTGGGAATCAATGTCAGCTCAGGTACATGAAGATCACGAGTCATAACCACCCCGATTTTATATGACTTCAAAGTTCTACACTGACAGGCACATAGCCTCATATATCACCTACAAAGACAATAAACTCTTTGAACGTATCATAAAGGACTAGGCTGAAAACAAACCATAAAAGGAACTTGCGCTTTAATAGTTGTTCTGTTTCTTTATAACCATTTAATCTCTTTAAAATCTGAAGTTGGTTAGCTGAAAAATGACTACCTTCATATCTGAAAATCCTCAAGTTAACCATCACAGTGCTTTCAAGTGGTCACCCAGCCTTAGCTATCTGAAAGCTTCCGAAGTGGCTTTTAAAATACAGTAAATGGGGAGGTGAATTGTGTATTTACAGTTCCTGTTTTACAGAGGCAGTAAGCAAATTTAGTATTGCATTTGCACATACCATTTCCTTGTGATTTGGATAGAACGTTTGCTCAATTAAAGGGAACTTCTCTGGACCCAAAGATCTGTAGACAGACACCAGCTGGGCAAACTGTAAAATAAAGCAAAACAAAACGAAGAGCTTAGGAGAGAAACCGCATTCTACTAAAATGATTTCATACTGTAATTTTGCTCCTTGTCTTCTGCATTTCAGAAACTCAGCAAATACACAGACACGTTATACACCTTCTCTCTCACGTGTGCACCTTTTTGATCCATCCAAACTATGACTTCATCTACACTGACATTGAAATGCAATTTTGCAAAACTGGCAAACAGCGAAAAGCAGTAACTATGTCACATGTAACAAGTCAGGTGAATAACAAACAATTGAATTTTAATTTCCTAGGCTCTAGCCATGTACCATAGCCACATAGTTACTCTTCCACAATCAACAAAGATGTTGATAATTTAAACAGCTACATATTATTGCCATTTCTATTAAAGTTTTATTTCTAGGTCCTATACACTAGACTGTAGTATCTTAACACAGAAAATAAAACAACATTTAAACACAAAAAGAGAAAGAATTCTTTATTAAATAGAAATGTATCTGGGGGCTGTTCTTTCTCTTTAGTGAACAGATCAATTCTTCTGCTGTAACAGTTCAAAAACTAAATCACTCCTGAAATCACAGCTTAGCAAGCGAGGTTTCTAGGGAGCAAGACGACTTTGGCAGTCAGAAGACCACTATTGTTTCAAGACTCCAAAGCTCTGGCTTGTACATGCCTGTGATGTGTTTAATTGTCATTATGCCAACATGAGACATAAACAACTTGGCACAACAGTTTGAATAGTGGGATTTGCTGGTTACAAACAGGAAAAAAGCAAAGAACAATAGAAGTCTGTCCATAATGCAGTTTGATCAAATACCTACTCTGTTAATGCAATTTAGGGTGCAGGGAGAGTTAAAACGGTTTAAAGGGGAAAAAAATGGTGAAAGCTTTGCATCGCGTTTCCAGCTGGCATGAAGAATCTGTTTAATTTAGTGGTGTTTAGTTAGGTTTGGTAAAACACATATTTAAATTTTGAAGTCCAGTGGAAAATACCTTAATGATGAGTAGTTTTCACCAAAAGCTTAAGAAATTCTATTTGGATAGTGTGCTGTACAAAGCAGACCTGAAGGAAAGGATATATTATCACAGCTACCAAAATAAGGTGGTTTGCAAACAGGGTTCCTAACAACTTACTATTTACTTCTGTTCTTATCTGAGATCTAAATTCAAAATTTCACAAGCCAATACTGCCTATTAAATACATTATTTTTGCCAAACAATTGTTATGTTAAAATAATTCTATTTACCTATCTTTAAGTTAAAAAAAAAACCTTTAAAAAATGTCTATGATTGCATTTCCTGTGATCCTTATTTTCTTTTCCATTTTCACTGAAAGCAAGCAAAAGACAGTGACAAACTGACACCATTTGTAGGGGTGGTGGCATTCATTCAAGAGGTAAGAAAGCTGTAATTCAGATCAATAGTAGCAACTGTTTGTTTACTTAAAACAGATTAGCATCAACTACAGGTAATACACATCTATCACTCTAAAGTACCCATGAATCGAGTCATTGAGCTATGAAATAGCATGTAGGAAAAGCAGGTTTAACTTTCCTGAGGCAGAGAGGAGAAATATCTCACATTTCCCACAGCCGGGGCAACGATTTATCCCTTGCCCCTACTGGGATACTGCATCACCTGTGTGTCTACAGTTTTAGGAATCTCTTGTCAAACTTTTCTCCCCCCAAAAAGCAATTTCATAAATTCAACCTAAATTTACATAACATTTTGGCATTCTAATTGTACATCCTTAAACTGCTGTAAATATTTCTTATTTTCCCTGATTCCTACTGGACAATTTACGAAAAAGAATTTAATTTATGTTTTAATGCACTATCAACTTCTACATGTGGTCTGGACTATATCTTTCGATATTTTCCTTTTGAGCAGCTGAACCAAACATCAGTTATACAGACTGAAGCAAAAGACCATTTCTGAAAATCCTGTTGTATCTGGACACTTTGGAAGCTATACAGGGCTTACAAATAGGCTGATTATAGAATACCATGTTGCCTGCTTTTCCGTCCAAACCAGGTTTTAAAGGTCTGCTGGAAACTACACTATCAAGTTTGATTTGATGTTTTTAGACATTATTAAAAAAAAAAAAAGACACCATATTAATGCTTTGCCTTGATTATTTCTGAAAATGTTATGTTTTACTGGGTGTCATGGTTTAAGCCCAGCCGGCAACAAAGCACTACAAGGCTGCTCGCTCATTGCTCCCACCTGCCCCTGTTGAGATGAGGAGGAGAAAATATAAAGAAAAGCTCGTGGGTCAAGACAAGGACAGGGAGGGCTCACTCACCACCTATGGCCATGGGCAAAAAACCAGACTCAACTTGGGGAAAAAAGAAAATCCATTTAATTTACTATCAATCAAATAAGAATAGGATAATGAGAAATAAACCCAAATCTTAAAACACCTTCCCCCCACCCCTCCCTTCTTCCGGGGCACAGCTCCACGCCTGATTTTCTCTCCCTCCTCCCCAGCAGGAGCACAGGGGTGCAGGGAATGGGGGTTACCATCAGTTCATCACACATGGTCTCTGCTGCTCCTTCCTCCTCCTCACTCTTATCCTGCTCCAGCGTGGGGTCCCTCCCACGGGCCACAGTTCTCCATCAACTTTTCCTGCATGGGTCCTTCCACGGGCTGCAGTCCTTCAGGCACAGACCGCTTCAGCTCAGGCTTTCCCATGGAGTTACGGCTATCTTGGGGGCATCTCCCTGCTCCAGCGTGGGCTTCTCTCTCCCCGGGCTGCAGGTGGAGATCTGCTCCCCCACTCCCCTCCGTGGGCTGGGGGGGGGACAGCCTGATGTCTCCCCACGGGCCGCAGGGGCATCCCCTCCTCCGGTGCTCCTCCTCCCCTCCTTCCGCACTGCCCTCGGGATCTGCACAGGGGTTCCTCTCACATTCCAATCCCCTCCCCGCTGCAGGTTTCCCGTCTTAAATCTGTTCTCCCAGAAGTGCTACCACTGTCACTGATTGGGCTGGCCTGGGCCAGAGGCAGGTCCGACTTGGAGCCGGGGAAGCTTCTGGCGGCTTCGCACAGGAGCCAGCCCTGCCGCCCCTCCCCTGCTACCAAAATCCCGCCACGCAAACCCAAACCACTGGGCTAGCTAGTATGACCTTAAATTACACTTTAAAATCAAATTAAAGTTCATCAAGTTCTTCCCTGGGCAAGAGCATCATCTTTTTAGATGACAGACTACTGAATCACTATCTAATTCAAAACTGATTGTTTTCAGATATGGGATGTTTGTGAAATAGAGAACACTGGTAGAGCTACTCTATATTTAAATAAAGTACTTCATATGGATGCTGAAAACCCTGTGAGACTTTAACAATTACATATAAAAAAACCTTCCTCGAGCATAGTATTTCAGCTGGAGCCTTTTCAACGTCAAGAAAAAAACAAGAAAGTGGAAAAAAGTTCTTTTCACTCTTATTTTAGCTAGCTGAATTTAATTCTCATTTTCAAACTTTGTATCTTATTTTCAGCTCAAAGAGAGATATTATCAGGTCCATATATTTAAGGTTTTCAGGTTATTTTTTTAAAGGGAAAATAGTGGGAATTTGTAACATTCTTTGTAATGTCAGCTTTTCTCTTCTACTAGGGATTAAATGCTTTCACATCTTGGCCTATAGATTATTCCTCCAAAAAAGAACAGGAGAGCACCAGCTGCACTTTTTCTCCTCTCCAACTACGTATGGTACAGATGAGAAGAAATACTTAGTCAAAAAAGACACTTAGTCCCTTTGATTTCATTTAAAAGCTTTATGGGGTTTCATTACACAAAGAATGGACAGTATAAATTTTACTTCACGGTCTAGTGTAATCAAGCAGTGGACAGTTACAAAAAGTCACTTTGCCAGCTTCATGAAGATTTGAATAATGACTTTGCTTATCACTTTAGCTGAGTTAAAATGTGCTTAATTACATGCATGTCATCCCTGAAATGCTCAGATTTTTTCCTGAACAAACTGCACAAACTTTTTCCCCAAAGATAATTAGATATGTTCTTTAAAATTAAATACTCCAGGTGGTGCTTTGTGTCACCTTTAATTCCAGCAAGCTTCTAATCTCTCTCACCAGACTGAAGGATATACATATCATTGTCCGTTCCAGTGGAGAATTTCCCGGTATGTTGAATAAGATTTTCGTACAACAGACTAGTTCACATTTGCCTGTACAGTTGTTCCCTGTCAGGGAAGTATCACTGAGCCCTGTATTATAAAATCTTTTCTGTCAGAGATTTTCCTTCATTGTGTGTATTCGTTATCTGTGCTCTTTACAATTTAAGGCTTGCTTCTACTGACAGTGGAAGAACTCCAGCCAGCCATCTAATACTTCATGGTAACAACTAAAAGGACCACAAAATTCTCTGGGTAGTCTGTTTCACCAAACCAGATGAGCTGGCATTCTCTAGGACTAGAGAAAGAGGAAAGCTTTGATGGGTGAACACTTTTTTAATCCCTCTGTCATAAAAAAATTGAGCTTTTAGCTGTGATTTAACTTATCTTTGACAGCGCTAGGGTGTGGGCACATCTACAGAGTGAAGAAATTCCATGCAATACTAGTTTACTTCTGGATTTCCATATATAATTTGCCTTTTACCAAATGTATTAAATGTGTATCAGTGTTTGTGGCTGAAATTGCTAAAATAAAATTTCTAAGTTTCTAATGAGATCTCAATATTCAGAATCACTGCCGGCTTTCTTTGAACATGTATTACTTAAAAGCAGGTGATGCAAAACAGTTTAAAGATTGGGTTGTTATGCTGATCAAACGTTTAGACAGAGTAAAAGTTTCGTCCTACTGTACACTTAAAGCATTCCTTTATAAGACTAAGAATTGATGAAAGACAGCTTTCCATGGAAATGCCGTAGAGGTTCCTGGTATTACTCTGTGAAATGCACAGTAGAGTAAATTACGCCTGAATATGTGTATCGTTACACGTGAGCACGGATGAGGGCCTCAGCAACTGGATTTTCCCTTTGAATATACAAAGGGAAGCTCCCTTTTCCCCACAGTCACCTGCTAAGGTCTCTTGTAGGGTCTGCAGATTATGAAGCTGAAAGCTGAGGATGGTTTGTGCTACATTTCTATTATAGGAAACTAATAAAGATCACACATGGACTTTTTTATCCCTTTCAAGTAGCACCATGAAAAATGTCCTGAAGTCCGTCTTTAGGCTGAAATGTCCATTTTTTAGGCTGAAATGTCCATTTTTAGGCTGAAATGTCCATTTTTAGGCTGAGGTTCTGAAATGTGGCTGGTCATTCCAGAAAAACATGATTTCCTTGTGAGAATAAGAGATGTTCAAAAGCACAGACTGAGTACCATTAGCGCAAACATATCAGGGGTCCTCGGTGGCCAACTGATTAAGACACAAACATTGTAGACCCTTCAGAGGGAGAAGAAATAGTGCAGTTGTGTGGAAAGGGCTAGGAGGGTATATTTGACACATGTACTCTGTGTGAGTCAGTTGCCTTTAACCAAGATTTTTCACTATACCTGTACTTGAAAGACAGTTCCCGTATTTCTCTTTGTTTTGACTTTTTTTTTTTCTAATTACTATTACCTGGGAAGTAACTGTCTTACTCTTTTTATGGTCTTCATAATATTTGTTCTTTGTTGCGATTGGCCTACATATCTTCTATTATTTAATGTTTACTAAAACATTAAATACTTTTCCAGAAGCCTGAGTCCATACACATTTGATTTGCTATTTGATACCTCATAGGAGAATAAAGTGGAACAGACTGCTGACTGTAGCTGACGTACCTCTTTCAGTCAGCAGGAGCGGACAGACAACTTAATGAAACTATTCAAACTTTCAAAGTCAATTAAAAGTTTGACACGGCAACTGAACAATGAAACATCGCCTACAAAATCAGTTTGGGCACATCGACAGAATACAGAAAAGATGGAAACTGACAGAAGAACTTGATGTTCCTCCAGTAGTTTTCCATTATTACAATGGAAAGCCAAAGACAACACAGTTGGACTATGACTGGAAAGATAACTTACACGGACCCTGCATCATAATTCAAGCGGTAGTTTTATAACACAGACAAGTTGGTTCCTAACCCTTTGGCAGCCCAGCCTCACATGAGAACATGGTGATGATCTCTGCCTCACCAAGCAGAGCTGCAGATCCCCACTGCATTTTTTATTCAAGTCCTGCAGCTTGACCAATCCCTCTGGCACTAAAAGCATCTCTTCCTTCTGCCTTTGATTGCAACTGATATTTCCTCACCTTCTTTCTCTTCAGCACCCTCCTTACCCTCTGGGGTGCTTCTCTGCATCTACTGAGATGGAGCTACTAAGCCAGTGTGGATTGTGCTCACCCTTCTCAGAACCATTTGGGTGTCTCCTCCATGTTACCCAGACTTTCCAAAGGCATTTCTTTGGCTTCTGCACCTCTCCTGCAGAATGAATACTGCAGCCTGTATTGTCTCTGAGAGGCACATCTCTCCAATTGCTAATCACTGCTGCAATTAACTGCTGGAATATTTTCACATCTCTCCAATTGCTTCTGAAGAGATATACAAACCATGAAGAACTTCTACAGGATGCAAAACCCCAAGCCTTAAATAAAAACCTCGTGCCTTTGGAAGAACTGCACGCAGAGCTCACTTACAAATTACCAGAGTGCATCCGTGAGAGGAAAAAAAAAAGAAGTTTCCTACAACAGTTAGAAAAGCAGGATTTAAAATAAATAAAAAAAAAAACTAGAAGAGGATCGCATTGAGAGACACAAAAACATTTCATCTTGACTTGCAATGTTGGGTAGCGAGGCATCTGGCAACGAGAAACACCTTGGCTAATGAAAGAGGCAGTGACAAAATGTGTAAACAGTGAGGAAAGCAAGATTTAAGGAAGACATGTGGATTAAAAAGAAGGAAAAGTAGCCTATGAGCATAAAAGGCAGAAAACAGATCAAGACATTTTTGTTAGAAAAGAATTAGTGAAAATTAGTACCATAAGGCCTAGATCAAGAGGCCTTCTGGAACTTTTTATTTCAGAATGAAAAGTTATAGAGGGATAAAAGAAGTTTATGGAACTGAGTCATTCAAATAAAAGCCATAAGGACTCCTTCTTGGGTGCACTTGGCAGCCATGAGAATGTGCAGTTTATCCCACTATTATGGGAAGATCAAGTTCAGTGTCCTGTTCAAGGAAACATTATGTGCACCTGTGTATTTTAATGGGGCTTGGGCATGTGCTTAAGCACTTCTCAAAAGGGTTTGGGGCTCACTACAATAAAAAGAGATTTTATTGTTTGGGGAGCTTTTTTGGAGATACTAAGATCATGAGACTTTACAGTTAAAATAGTAAGTTTTTATAAAGGTAATTAATTCAGTGAAACTTCACAGAAGAGGAAGTAATCTATCTTCTAAGGCAAGCTGGTTTTGCAGATAGAGCCCTCCCATATTCATTGTTAAGCAGTCTTGTAGTTGATGAAATTTTGTGCTGGTGTTCTGATGTGTCTGCATGAAGTTATCTTCAGGAAAAAAAGCATTATTTATCTACTTAACCATTGAAGTAAGAATTAAAGCCCATTTTAAAGCTTAACATATGGCGAAAATAATTTTTTTTTCTTTCTCTTAAATTGTACATAGATGCAACCATTTGCACCTACAACTTTGTTCACAGAATTCAAACTCAGTCAAACTGGGCTTCTTACCTGCATGGACTTTTCTGTCATGAGATCCTTCCCTCATTTCAGCAAGATAAGGAAATCTGGCAAACTTTTTCTCAAATTATCTACTGGCGAACCTCAATGGTAGAATGCCATTCCTCAGACAAGACCAGGCAACATGCTGTATTTTAAGCCAAGCACGGAAAGTCAGAGGACTTCTTTGAGGTGACCAGCACCCAAACAGAGCAATATTTCAGAGCATTTTAAACTGAACTGTAAACTAAAGAAGATACTTCACAGAACAGGTGTGTTAGTTACTACAGCTCATAAAAGCAAAGAGTACACTTTGCATCCATTTCAGAGGTGAACTGGAGCTAAGAATAGAAGCTAAACATAAAGGAATGACAGCAAGATGGCAACAGCAGCACTTGGGGGAGTTTTGAAGGTAGTGTGGGAGCACAATACTTATGTAGGGGGAGAGAGAGAAGAGGGAGGAGTGAGGATTGTGATGGGGGAGCCAGGACCATGGGAGAGATTTTCCTGGATGGGTCACAAATTCTTTTTTCCGAAAGGGGAGTCTAGCCTCCCCCCCCCAGTTCTCCTCATCACTGAGTCACCATGGTCATATATAAAAGCAGCAGATATAACCTCTACCTAGATTTTGGCTAGAAAAAGTTATCTTCTAAGGTACTTTAATGGGGAATATAACACACAGTCTTCCTTTTAATTAAAGATTTCACAAGAAAGCAAAGTTAGTTTTCATAATCTGGTCTTCAGTTACGGATATTTGCCTTAAGCAAGCACAAGAGAGGGTTTTTCAATCTCAATACTGTAGCAGAAACAGCAGATATTACAAAAGATATGAACAACAGCTTTACAGTCCTGGTTTTCAGATTAATATTACAGCCTTTATTTAAACATAGTTTCTTTCAGTAGAAGCTAAGAAATGGTTAAAAGTCTGTTTCAATTTTCTGCCACTAGAAGTGTTCAATGCAATGAAAGTCTGCAATGGATGTCAAGTATTCCCACTGCGCTCTTTATTGTGGAGAAGAACAGGGCAAAGCGATAGCAACCTATCACAAAATTCAAGAACGCAGTAAAAGAAAAAAAAAAAAAGAGTTCACTTTTGCATTCAATTAGCCTCAAAGCGGTAAATGCTGGTCAAAGCAAAATGTAGATATATATGTACATGCTCAGTTTTATATAAGGTACTTCATAGTTCAAGCAAAAATTGACTAATATAGAGCTGTGAGAATTACTTGCTGTATGGAACAGAAAACAAATCATCACCATGCTAAGGTATATTCATTATTTAAGAGTCTCTGCTTTTTTCAAGGAATTTCAAGTGAGCTTACGTATTTTAGGAAAGCAAAATCATTAAGCAAGGCTAATATTTCCTTTCTGTTTCAAGAGTAGATTAAACTTAAAATAGCTCTATAAAGAGGTGCAAAGAGGAAAACACACGGCTAGGTTTAATGTACTTAGTTTTCGTTGTTATGCATTTAAAAGAATAATTATTTATGAACTTTGTTCCAATTTAATGTTCAAACTTGCTAGTAAATTGTCTTTTGACGGAAAAGCTTAAAATGTTTTCACCTTCCTTCGGACAGTTTTGTGAGTTTACTTTCAGCTCTCACACTAGAAATCCATCAACATATTTTACTTTAACTAGCAGACTGAGCAACGAGGCCAAAATATTCATTGGCTGACAGAGAATTAGACTACAGCTTTTTATGCTTAAGAAAGTTCTGCTCGGATCAGTGCTGGAAGAGTATCACACGTGGACAGTTTGTTCTCTGGCTGCCCTATAGATACACAGACCTCTGCCTTCACCGTGTCTGTAAATCCAATACCCTGCATATGAATAAAAGCTACAAAACTGGTTTTAGAAAGACCTCTGCCATTCACATAGATATTTGCAAATAGGCAAATTGAGTTTGTTATGGAGATTGCCACACACTGTCACATGAAGCTGTTCAAACTTTACCACCCATGCGACTGCGTCCAGTGCCTAAGAAAGCAACTTGGCACTGCTGGAAAAAGAGACCAACAGCACCTGGCTTCCAGTCCTGAAGTGAAAGAAAGGAGCTGGTCTTGCTACAGTAGCTTCCAAAAGTGGAAGAGTAGGAAAAGGCCACTGAGCAACCTCTTTGGGTGGGCTCTGGCTGCCCAGTGTCCCATCTTTTTCTATCAAGTAGAGCAATCTCACCAGAACGGTTGAAACAACAAGGAAGTTCGGTGCTGGCTCCAGGTTTCATAAAATGACATACATAAAACTATAGCCACTGACTAAAACACAGGTCTTAACATTTCTAACATTTGTAATGTTAACAGACATTAAATTTGAATGCCCCTAAATGTCTTCCCTATCTAAGTTGAAGCCAGATTGCAGGTATGCATTCTTTAGCCTTGACCTTCAATAAGATCCCCTCTGGGATTCAGAGAAGTGCAATAACCAGCCAAATTCTAGCCCATTGTTCAGTGTTACTGTACAAATCTTATTTTTGGTTAATGAGTACAGGATTTTCTCATAGTGCGATAAATATTCGATAAGAAATGTATAATTTATTTCTCTAGAACAGATATGGAATAGCATTGAAAGGTCTTGTAGATTTACAGTAAACAGGTTTGCAAAAGACTTTTCTTCTTGCGTACATGCATTTTATTTGTTACTCGTTCTCCAGAAGATATTTTGACACAATATTGAAACTCATCTGGGTGGTTGTGTCTGCCTGTTAGCGTAGCTTCAATAATTTATGTCAACAGGAAGCTGGAATGAACAGAGCTCATTTCTTTTATACCTTCCTCCCTGCAGAGTGCCTACAAGTTTCCTGCCTGTGCCCCAATCTGGTGCTCAAGATTATTAAAGTATAGCTTGAAGGGGGAAAACCACAAGAGCACAACTTCTAACCGAAACATATGAAGGAGGAGAAAGGCAGGTGAGGAAGGATACTACAATACCATCAGAAAGGAACAAAGGGCAGTTAAAACAGGTTTTCCAAACAAAGCAAGGTAATAATAGAGAAATGAAGTGTTCAGTAAGAGTAGAAAGATGAAGACAGATCAGTAGAAAATCATCTGCAAAAGAAATGCAAAGCAAAATACAGCACACAAAGGCATAGAATGATGTAAGATTGGTAAAAGGAGCAAAAAAGAAAAATGTCAACAAACTTGCAAAAAAAGTCTTTGGCTGTCCACTCACAAACTGTAGGAAGAGAAACAAACAAGAACTGTGAGATTTACAATACTACCAAGTGTGACAAAAGGAAAAGCCATAACCAGCCCTCCCTCAAAATGATTGCAGATGAGCAAGGAAATAAATTTTGGCATAACAAAGTGTTCTATGGCAATTCTCTCACATTTAAAACCCTTAATAACAATAAATTCCTACAGTGAAGCGGACAAAGTCCCAGTGACCTTTTGAAGATATTTCAGTACAAGATGGGTTCACATCTGGAGCTCTATGTAAAAAATGCCAGGATCTTTCAGCTGTCTTCAAAATAATACCTGTGTCTCTGTCTTCTGGGTCTTAATTCCACTCTGCCAGCTCTTGACCAGAACACAGTTCCCATGTTTTTCCTTTATTTCCCTCATTACTGGACCGATAGAGCAGTTTGCCACTATGCCAACAGTTTACTTCAGTTGAGGCCAAGCCTGCTCAGCACCCAGCTTTCCCATCCGTGCGGCGACAGATGTCTTCTCACACTACAGTGGGCTTTCTACGTCCCCTCCCCGACTACATCAAGTCAGTATTTCAAGCTAAATACAGACTCTTCCACCAGCATGGCAACAGCTAATTAAGGTCACAGTGCTCACAAATGTTTTTTGAAGACCCATTATTACACTGGAGGTTGTGCCATCTCCTTCACCAGAGTAAATGTGTAATTAACGTATCAGTAGATCCTTGAAGCCTTCTGTACCAACCACTGTTACGTAGCCTCCCAAGGCACACTAACAGATTTGTGGCCAGCTACGGATGCTGCTGTTTTCCCTCTGCAGTAAAGAAACCACAACTGCTATCATGGAATTAGACTGATTTTATGAGAACTTTCTCTTCAGTCATATACACTTCGTCTGTACAATTGTAGCAATTCTGTAATCTCTGCGGTGTTGAAATGCTTATCACTATCGGAACCTAGAAGAGGCAATCCGGATACTATGTAATTAGTATGTCACAGTCCAGGTTTAACTGAAATAAAGCATTCTATTTATAGCAGCCATAAACATTGAACCTTGCAGTCCCTGACAAGTAAGTCAGAGTCGGCAGGTTCCCTATACTCCAGTTAACTCTACCTTACTGCCTAATTCCACTTACTCACAATCTGCTATACACAGTATGGGTGAAGAGCTAGTAATCTGTGGTATTCCGAGACTGCACCCCTACCACTAGTATTTGCAACCAAAGCTAAAATCAAGAGCGGGGTTCCATCGATGTACACACTTAAGCATGCAAATTTCACATAAATCTTAATAGATGATATGCAAAAGGATGCATTGGGGACAGAAAGAAGTTTTTTAAAACTTCAACCTAATGCACTGGAAAATTTAGGGTTTTTTAAAAAATATTTTCCCAGTCTGAATCATAAGCATGAGATTTTACCTATTACTGTGAGCACCATCATTATCATCACATTTTCAAGTTAGTTCCAGCCTCTGCAATTACTTCGCTGACCTACACCATGTACTATCAAAAAGACTACATACGACCTCATAAGCCTCAGCTAAGGAATGTCTTACTTATTTCTTGAATGACATTTTCTAAAGGAAAAGAGAGAGAATAAAATATCTACATTGTTACTTTAAATAATATCAAATCATAACTTTGGGTAATTATTTATGCTCTTTTTTCTTTTTACTATTACAGAACTTTTACAACAGGTTCTGCACACCATTAGACACGAGTAAAATTATAATATGGATCACGAATCCAACAAGGAAAGTACAGATTTTTGCCTCACCTTAACTTTATGTAACTGTAAATTTAACTAGGAAAAATTTTTGTCTCATTTGAATGGGACAAGTCATGCACAAAACTATTACTTTGCAACATGACAATGCAATGAAACGTTCCAGCATGGTAAGAGAGGGCATGAACCTTAAAACAGTTCTCCCATCACTCTGCATGCATTCAGTAATAAAGAACTTAGTCTTTATTTATAAAACTCATGCTTTCCCCCTAGATAAGTACCTTTCTGACATTCTTGCTAGCATTTAAGCGAAATCCATCTCACAAACCAGGATCGTGAATTTTTCATGAGGTAGGTAGTATTATCACAGAAGTGAAATAACAGGAGTACTGTAACGATCCCAAATCATTAACATATTTCATTATGCAAACATTTCACCGCACACATTCGTTTCAATATTTTCTTTGCCATGATTGCTAGCATCCTGACTTTTCAAAGGGTTATTTGCTTCTTTGAACTTTTGACATACATTTGAAGGAACTATATATGCCCTGGAAAACACAAGCTTTAAGACTTCTTCTCAGAAATGTTTTTAGTATGCTCCTGGCTATCTTCCCACCACACCCCCATCTTTCAATAATATACCTCAGATCAAATACACGTTTGCTGACTGTCTATCTGCATAGAAACCCATGTTTGTCTGCAGACACAGTACGAAAAGAGTTCTGCTGAAAAATTAAGGGCAGGTGCTTCAGTCTCTAATGCAGGGTATCAATCTGCCCTCAGGGTTGAAGAGAGATGTTGTTCATCTGGAGTTCTATGTTCTTAAAAAAAAAAAAAAAAGCAAAGACCTGATACTTTGAAGAACTATAGTTTTAAAACCAAAGATCTTGTATGTTGGATTCTGACTCTCACCCTTTTATAACTAGTCTAACTTTAGTGACTTCCTCTCCTAGCAATTCTATACTACTTATTTTACAGTGATCTAAGTAAGATCAATTGCCCATGACTAGATCAAATTTTTTCATCCCTTAAAGGTCCATTCCATTGGATCATTCCTATTTCTTTTCCTGCTGTTCTAGAAATTGCAGATCACTTCTGCCACTCAAGTTTTACCTGCAGGAAAGTCAATCTACTTCTCCTGAATTAATGAAGGTTGTTACTTACGGATTTATCTAGAGTTCTGCTTTCTAATTTCTCATAAGGCTTTTTGAACATGCAATTTTTATAGAAACAGTTTTCGTACAAATATCAGGTCAGCTGTGTTAACAAAGGAATTGTCCAGAAAGGCATCCTTTACATGCTGTGAAGAAAGGTGGCTAATCAATGGTACATCAAAGCACATGCTTGCTTACTTGAGCTACTACAAAACTGACATGGACATCCATGACTGCTGAATGCGCTTTCTTAAATTCTTTCTGACAGTAAGATGTACTTTGTAAAAAGATACTTTCATATATGAAGCGGAACCTACTTTTCTTTTTATATGAATGTTAAGATGACAAATAATATAAAATGTAATTATAATTAGAGTGTATTCTAGTATTTAAGCCATGATGAAAAAGACAAATTTAAATAAGAAAATGGTCTTAACTGCAAACATACAACTTCATTTTCACCCAGTCATCAAGTTCTGTATATAAGAGATTAGACTGGCAGGTGGTTCAATACTTTTAATCAGTGCTGTAAATGTTGAGTTGGTTTCTGATCAAGGAACTTGCAGAAATATTCTGCTAGGTTTTTCTAGTTATAGTTTAAGTATGTTTGTATCAGTTCAACTTAAAGATGTGCCATTTTAACAGCGGGGAACACTGCTTGATTCACTGGCCTAAAGTACATCTAGGAGCACAGTATGGGCATCAATGGGGTTTATGCTTAATGCTAGCATGCAGCAACAGATAGAGCAGTGCACCCCAAGGCGTCCGACACCAGACTACGGTTTGCGGCAGGGATTTCACATAGGCAGGGTAGTATGTACGAGTTAGGAGTAATCAAACAAGCTAGAAGATAGTATTAGAGAAACCAGCAGTCCCCGATTTCTGTTGCATTCTTTGAACATTCATGAAATTGGCTGAATCAAAGCACCAATAGAATTTTACCCTCAGAGTATTTATTCTGGGCATGGGTTGAAACCGGTTTGCATGACTTCCTCCAGTGTTTAGCTTTCCTAAATCTGATGAAGTTTTCACGATGCTCTGGGATGAACATGGTTGTCTCTACATCTCCCACCACCACAAAGAACAGAAGTCAAGTTATTCCAAGTTAAATGCCCAAACAAGCCCCTTGTGTTTGTACAGAAACTATTTTTGTGCTCAAATTAAGTCCACGCCCCTAAGTAGGATCCAGCTAAAGTACAAGTGCCACCACATGAATGCTGCCTACTCAGCCTCACTGTCCACGGACTTGCAGTGCGGGGCATAAACTCAGGCCCCGCTTTATTGTGCACCTTAAGGAAAACAAGTTCAGGGAACTCTAGAAGATAACTAAAACATCAAAGAAGCTCGTTTGAAGCAGGTGACCTGTCTGACAGTAAAATATCTCTAGAATATTTATTTCTGAGGGGAAATAGCTAAGAGATGTGACATGGACTCTTCCTGAGGCTGTGCAAAATTGAGTATTTAAAAAAAAAAACATTTTGGCTGACGGATGCAGAAGTGGCAAGGTAGAAAATCTCAAAGGGAAAAAAATAAATCATTCTTCTTTATGGTCAAATAAAATAAGATCAGATAAAAAGTATTTTCATTTCATTCATATCTAGGCTGAGGCAAACTACACAAATTTCAGCCCAAATGAGAACTTTTGCAAAAACCAAAGATACAGATATGGCAATTCAGAAGACAGGCATTTCATCACGAACTGTTATGTCACACCCTCAAAAAGCTCTACCATAATTCAAGACTATATTTAAATTATTACAACTCTAAATTCAAATAAGACCTTATAAGCATAATACTTTATTATTTGTTTGTGAGGTGTACTGTATAGAACAAGAAAAAGATATCTATCAATTGCTTATTCCCGACTGTAGTTTACTGCAACACAGAATTGTAATAAAATTAGCTGCAAGAGGTATATGTTAAAATCTGCTGAAAACTTGCTGGAGAGATTTTCAAAGTGTGAAAAAATAGCTTCAATGCAATAAAAAGTATTACAGTAAAATTTCCTTTGATATGAAAATTACTGACAACTATTCTTTTCTCACCCAGACATCAGAAGAAAAATTTATGAAGCTTTGGCTATTTATAATAAGTGGTTTTCTTTAAAGTTTCATTAGATCTTGGACTACTGAATATATCTATTATAGGAACAGCGTCTACACCATTCATAACAATCTCTCACAGCACCACATTTTAACTTGTTGCTACTAATGTTTAGTTCTCTACGAACCAAAAAGATCACCAAAAATGATGAAAAACCGAACCGGATTCTACATTAAAACTGCCAAAGATCAGTGATTCTCCACCGTACCTCATTACTCCAGGTGTAACTGAAAAGACTAACTCCTACCTGATACGCACAGGATTATGAAAAAAGCTTTCAAATGAGGAAACTAATAGCTTCAGATTTCCTTGCTAAAGCACAGTCCCAAAAATTTCACAGGCATGAGGAGAACGCTGGCTAAAAGTCTGTTTAAATTATGTTCAAAACCACAAATATGAAAAATATTCTCAGCTTGCTTTTACCAGACAAATTGTGAATAAACACTCTTTCCTCACTTGAGGAAGTACGTTAGCAGTGGAGACGCTTTCTGTTAGTTCCCTCACTTATTTCATTATTTATACTACAAATATTTTTCTCTCTCTGTCTCCACACTGCCTACACTGGCTCTTTGAAAAAAATGATTTCAATATCTTAGTTTACTTTTCATTCCTTTTGCTATTGCTTCACTGCTCTGCTAAAACAACTTTGCAGTTTGATACTCAATATTCATGAAAGGGAACTAAAGAAGCAAATGAACTGGTTTTGCACCAGAAGAACTTCTTGGTACATCACTTACCACCCACGGTTTGTCACAGAAGTTATAGATTGATTCCAGGGAGTTGACGCTAGGGATGCCCGCGTACTGCATTCCAATGATCAAGTTACGGAAATCTTCATTTTCTGCCATACTGAATGAATGTTGTCGAACAAGGACAAAATCAGGCCTGAATGACCTAGCAAGAAAAAGATACATTGCTAATAGTCAATGATCAAATTGTTTCTCCTTCAACAGCAAAATCTTAAAAGAGAAAAAAATCTAGCTGATGCATAGAGAAGTACTAAAAGAACACTCAAACCAAAGGGAAATGCTACAAGACAGAAGGAACTATTATGACTTTATGAAAGTCAGTACTGCATCGTTTCTTAACCGCTGTTCAGAAAACATCAGCATCCAGTCAGTAATGTGACTCCATTAAGAGGAGAAACAAATTATCATGGCTTTTCAGCTTGTTTTCCTACTGAAAAACAAACCATATATATGAATTCTGAGTATGTTCTTAGTTTATGTACACCAGTTCCTGAGTAATGACAATCAAAAAGAAAGCAGGCAAATGTCTCTGCCGGAAACGTAAGCTTCTTGGGAACAATTTTTTTTTTCCACAAGTATTGTCAGACTGTTTTAAAGACAGTAAGAGATGAAGCACCCCCGTTGCTCACAAAAGGAGTCGTACCACAATTGGAGATAATCACAATTGAACTTGTGATCAAGACACTTGTCAAAATGAATTTCTAAACTTACAGCTGCGCTTTTTTTTCTCTTGTGCCTAATCAGGATTTCCCCTGTTGCAACCTCTGCGGCTTCTTATCCTATCACCATGCACCTTTGAGACCAGTCTGACACCCTCTTCACCTTATCCAAACCCTGACACTTAGTTACGGAAGAAGGTTCTGGAAAACAGAAGACATAATGCAACAGGACAAAGCCACTAGTACCGGGGCAATTTGTTCCTAAACTTGGCTGTTGAAGATTCTTTTCTGTATTCAAATTTTATAGGTGGAAAATACCCTGACAAGCTTGAAGCTATCAATCTCCTCAAAGAGGTATAACTGCAGGGTAAATTAAATTAGTGTCGTAAATTACTGTAATTATTTACATGCTTTAAATAACTGTAAGCTGTATACTGGCGTGAAAGATGCCAAAGATTACAAAATTATTCAGAAATCTCACTCTAGTACAACAAAGTCAAACCAAAACAATTAAAATTCATGTCAAAATTGCTTTAGCAGTTTTGAGATTCCAACCTGAATGCAGTAGTCAAAGTATATTAGCGGGATTCCTAAGCTGGCTTTCAAATGTAATGCATGATTTGACAAAAGCAACATTATAAAGATTTGCTGTCAAGAGTCATTAAAATGGCACTGTGCTGTAGACCAGTGATCAAAACTTGTAAAGAAATTCTTGCCTTTACACAAGTTTCCAAAAAAAATATTTGTAGCATAGCTCTGAGAATTTGTGATCCAGGTTTCATGGTGGTGTGCCAAGCGTTCGAAACAAGGAAATTCAATTTATTAGCATGGTATGAGTATAATACTTAGGAGGACTAATGATGCCTTAATCAAAATTGCAGACCACTTGGTGAAAGAGACCCCCTCTATCCTTTAAACATGCTATGCTCTATCATTTAAAAGAGTGCTAAGGGGATTATACATCATGTCAAAGACAGCACTGTGTTTTTAAATAAAAGTGAAGAATAGAAAGTGTCCTTTAAAATACTGCTTTAATGAAATAATTGGGGAACTGGGAGAATATATTTTTTTAAAAAATTATATCTTTTGCTTTGCAAAAACTCCCCAAAGGGACATTTACATAATTGTTCCAGTTCTGTAATTACTGCTAGACAGAATGATTGTGTATACAAAAGAAGGTCATGAGAAAAATTTTAATCCTGGGTCAAGCATGCATAAGAGCCAAAATCTCAGCATTATGTAACATGAGGTATCACTTTTCATGGTTTGATTTTCATTCACAAAAATGAAACAAGCAGGTGCCTGGTACAGTTGTTTTCCTCCTAAACTAAGGCAGCAAACTTTTGTCATTGAAATTTCTATGATTTTACTAACTAATATTTTGCTTATAAATCTATTATAAAAGGTCACTTTAGACCTCACATTAATAACACATAAGACTTTTCATCTCAGTATTCAGGCATTTATGCCTTTTTAGTAATAGGCTCATAGTCCATGTTTAATAGGAACTTTGATCCTACAGGGACCTGCAGTTTCTCCCAACTTTCTTGATAGCTGAGACAGACATAAACAAAGGAATATGCCACGCATCCTATTGTCTGACCCATATTTAATGTTGGATTTCAACTGAAGTTTCTTATCGATTGAACATGTAAAGTAATATCCATCAGTATCTCTGCATTCCTTAGTGACACAAGAAGCATATTCCAAGCTTCAGGCAATAAACTTCACAATCTGACTAGGCTTAAAGCAACACAAAGACTAGCACTTCTGTGAAGATACAGAACATCTATAGGAAATGCTTTTGTTTTTCAAAAATATTCTGTATCTCCAGCTAGAGTTATCATAGAAACCGAGAACTGCTCTCCCATCATGCCTGCATATGCATCTCAAACCAGAAAGCATGCACACATATGCAGATCTCACACAGATTTGAGTGAAATTTATCAACTTCAGGTAGTTCTATTTGGTTAAATAGATTACCCATAAAACTAATAATATTATAAAATCCTTTGTCATCTCGTTATCAGAGTTATCTGATGATACAACAAGATTTCTCTGTTTCTTAACATAAGCAGCAGTTTTACCAAGTTTTCTCATAAATTGCAAATATACATCTTTGCAGATGCTATTTTCTGGAGGTTCCCAACTCACATTAAGTATTGACATGTTTTAATGCTAACTTGGCCTCAATATTTTTGTTCTGTTTGGAAAACTCTCTACAGAAAAGCCACTAAGGAGCAGTGATCGAGATTTCCTGGCTCCAAAACTTCTATCCGTAGGGGAAAAATAACCCCAACCAAACAAATCAACCAACCCCAAAACAATTTAAAAAAATCAAATCAAATCAAATCTCTTACTCTTCTAAGGAAATAATCTTGTGGATTTGGCATAAGTGGTTGCTGTATTAAGCGGCAGTATTTTTAGAACACACAAGAGATTAAATAGTTGTGAGTTTTAAAGCATAAAGTAGGCATATTTTCAACATTTTTTTTTCCTGATTTTCTTTACCTGAATGAGTAGAAATTTTCAAGTTTTTTATTTGGACAGATGTTGTGCAAAAACATGAAGATACAAGACATGCTGTATGCTGTCCAGCCTCCTGAACTCTTATTCTTGCTTAAAGTTAAACATAAGCAGTAAACTACCAGGACATTGTGAGAGGCTTGATGTACTTTTCTGGATGCAGTTGTTCAGCCAAACAACTGCTACACTTAGCTCATACTTAACTGCACGAGTCAAAATAGGAGTGATTCTCACAAATTACATAAAATATAGGAGTGCCTGAAATAATTCTGGTAATATTCACTTCAGCTTCTACTTTGCCCAGACTTACTCCTGTTTTCTCCCCTTACATTTACAAGGCTGTTGATGTCCTCACTGAAATAAATGGTAAAATTACTCTCCCTTCAGTTGGAATAATCCTTTTTGGACAAAACAGCCTATTGGGAAATTTCAGGCTTTTAAATTGAAATCTTACAAACAGACAGTGATATTCCAGTAACTATCCTGAGAAAAGTGCCATGACTTGGCCTGTTGCAACAGAAAATATTCAACGTTAGAAAAAAACACTGCTCCTCTGAAAAAGTCTGGTATGCACAAAATCACCAAGACTGTCTTTATTTCTGAGGCAAAGATAAGACCTAAATCAATAACCCTAACTCACAATCATTTATTCTTTATACAAGACTTTATTCCCATCTTAATCAAATCCATCTTTCATGTGACCAAAATGTTGAGAGATTTTCTTCCTGTCACAAAGTGGACTTGCTGCACTGATCAGATACTTTCTTTCCTATTTTTCATGCCAATGACCAAGGTGCATTGCACCAGTCAAAATCCCTACCACACATATACCAAAAAAATCATTCAGTACTTTCTACATTCATACATTACGCCATTTATTGCTTTTTGCTGTTATTCTATTTAGTTTTTCTTACCTGACAACTTTAGTGCCATTTCGAAATACTTGGATATCTACTGCGTAATTGCCATCAGCATGGGCTATCAAGTTGATTTCTGAAAATTCTGCCTATGAAAAGAAGACTCACATTAGTCAGTCTGGTTTATTTTACCTTTATTTACCTAAATCCCTTCTTTTAAGTTTTAGTATCCAAACTGCTGACAATATATGTTTGGAATATAATGAGCACTAAGAGGTTGTTAATCCAACGGTATTTGCCACATAGGACACATCACATTTGAATAAATTCACACACCAAGAAAGCAAAAAGTAAAAAGCTTCATGAAAAAAGACTGGGAGGCAAGTAGGACGTATTTCCTCATTCATGTCTGCACAGAAGTATAGAGGTTAAATTTTCATTTTGTATGGTGTTATCACAGAGATCAATACAGAGTCAACAAAACTTACATGAGGTTTTGAAGAAAACAGTACAACAGCGATGTTAAAATAACTATGATAAATAATTATTTTCTTATAGCATTTAGTGTCTCTTCATCTACTTTACTCCTTTCTATTCCCTTTATGTGCATTTATTCTTCTTTTTAAAAGATCTGGTGCTAATAAACAATTGACTCGCAAAATTCACAAATAAAGACCTTTTTCAAAGTATCTTCTCACACTGAAAATGTGGAATTTAAAAGGAATCACTTCCATACTCTGAATCTACAGTTATTTGAAAGGAAAGGACAGGATGTTTTTCATTTATCCACAGTCTTTCATCAGCTTAGGCTCTCAAGGCACTTTACAATAACATTACACAGCAGAATAATTGAAATGCAGCCAGCTGTCTTCTAGTGGATAAATAAAAGCGTCTTTGCTATCCCGGACACTAATACAGAATAGAAAGTGTCAGAATTCTCATTAGTCTCCTCTTGAAAAATGGTATCACTGAAAGTCTTCCTAAGAAAAATCTGTGTAAGGCTTTCGGAATTTAGTGTTCGGTTAAGGCAAGTGTGGACTACTGTAACCACCGTTCCAACTCAACAACTTAAGTATGTGCTTGATTTCAAGCATGGAGGTCTCTTCATTAAATCCCATATGTTTATATACTTTCTTGGATCAGTGTTACAATGTTCTAAACACAAGGGGCAGTTTTAAGATTATTGTAAAAACAGGGCAGATGGTGGGAGATTGAAGTATTTGTATAAGTGCTGACAACATTAAAGAATCACTTAAAATCTATTTAATCTGGGATTGACAACTGATCTCTCCAGTTAATAAATCATACTAAACAATTACAAGGACTCACAGTATAGATTTTGTAGTTTAAAAGCTTGAGTATGTTACAGAAAACACTGTATGTGATAAATAGGTTGCTCTAAATAGTATAAAAATAAAACAATGCTCTCTGGTATTAGCGAAAGAACACTGAAGTAGTTATTAATAACTCTGTATATGCTTGTCACAGTGTTGACATGTTACAAAGTGTTGAGCAGGGTTCAGAAACTTCCAGTCTCTTACTGATGAAGGGTGGTTCTGGTCCTACAAGAGACCACATGAAGGAAACTCCAGGCTCACACAGAGCTTCTGTTAATATTAAACAGACAGCGTGAGTGATGTCAGCTGCGTAGTCTGATCTAGGTGTGAATGGTATTTGGGGACAAAATAGCTTGTGTTGTTTTTCCTGCTTCTCCCTCAATACTCTTGAAGATCCCTGGCAAAGGTTTCCATGTTTCCAAGCGAAGAACAACAGCAGATATCCAGTGATGTAAAGAACGGAGCAAAACTAGATGTTGTACTATTACAGTGAATTTAAATAAGTTTAATCCACATAGCTAGTGGTAATTTTCCCTCACTCTTTGAAATTCCAATGACAAAAAAATTTCCTTTAAGGACTGCAGCTTCTTACTGTAGCATCTCTTCATAGAATTCAAGATTGAAAAGCAGTGAAAAACACTATTTACTCCCCTAATTTCAGATATCTAGCTCGACTAAAATAGCCATAATTCTAATGCACCCTGAATTATATCTCCATATTTATTCAGTGCTTTCTTTAAAAAAACCCACATGCTAGCACTGCAACCTGAGTATATGTATATTCTTAAGTAAAGGAATTAGTGATCAAGAAATGCAACGTGTAATTCATGAAGTGTCTGGGAAATTCAGTCTCTAAGCAACAACGTTTGAATATTACATGTTTTTAACTTTGTGCAAATTATAGTCAGAATCCTCCAAAAAGAGCCACATTAGAATGAAACATAACTAAATCTTTGAGGGTTCTACTTGTAAGGTTTTTTTGAAGTACAAAGGACTATGTATCTATCTATACATACATGCGTATAGAATCTTTTAGGTTGGAAAAGACCCTTAAGAACATGGGTCCAACCTTTAACATAACACTACCAAGTTCACCGCTAAACCATGTGCCCTGAGCACCACATCTACATGTCTTTTATGTATATTATGTATATTATATAATATAAATGTATATTCAGGGAGGTACATATTTATACATATGTATGTATTTGTATAAATACACAAATATAAAAATAACATTCAGATTAAGTAATTCAGTTACCTGTTCAACCTTTATGTCATATTCTCCATGAACCTTTTTTCCACGAAAAGCCTTGGCCCTGCAGGAAAAAAGGGAGAGAGAAAATCAAGGATACATGTATCTGTAATCAGTAGCTACATAAAAGCTTCCTGTATGGCCTTCAGTGTCTTGAAAATACACAAAATACTAATTGAATCTACCTACTACACATACACAATTCTCTTTCCTTTGACATTCTTGTATCCTTAACATCTCATCATGCAGTATTTTGTGATAAAAAGCATACATAATGTGATTTTCAACATTAAAGTGTATACTAAAGTATACTGAAATACATATTTCACCATTAGATATTAAAATAAAATGACTACCATGACAATGATGCAATCCTGCTCTCATTGAAGTCAACAATGCCAGTGGAAATTCATTTCAATGTGAACAACATCCTAACAACAACTCATGTTAATCTTTATACACTTAGTTCACTTAGAAAACAGGTTTCTTGCAACACTATGCTTAGAAACTTTATATTGTTTTTAAAGAAAGTATCATCAGAGGTACTGGAGACTGTTGTCACAAATTTGCAAGTGCCTGATTCACTAATCAGTTTTGTTTTTTTTCTAGACTATAACTTGAGACAATGTCATTAACCTGAAGGAGACTTTATGACTAATTATTATACACCGGGATTGCTGTGATAAAACAGAACTGAATTCAACAATTCAGCCTCCCAGGCCTAACAAGCAGACATTCTTTCTCGTAATGTCAGTTGTACGCCTTAGGCAGCATGTATCTGCTTTGGAGTAAATGGGAATTTAAAAAAAAATAAATCTCTTGGTAAAAGGGAATTACTCTAACACTCTGAAGCTGAAAAAGGGATATGGTATCGGTGTTTCTCTGCACCTCCTTTGCTCAAGACAAAGCTTAGAGTACCTTTTCCACTTTTATTATATGCAAGCAAAAGTCTGTTGCACAATTGAAAAACAGAACATCAGAGACAATCTTCTCAGGTGTTAAAAGAAACCAAACAAAAACTTTGTCCATTTTCAGCATCTGCCAAAATGCTATTATATTAAGCTAAGTCTAGCTCACCAATGAAATTAATGTAAATACTACATATTAAAACAACTCATTATTGCTTTTGGAAAATCCTTTTCCCAATGAGGTCCAGAAGAGTTTCACCACTGGTTTCAGCAGGGGAAGAACCAAACTTCATAATAATCAACTGAAAACACTTCCTTTAGCTACATATTTCTTAAGGATATCTTAAGTATTATGGATAATAGATGGTACCAAGCAAAGAAAGTGTTTATACTGAAATGGTATACTAAAATATCACCCAACAATTAATTCAGTACCAATACACAACTGGTAAGAAGGCAATAACGAAGAAAGCATTTGCATTACTGGTTGATACTGTTTACTTGCAATAAATATGTATGAAATATGACACTTTAAATCTATTATTTTATTATAGGAGGTGCATATTCAGGATAATGTTATCAACTATTTTTGTCAATAACAAAAGTAGAAGTTAAATATACTATATCACAAGTCTAACAAAGAAACACTATTCATCACTTATTTTTCTTTCCAAATTTTTTCTCAAATTCCACATGAATATAAAAACTTTGAAGATGTCTGGACACAGATTAAGTTTTATAATGCTGTTTATGTTGAAGCATCAGCTGGACCATGTTAATCTAATAGCTGCAGGAAAACCAAGGACATCTGTATTACCCTGGGAGAAGTTCACAAAAGCCAGACCAGAGAGGAAGGTCTCATGTTCAAAGATAACACCACATCTGCCTCAGGAGAAAAGCAACCAACTCGTAACAACAGACAGCTTAAATGTCTCTTTGAAAAACTAAGATTTACCTCTTTGAAAAATATTTTAAACTCTAATTCTGATCCCTATGAATTTAACAGAAATTTTATTGTTGAATTTTAGTGGGAACAGGATGAGCTCCCCGATTTTATTTCTGATGCAGTAAAAGGTGAGGTAAACGCATTATTGGACATCACATAACACAAATTTAATTTAAATAGAATGATGTTGGCTACTGTATTGGGTTTCTGCGGCGAGGTTTTGGTAGTGACAGGGGTTACAGGGGCGGCTTCTGTGAGAAGCCCCATGTCCGACAGAGCCAATACCAGCCAACCCTAAGATGGACCCGCCGTCAGCCAAGGCCGACACAATCAGTGATAGTGGTAACGCCTCTGTGATAACATATTTAAGAAGGAAAAATAGTCTTGGGACAGAGAGAAACAGCAGCCGGGGAGTGAGAACATGTGAGAGAAACAACTCTGCAGACCCCAAGGTCAGTGCAGAAGGAGGGGGAGGACATGCTCCAGGCGCCGCAACAGAGATTCCCCTGCAGCCCGTGGGGAAGACCATGGTGAGGCAGGTTGTCCCCCTGCAGCCCATGGAGGTCCACGGT